>QJSC01011950.1:1378505-1449432 GCA_003697955.1 Calidris pygmaea
TTATTGTCTGCCTTTTCCATATGAGTATTCCATTTCTTCTGCTTTACAAGCTGTTTTTAAAGGGTCTTTGGAGGAGCCTCCCCTGAAGGAGAAATGAAGTGAGAAACCTCACTTTCAGCATCATATACTGCTACAGTATTCATCATATACTGCTATAGTATTCATCATATCTGGGGTCAAGTTGGTTTTGTAAAAGAGTCACCAAAATATTACTGGTAGAATATGTTCATTGGGTTCATCTCAAAATTAGACAAAAGGGTGAAGCAAAAGTCATTCATGCTAAAGCCTCTTACGAGATACTCAACACATTTTGAAGAGCAGAGTTAATTAGTTCATCCATTGAAGAACTGAAGTTAGTATGACTAGTAGATGTGAGGAATTCTCTTCAAAGGATGTTAAGATTGGTGAAGTTATGCCAATAAGCAACAACTCTGACTTAAGGGTAAATACCAGGAGCAACCTCTAGGTTTCAACCTTTTACCATTCATGGGTAAAAATAAATTTCATGGCAGAACGTGCACCCCTTCAAACATTTCATGTGTGTAGCCCATAGTACTTTATATATGAATTTTCCTGCAGGGTGGAAAATAGTTTAAGAGACTGTTGAAAACTAAAGGGATTCACTATTTTTTGAAGAAAAACTGAAACATAAATAAAAAATTTGCTCTGTCAGGCAAAAATGAGCTGCAGTGCTGTCCCAGAACCTATGTTAAAATCAGTACAATATATAATAGTGGCATGTGCCTTTGCTGTTTTTAAGGGTTGGGCAATACAGTAACTTGGTTTTTTTTTGTTTTCCCTATAGATAGCAGTAGTAATGGGATCCTGTACAGCAGGAGGAGCGTACGTACCTGCGATGGCTGATGAAAGTATTATTGTTGGCAAACAAGGAACAATATTCTTGGGAGGGCCACCACTGGTAAGGATATAGAGGTTTCTAGTAACATAGCCCCTAAAAGAGCTGGGCTGCTGACAATTGTACAGCTTAAGCTATTGAGAACTTTTTTGATATTTCCAGATATCCTGTAGATTAGTTTTCATTTTTTAAGTGTATCTGAATGTTTGTATCCTAAATTAAATCTTTTCTGTCTGTTAGAGGTGTATATGTGTCAGAATTTCTTAAGGTGTTTTTATAGTACTGCTTTTAGATTGCTATGTGCATTTTAAATTATAAAAATGCCTGTCGTGATTTAGGCTGCATTGGCCCACTACAGGCAACAGATGCGCTCCCCACACTTCCCACTGCCAGGAGAAGAGGAGGAGAGATAATGAGATTTATGAGTTTGGAAGGAACTAAACTGCTTTCATGAAATATTAATAATAAAATTAAATGGAAATAATGAAATAGATACAAAACCATATCAAGCTCCCAGGATGACGTCACCAGCCTGCACTGGGGAAGTCCCAGTCTGGACTTAGCAACGAGTGGTTCCTGACTCCAGATTTGGAATTCAGTTCTACACAGATCGGGATCAAAGGCAGATGAACAGACAGGGTCCTCTTTGGACGTCGGCCATTGAAGAAAGAGGCTGGGCCTTTGATCCCTCAGCTTTTATACTGAGCATGATGCGGATGGGATGGAATACCCTGTTGGTCAGTTTTGGGTCACCTGTCCTGCCCGCTCCTCCCTGCAGGTGGGACCCCTCTACGCTTTTCCATTTCTGACCATCCAATGGGGCAAATAACGAAGTGAGCTGACCTTGCTTATTATAGCAATAAGAACAAACAAGAGCCTATCTCCATACCATTCCTTGGCATGAAGTACAAACATTGGATTTACCACTCTGAGAACAAACAGTTTTCTCCACAATATGCTGTTAATTTCAGAGAGTTAGAAGAGGCCTAGCTAAGAAGTAAATTACTGAACAGAAAGTTGGTTCTATTTTACCTCAAAATGGTACAATGCTTTATAGATTCAATTGTGTAGTCTCTAGCTGTGATCTGAAAGGAAAATTACAAGCATGTATACTATATCTCAGAGTCAAGATCAGAGAACTTCAAAAGTAGGACTGATATGATATATTTTATGTCACTTTACAGACAACAGACATGCATTTATGATGGAGTTTGTCATCATTTCCTTACTTTCTTCATAAGGAAATTGTTTCTAAGGAAATTGACGTGAAGAACTCCTGTGAATTAAAACTTGCTTTATTGTGGAACTCATAGCGGAATTTCTGACTGTGCAAAATATTGCAGCCTAAGACAGCTTTAAAATCACAGTAGCCTGGCTCCAATAGGAAAAGGAGTGCTTGAGTGGGTTTATTTTTCTGAAAACAGCTATACCACTGTGTGTTCTAGTATAGGCTCAGTTTGATTATTTTACTTTGACAAAGATTATTTGTTTTTAACACAAGCTTTATGAGAAGAAAGGAATTTCCAGTAGTAAACGTTATGTTAGTGCTAGAGGTACAGGTAGGGCAGCACCCAGCATAACTGTTCTAGTCTCAATGAATTCTGACTGGATAAACTTGCTTTTTTGACATAATCAATTATTTGTCTTGTTGAACAAACTGTTCTGAGGCAGCATGTTGGCTCAGTTTTGGTTATAGTCTTTTGGGAACTTCTAGGCATGCTTCCTGAGACAAAGCTAAGTGTAAATCAAATGCCTCTGAAAAGTGCTTCCAACTTGAGCAGGCTTAGATGGAGAAATCAATTTGTAACAGCATTGTTAATGAGGATATCGCTCCACTCAATTCTTGTGGTAACAGAGGAGGCAAAGTCTGCTGGAAATCACTTCTTTCCTCGACTTAAGATACTGAGAAAATGCAGCGGGTCCTAGGAACTATGGGAAGACAACTTCTGGAAGGTTTTTTTTTGGTTGACCAGTTCCTAAGGCATGAGTGTGTTTATTTCTTTAAAAGCATGAATAACTTACCTTGTGATGTCATTTAGTGTTTACTTCTATATCAGTGCTCTCATTTCCATTTTTTTGCATTTCGTTCTTCTGCTTTAGGGTGTTTTTTTCCCCACTGTGCACTGTGTCATCTTGATGCTAAAAGTGGATTTAGCATTTTATACCCCTTTTTTTTTTTTTTCTTCCAAAGTTCAATGTATAGATGGATTTTAAATTCTTATGCAGCTTAAAAAAATGAAAAAAGTCTTATCATTTATGCAGACATACTTTTCTATGGGTTGTAAATCCTAATTCCTGTTCCAGAACATTCAGAACATAACTGGCATATGGAAAGCAGTGGCGGAGGACACACACCTATAAGTACAAGGATACTTTGTTGTCTACCGTAATAAAATAATGCATTTAGCTTGAAGTATTTTATAATTTCAGTGTAGGCTTTCCGAGATGACACGTAATCACCAAAAGCAGATGAAGTAATTAATAGTAACTATGTCATTTAACGCTCATTTATTTACTGTATATTAGAATTTAATTCTAGAAGTTCTTTGTCTGTTGAAATTTCTTTGGCAGTAATTGTTTCAAATGTCTTACCTAGGTCTCTGTTCCTTTTATCTTGTATTAGTCTTTTTCAGCTTGCGTACAGGTAAACAAAGACAAATCCTCCCTCAAAATTAAGCAGTTTTCTGGAAATTTATTGCTGTAATTTAGATATTAGGAGTTTCTTAGTGAAAAGTGGCATGAATATGAATGAAGATATTAGGTGAAAGTAATACCAGTTCAGTGAGTAACATTGGGTGATTCATACATCTTTTTACCGAGATAAGGAAATCAGTACAATGAAATAAATTAACTTTTACATCAGGCTGTTATTAACTTGGTTATTGTGGTACAAATAACTGCCCTGGTTGCAGGACCACCTGAGCTGTTCAAGTACTAAACCCTTTCTAGGTCCAGCACAGTTCATTAGCTTAGAGCCAGTGGCATATCAAGTGGCAGTATCGCCTCTAGGGATTGCTCAAGTTCAGGGTGATTTGTTGCAGAAGCTCTGCTAGTAAATCTGAAAGACCTGAGCAAACTCAGCTCTTCTGGCATGGCATTTCCATTGGGAAGAGTGCTACGGAACCCTCTGCACCTTGAGTGATTCTGCTTGGAGCTATATTAGAGCTGGAAAGGTTCATCAGACCTTGGGAAAACCCTTGAGTTCCCTGAGAGAGCTTACTCAAAGACAGTTTCTTTCAAGCTCCAGCGTTAGGCAGGTAAAAATAAGACAGCTAATACTTAGTACTACTCAGGAAGCTGGCTAGGAAGCTGAAAAAAAGGGAACCAGACTCTTTTGTTCTAAGAGGGTGGTAAATATTTAACATCGAAAGGGAATTCAAAATACGTGTCACTGAGACATAGCACAGGAGACTTTTGGCAGGATAGCAGCTGAAAAAAAGTGGGCTGAGTCAAGTCTCAAAGGAACGACTTGGCTCAGCAAGTCAGTGACTGCAAGGACGTTCTCAAGTTAGAAAGGATGAAAACTTTTTACCACTTCCAGGGAAAGATTTCACAACTATCCTTCAGTTTAATTTGTTCCTTAGCAACCTGCAGATGTAATGATCCTTATCTTTGTGTGTATAGATCAAACTTTAATATCACTACCTGTCAGCTTTTCAGTTTGGTAGAGCTTTTCATATTCTCACTGAAAATATTTTGCTTGCCTTTCTCTAAGCATCAAAATTACTTCAAACTCCCACAGAAACTTCCATTCCATGTCTTAGCAGATATTGTAGCCATTATTGTATATGGCTGTTCCCCAAAATGTCTTTCCTATATGAAGAAAATTGGATTGGATTTTATCACTTAGCTGCCTAAAACAAACATCTTAAGGAAGTGAAAGAAAATCCCTTTTGTTAGTTGTAATTGGTCTTGGGATGTGTATGCTAAAAAAAAAGTGAATTGCAGGAACAGTCTGAAGTGCAAGTTTCCTTGGCCTTTGTTTTAGAAAGGTGAGGAGTAATGACTTCATGAACAGATGGATCTTGGTAGTAAGAGGAGAAGTGTCACAGTAGTAATAACATCTAGGGCCATTCTTCTGCATTCCCCTAAGCAGAGGAATCTATATCCTTGCGTTTGGCAATGCTGCTTGGGGTCTCAGGATGCTGTGTTGACCTGTAGCTTCTCCATCCCATTCCAGAAACTTCCGATTCTTCCTTCCCTGGGGAAAATATTCTACTTTCTGTGCTCAGAGGTGAAGGAAAGTCTGGTGTAAAGGGATAAGTTTGTCAAATTCGGATATGTCTCAAAGGTCCCTTCCAACCATGAAGATTCTGTGATATTTGTGTGGTAGGGACTCTTCTACGTATCTGAAGTTTATGTTCATTTTCCCTGATGATTGCTAGCTGAAGTAGCTTGAAGAAGGGCTTCTTTGAAAATGCCCACGTATCTTGTCAAGGCTCTATTTGCAGTCCGTTAGAAATTAATGAACTTTAAGGAAGTTAGTCCTATTTGAACTACAGTTTGTAGAATGCTCTATTGCATCACAGTACCTGGGAAGGCAATGAAGCAAGTAATCCTGAAAGCTATTTTCAAATATACTACAGACCAGAAGGTGACCGCAAGTAGTCAGCATGGATTTACGATGCGGAAATCGGGCCTGACCAAGCTGATAGCCCTCAATGCTGAGATGGCTGGCTCAGTGGACACGGAGAGCAGCGCATGTTGTTTATGTTGACTTTGACAAGGCTTTTGACACTGGCTTCCATAACTTCCTCAACAAACTGACGAAATACGGACTGGGTAAATGGGCTGCAAGGCAGTCTAAGAACTGGTTGAACTGGTGGGCTCAAGCTGGAGGTCAGTCACTAGTGGTCAGTAGTGGGACCAATACTGTTTAACATCTTCACTGATGACCTGGACAGTCGTCCAAAGTTCGCCATAGGCTAACTTGCAGATGGTAAAAGCCTGCGAGGAGTGGTTAATAGAGCAGATGATTGTGCTGCTTTTCAGAGCAACCTCAACAGGTGGGAGTGAAGATAGTAGAGCAAGACTTCTCGCTGGTGCACTGTGACAGGTCAGGAGGCTACAGGGCGCAAACTGAAATACAGAAAATTCTATTTGTATGTAAGAAAACACTTTTTTACTGCAAGGGTGGTCATGCCAAATCCAGTTGTCCAGAGAGGTTATGGAGTCGCCATCCTTGGAAATATTCAAAACTTGACTGGTGATGAGCAGCCTCTTCTGGTGCACCCTGCTTTGAGCCGGGGAGTTAAACTAGACAATCTCCCAGGATGGCTGACAGACTCCACAGCTCTGATTCTGTGATTTGTAGAAGGAAGAGTTCACCTCTGTGGAAGAGGAAAAACGCCATTTTCGTAAAGTTTATTAAAATTAGTGTCTATGTTTCTGCACTGAGAGAAATCAGTGCTCTATTAAGATTCGTTCAAAGTTCTGCAGTAGTCACAGAATCACAATACATTATAACTGCATACTGTGTCAGATAACATAAAGAGAGGTGTATAGAATTATTTCACGAAATGATGGAATCATTTAGGTTGGAATACACCCTTAAGATCACCGAGTCCAACTATAAACTTAACACTGCCAAGTCCACTACTAAACCACACCAGGTGCCACATCTGCATGTCTCCAGGGATGGTGACTTAACAACTTCCCTGGGCACCCTCTTCCAGTGCTTGATAACCCTTTCGGTGAATAAATTTTGCCTAATTTCTATTAAAAGTATGTTCTTATGTTTGTTATTTAACGAAGGCTCCAGTTTATTGTGTCTTTGACAGAAACATTTCATTAATTAGTATCAGAATGCCACACATTCGTATTTCATGGGTAGCCATTCAAAATTAAAAGCAAAAATGCAACTTGTGATCCTACTACTTTTACAAACTGGACAGTTTGGAAGTGTTTGTGTATATATATGTTTATATACTTAGCACGCTTTAGTTTTAGGCCTGAAATTTGGAAACCAAAATTTGTTTTATGGTAGGTTCCTCTTCCCTTGTCTCTAATGCTACGTTAGTACTCTCCATGCGTGATAAATAAGGGTTTCACTAGCTTGCAAGGAATCGTTTTCAAAACAGTTATAGTAAGAGTGGAAATATACAAGAATTCTTTTTTTACCATGCAGTAAATGCAGCTCTGTTTTAAGAATTCTGGTCACTCTTGAATTAACCTGTCAGGTCTAAGATTTGACAGATCTGGGTTTTAGATTGTGCATTCCAGGTATTTTTATGAAGACATCATACTTGACCCAAACAGTTTTATGCTACTAATATGTTTTTTTTTTTAAAGAAAATTATTCTTAGTAAATTTTTGTATATTTAACAAAGATTTAGAAAATCAAAACTGCTAATGGTTGTTTTGTGATTAATATTTTAAGAGGTAAACTAAAAGTCACAGAAAAAGAGTTTGTTTAAAGAAAGCAAAGTGGAAGAATTTTAAGTTTCAGCCGAGGTGGTGTTTGAAGCTGCAGGAGAATCCACGTTTGAAATGGCTTCTTAACTGCTAAAAAATGTATATGAAAATGTATGTTCATAAACCTAACGTGTGTGTAGGTATACTCACACTAATAATGGACACAGCAATAAATACAACAGTAAGTGAAGAATTTTTCTTAGTAAAAAATGCATATTAATGCTAGAATAAAGCTAATTTTCCTTTTCTTGTGGTAGGTTAAAGCAGCAACGGGTGAAGAGGTATCAGCAGAGGATCTTGGAGGAGCAGATCTTCACTGCAGGTTTAAAGAAATATTTTCCTAGAGTTAATGTATTCCATCCTTTAGGCTTTAGGAGGATGTCTTTTCCCTTCATTTCTCCCCTTTCCTGTTTCCCTCCTTTCCCCCTTTCCCTTTTCTTAATTTCTTTTATATTTAGATATTATTTCAACCATATTTAGATTTTGAAAATTAAGATTTTCTGTGTCCTAATCTGGTGCTGTGGAATTATTTTACCATTAGAGTAGCTCAGTTACCTTATGTTACACTAGTTAATATCCTGTTTCCTCCATTTTCTACTTCAAAATGCGCGTCTAATCTACTGCAGCATCATGTATAATATGGAGGACTTTTCTATACTGTATAATGCTGAATGTTAATAGAATAATACACGTTGAGAACAGTAATATATTTTGCAGACTGTATCTTTCTTACTGACAATTAGTGCAAACAAGATTGAAACAGCTTGTGTTTTTTGAAAGAGAATATTTGGTTTTGAAACAGATTTCTATACACTTTCTAGTTCTAAATTGAAAAGAATGAGTAAACAAAGCTAGGTATTTAGGTATTACTGTACCATAAATGCTTAATTTTTAGATCAAATTACTGAATTGAATAAATAATTATTTTTAAGGGCAGTTCATAGCATTTTTCTGAAAGTATTTTCTTTATAATTTCAGATTAATTTTCATTTCAATTTGAAAAATGTTTGTCATCTTTTATATTGTCATTTAAATTTTTTTACTTCCTAGAGTTGCTATTTTATGTCAAGTGTGACAACTTGAATGTACTGTTCAGAGAAAAGTTTAGGCATGGATTTTATTCTGAAAGTAATGTTATAACGAAAACAGAAGAGCTGTATAGCATCTACATTTTAGAGATAAATATAAAACTTTTCAAATCTTAAAAAGTTTTTAAAACCTTACATTTTCATTTTTGGATTATTTTTTCTAAATCTTCCTATTGCTATTGTTATTTATATACAGAAAATCTGGTGTAACAGATCATTATGCTTTGGATGACAATCATGCACTTCATCTAGCAAGGAAAGCTGTAAGAAGTTTAAATATCCGAAAGAAAGTAGATGTAAGTGTATAGAATTTGAAAATGTGGCATTGTTTAAATTAGGAATGTTTGCTGGATTTATACAACCCATTTTTTGTCTCTGACTTAGATACTTTGAAAATGGAAGTTATGGGTCTTGTCCTTAAAGATTTCTCTCATGTTTGAGTTCTGCAATTACATTTCTGCTGCATTATTCCTAGCAAAATCACTGGGATTGCATGCAAGAGTGAAGCAACTAGAACAGTGATTCGGAATCACAGAATTGTACTGTAAGATTAACCCAGTCTTGCAAGGTGCTTGAATTAATTCTAAGTCCACATGATCATTCCCATGGACTTAAAATTAGATACCTGCTAAAGCATCTTTTTGAATACATGTTTTCTATGATATAAAACTGAGGGGATAGATCTTAGTCAGGGTGTTGCCTTGTATTGATTTAAAAATCCCGTGTAGAAAATGGGGCGGATAGCATATTGGGGAGGAATTGCCTGAACTTATTTTGGCAGGAGACATGGGAGGGTGAATTGAAGATTAAAGCTCAGCAGCTGAAGGAAGGCAAGATGATGTATTCAGTTGCGTGGTAAAGATCTTCATCGTTTTTTCAGAATACCAGCTGCCTAATCAGGCACAGAGGGAAGTGGGAGGACACATGGGAGGACATGTTTGATTTTGTATTACATGGAAGAAGTGGAGCACATATGAAGGTGTACACAGGTGTAGAAACAAAGGTAACAGTAAGCGAGAAAGTGCTGTCAGCCTTCAGTTTAAGAAACTTGATCTTTATGCAAAATGAGGACAAGCCAGTACAGGCATTTTGATGTGCTCAAAGCAGTTGGCAAATTAATTGTTGTTTGTTCATGTGGACTATTAATTCCTTTGTTGTGTAAATTGTTTTCTTAAATTGCTACAGGTGACTATAGAGCCATCAGAAGAGCCTTTATTTCCTGCTGATGAAATATATGGAATAGTTGGCGACCAACTAAAAAGAAACTTTGATGTTAAAGAGGTATGAATATAAATGTGAGATCTGCATGCCCATACAGGCATGCACTCTGTTTTATTGCAGGAAATCATTCTTTATATCATCATAGTTTGTTTACAGAAATCTGATTTGGTGTGTATAGGGAATATTTAAATTTCATAAAATCTTTTAATGTATTTTTTTATTATTTTGTCCAACAGATTCATTGCAATGGCAATGACATGTTGAAAATACATTGCTTTTTACTTATCCCTTTAAGAAGGAGGAGCAAGGGTGAGGGTGATCGACAGCATTCTGAAAAACCTGCCAGGAAATAGGGATCTTTGTGTTGGTAAAGCATTCTAGAGACTTGCCAAGTGATATGATAGCTTTCTTTTTCTGTTAATCCTGTGGAAGTGAAGACCCAATGTTTAAAGATTATGGACTATAAGCACCCTAAACAATTCACTGCTCTCCCAATCAGATATGGAGGCTATTGTACTCTGGTGCGGGTCAAGTGTTATTATTTGCCTCAGTACTTTCATCCCAGACCACATCGTTCCTCATATTTTGCATAGATCCCATATTCAGAGCCTTTTTCACTACCAACCAAGCATTTATTTTAGGAAGAGTCTTAGTATGTAACTCTCTTAAAATACTTCATCAGAAGTTACTGGATTTGCTTTGCATTAAGGAGAAAAAAAGATTAATACTTTTACTGAGTCTCATGCTGCACTCTCGAAAGTTGTAATAGCTTGGATTTATGTTCTTTTAAAGTTGAAATAAATATCTTCTGGCAAATGTCTTGGTAGCAATGGATCTATATTTATATAAAACAGGTCCTTTGCATCTCAGAGAAACTTCAGAACAGATCTTCATTATTTTTGTATGTCACCAACTTAAGCAAAGCTGAAAATAAACTTATCTCTAAGAAAGTGACTCATGGTTGTATATGTTTTTCTCTTTATAAATGTGAGTCTATTGATTAATATTTAATATAACCAGAGGTAGCAGTTTTTCTTTGATATTTAACTAATCAGGAAACCACTGTTCCTGTATAATTTAAACTGTTTGGTTAGAATATTCTTAATATTGAAATTCCATTTTTTATAAACATGTAGATAAATCACACTTTATGAAGTAAATCGGCTTTGCCTGCCATTCATGCTATTTTTATAGTCAGCTGTATGGTGTTCTCTAAATGGAAAGCATTTATTTTGGGGTTATATAAACTATGAAGGATTAAGAATTTAATTTTATTTTTCTCTTTTTTCTTCAGGTCATTGCTAGAATTGTAGATGGAAGTAAATTTGATGAATTCAAAGCCTTGTATGGGGATACTTTAATTACAGGTATTTAGAAATATATTATAATTATTCTGTATATGTTCCCGTTGGTTTTATAGTTGGATTAAGTCTGTTTGGTTCACCCATTGATATTCTAGTTAACATTTTTCTTCAACAGAATAGTGGTTTCTATTGCTAAGATGAAGTGTTACCTTTGCAAGTTATGGTAAAATAAATATATGTGAAAATTTACAAATTTCTCTTTCTCCTTCAGGATTTGCAAGAATATTTGGTTATCCAGTAGGAATTATTGGAAACAATGGAGTTCTTTTCTCAGAGTCAGCAAAAAAGGTAGATAAATAGATTGTTATCTTCTTTGCATTAAGAAACAGAACTTCTGGTAGGCAACTTGCTCTTGAAATTAGGAACTTTTTTAAATAATGAAGTGGACTGGATCCACATTTTTCATGTAAATATGATATAGCTTAATAAGCTGTAAAAATACTTGATCCTATTCTAGAAACGGTGTTCTATAGTTGGGTTTTTTTCATACAAAGTAGATAGGTCAATAGGAAAACACAGTTAGGAAAACAGCATTGGATATTGTGTGATTGCAATTCAGTTGAAATAATATATCCTGAAACTTTCAGCTATTATAAGAGAAGTCTATGCTGATTGCATAAAATACCCTATAATTCCTAACTTCTAAAATGTGAAGCAGTGCAACAAATCACATCATTGTTTTTATAATAACTGGAAAATGTCAAACCTGGATTCTAGTACTCAGTTCATTGGTTTACCAGCAATTTAATTTTCATACCTTTCTGCAGCAGCTCTTCACTTAGACTAATGAGGGAAAACATGTACAGTCTCATAATATCTGTGAGCTAAAATACCTGTTTTGTGAATTAAAGGGCATCTTTCATGGAATATTGTGATTGCTTTACAGCTAAGAGAGCTTTAAAGGTTGGGTTTGGGGGATTGGTGGTGATAAAAAGTTTCTGGGTATGGCAGAGTGGTTGCTTACCTTGTTCTATGTTGTTTGGTTCAGTTCTTCATTTTTTCAAGAGCTATTGTCAGTTGAATTTTGGCAATAGCAATTATATATGGTAGTTTTGTTCTAGCAGACTTCTCAAACTAATGATGAGGAAATCAGTATTGAAAATCTATAGGAAAAAGGAAGCCTTGATGATACACTTGGAGACAGGAAGTAATTTTACTTGCTTTATTGCTGTAATAAAATAATACATGAAATTGAGTTTCATGTACTGAAGGAATACTTTCAACTTGGAGTACTGCAGTAAGTGACATCGTTTTCAGCCAGCATTTATTTTAACTTAGTTATTTCCAAATTGAAAACATCTCTTTCAGTATTTCTAATACTTTCAGTATTTTCCTGATAATTTAGTGCTGCAACTTTTTTCCTACCAATGAAAAAAATGCAAGGAATCTTCCTCTGCTGACGTTTGCTGGCATATCAGTACTGTAAAAGGAGATGGCCGGGTTTCACTTGTTTAACTTCTAGAGAGACCTTTGTCCATGATGTTGCTTCTGTAAGCATCACAATCTACAATGTTCTGGTTTGGTTTTGTTCTGCATTTTTGTAATGATTTGTGGCACATCTTTTTCCCATGATCATCACTATGCTTTTTTTTTGAGTGCTTCTCTGAAAAAGCTAGCTACGTATTATGCTTTATGATTTTTCTCTGTTTTTTGTTTTCATAAATTTTGCTGGTTTTATATTGTGAAGAGGCTGGACAATTTTTTCAGTTGCTGTGCTACATACCTTTTTTACCAGCAGTGTGTAAAACCGGCTCCACCTGAGGAGCTTTATTGATTTAGATTATTTCTAGTTGAAACAGATTTTTGGAATCTACTATTTGTATCTTTGATAGGAAAATGAGGAGAGGGCATCTGCCATGAGAAAGAGCAAAGATGAGAAAGAGGAAAGGCAGGGCCATGAGCAAATGATGTATGTGGGCTTTTCTCAGTTTCAGAGAGTAATTTTCTTTTGTACACGAAATGGGGAGAATTTTTTTTTTTTTCTGATTGGCTGTCTAAATTTCCGTGACACAGTCTTATAAAAGTCCTTGTCAGGTGCCACACTGTGAAGCTGTCTGTGGTTTAAGTACATATTGGCTGTTACAACATTTGAGCTTTTTAGTACCAGCAGGAATGCTTTTTAAGGATATTATTTGTTCTTTACCCTTGGAGTCACACATTTTTGACATTTTCTTACTTCTGCTAGAGTGAATGCATGTTTTGCAGTTGACTTTGGATGAAGCGGAGGTAGTACGGCAACTCATGATGCAAATACTCCCATGGACTTCAGTGGAAGGACACTTGTCACAGACTTCAGAGTGCTGGTAGTGATAGCTTCACTGATCCAACTTTTAATGGCTTTAATGTTGTTTTTTTTACTTTTCCTCTCCACAGGGCACACATTTTATCCAGTTGTGCTGCCAGAGAAATATTCCCATTGTGTTTTTGCAGAATATAACAGGTGAGTAAGCTCGACGTTTTGAAGTTTTACTGTGTTGTAGGCTTTGCTATTAACTGTTGAGGCTGTGACTTTTAGAGAGCATCTTGTAGGCTTTGTTTTACCGATATCTCCAGCCTGTTCTGAAATCCTCCTGTCAGCAACTGGAGAAGGCCTTGCCTTACGATTTGTTCTTCAGTTTTTTCTGCACGTGCTATAAAGCACATAGTATGACATATAGAACGATATGGTAATAGAAAGTTATTGAGCCTTTTCTTCATGTTGAAATTCTTTAGGTTTCATGGTTGGTAGAGAATATGAAGCTGGAGGGATAGCAAAAGACGGTGCCAAGATGGTAACTGCTGTAGCTTGTGCCAATGTACCTAAAATAACCGTGATTATCGGTGGTTCTTATGGAGCTGGAAACTACGGCATGTGTGGAAGAGCATATAGGTAAGTGTGGCTTCAGATTATGACAGGAGATAAGACTACATGAAGAGAACATAACCTTGAAATACCATTCTGAAAAACTAACTAAACTTCCCTTACGAGGAAAGGCTGAGAGAGCTGGGGCTCTTTAGCCTGGAGAAGAGAAGGCTGAGGGGAGACCTTATCAATGCTTATAAGTATCTAAAGGGTGGGTTGAAGGATGATGGAGCTGGACTCTTTGCAGTGGTTCCCAGTGACAGGACGAGGGGCAATGGGCACAAGCTGGAACATGGGAAGTTCCACTCAAATATGAGGAAGAACTTCTTTCGAGTGAGGGAGACAAAGCCCTGGAACAGGCTGCCCAGGCAGGTTGTGGAGCCTCCTTCTCTGGAGATTTCCAAGACCTGCCTGGATGCAGTCCTGAGTGATGTGCTCTGGGCAATCCTGCTTAGCAGGGGAGTTGGACTAGATGATCTCTAGGGGTCCCTTCTGACTCTTAACAATTCTGTGATTCCGTGATCTGTGATTTTGCAGAAATTGTGCTATTTGGAAAACAGTTCTAATTGAATACAGCCGCAAGTAAATAATGACCTGACAAACCTGTAGAGATTGTTAGGCTCATGATTAACCTAGAATTAGATGACAGAGGAGATATTCTAACATCTGAATGTGCTGATGTGCTTTTCTTCTGTTCTAACTCTTGGAGGAGAAATTGTACAATCCTAAGCAATCATTAGACATTTTATTCTTTCCTTTATTCTGCATTCATATGAAGAGTATCAGCTTGTGTAAAAAATCCTTATTCACTTTAATGAGCCTTTTTTTGTGAGTAATGTTTGCAGAACCCATAAGGATTTATTTTTTTGACCCTTTGGACATGACTCACATAAATGTGGGTTTTTTTCATTTTTCAAGGTCCCTGATACTATTGAAGTTTTTGGTGTTATTTTTAAAGAGAAAAATTCCTGGGGGGGGTGAGATGAAAAGACTCAAGAAAGAAAAATAAATTCTTAAGATGCTTGAATATAGGAAATGAGCAGAATTTTTGCATTTTCAAGCATAGTGCTGCAAGCATTGAAATACGTTAATTTTAATTCTTTAAAAACCAACGGATTGTAACATTGTCATGCATAAAAGTTAATTCTTAGCTGAGTGAGAATTGGTTCTTTACTAGGCAATATAGCAATGTCTTATTTTAGTATTTAATATGTATTTTTTCAGTCCAAGATTTCTTTATGTGTGGCCAAATGCTCGCATATCGGTGATGGGAGGAGAACAAGCTGCAACTGTTCTCGCTACAATAGCTAAGGACCAAAAAGCAAGGGAGGGAAAACAGGTACATTTTTCTTTCGTTTGCAGTAATGTAATTATCATTTACTCTTTCACTTTGGTTACTCAACTTCATGAGCTAGGAAAGGATGTTAGAGTGAGAAACCAATGAACTATGGTTCTCCCAGAGCCACCTAGGGCATTGACAAACATGAAGCATTTCTGAAATATTGTTTACGTCTTCTAATTGTGAAGATCATTCATGACGCTTCTTGTCTCTGGTTAAAAAGAGGACTATTTCTCATATCATTATCTTTTTATCTTTTGTGCACGAGTTTATTAGTTCTGCCCAAGAGGAGCAGCCAGGGATCCTCCCTGGTTTGGGAGTATGAGGAGGAATATGTGGGAACAAAGTGTCTTTCCAATTATTTTTGAAGTAGACGGTTTTATAGAGTGCTGATCTTAAATTATTCAGTGACTGAGAATTATGAAACTTATAACAGCAGAAGTCTGTAAGGTTTGGAAAAGCTTTTGACTTATTTCAACATTTTAATTGAAAATTAGTGGTATTTTGTTTAATAACCTTTTCTAGTTTCTCTGGACACTCTTTTCTGCTGTCTTCTTTAATTACGTGGTTTATGGTTATACTGGTGCTTTGGTCCCATAAGAAGTGATTTTATTGTGATGTCTTAAAATTGCATGTATTTATCATATCAGAATAATGAAGCGTACGTGAATACCTACATGTTATCTTAACAGTTCTTTTTTCTACACTTTACATGGGCTTTCTATGAATAGAATATATTCACCCTCATCTTTCCCTGTCTTAATTTCCCATATCTCTAAGATGGACAGGATGATGCAGAGAAAGAAGTTTGAGGAAAAATAATTGTAGTTAATGTCAGTAAAATGTGTTAGAAACTTGAACATTTTCTGAATTAAAGTGGTGACCACTCTGGATCATAGAGAAACCCAGTGTTAGAACAGTGCAGGCTTGTTTTATTAAAAAATCCTGCCAAAGGCAACTCAGAATGGGGTTTATTCGGTACAGTAGCTTCAGTAATTTTTCCGATGATACTCCCCAATTATTATTATACTAGGTTAATTATATTTTTACTCTCCTTTTCTCACCCACCCGTTTCAAAAAGTGGTATTTTAATTTCATTGTCAAATATGCTAAACTGATACTTATGTGTAAAAAGGGAGAAAAACTTTGAGGAGGTTATTTGGGCAGTTTCTTCTAGTTTGATGCTGCATATAAGGCTCTGCTGTGGAAGAAAAAACTTAAGGAGAAGCTTATCTGTATTTATTTATTTGCCTGTTTTTTTAGTTATCAGAGGCAGATGAAGCAGCTTTGAAGGAACCAATCATTAGGAGGTTCGAGGAGGAAGGAAACCCGTATTATTCCAGTGCAAGGTAAGATATAAATGACTTTTCCAAGAAGTTACTTGTAATCACAGGATTTAACAGTAACATCTAAAACTTGGTGTTGAAGAATGGCAGAACAGAGGAGTCTGGAGCAAAGATTGTGTTTGATGTGCAGGAGTGCAACACAACAGGCTTCAAATCAATGTTTTGTCTGTCTTGTTGCTGAGACTTCGTAGCATGTACTGTTTCAGAAGAAGGCATGCACTTGCAGGAATTATGCTACTTCTTCTGTAAGTAATGTTACAGTAGCATAGAGTTTATATTGTATGTATTTAGTTCTGGGTAAGTTTTTTATCATTCTCTCCAGTGCAGTATCTGGTCATCTTTCTAAAGCCCACTAAACAGAGTAATTAGTGGCTGCATGGGTGTTAGGATTCCTATTTATTTTAGTGGTATTCTGTAAGTAGAAGAGGCGGTGGTAAAGGAGAAGTTTCAGGAAGGCCTGAAGCCATTTGCAAATCTCAGGTCATGATCTTGGTGGGTGACTGTATTGGATGATAGCAGTTTGGATAGGACATTTGCTGATGGGTGCAGCATATTCATGTTTGTTGACAAGTCCTTTGCAGCATTTTGTGATCAGGTTTATGGAATATTAATAAATGCCCACAAGGTAGCATCCTGCAGTGTTATCTCTGGAGAGTACCTTGGAGGCTTTCTTGGCCCCTGATTGTTACTCAACGTTAGTTTCATATTGTCTGTACTAATTTTCCTGCACATTTTTCTGCTTGAGGTATCCAAAAGCTAATATCATTAGCTGCTAATGATGGTAGAGGGTAGCACATAATAACGGGAGTTTACTGCACCTCTATGGCTTCTCATTTTGCAGAAAGAATATTAGTCTCATACAGCTGTGGAGTCTGATGTGTGTATGTTTTTGTGTAGCTGAATTAGAATTACTGATGGTTTTCTTACCTGCGAGGTGGGAAGCCTGGAAACAAACTTGAGTACAGAGTGGTTGGGATATGATAAATTTGAATGTGGGCATCATGGGCAGAAATTATGTGGACAGGTGGGTGCAAGATACTCTGCCAATATCACAGAGATGCCAGGAGTTTTTGTCTAACTTGATGCTGGCTTAATCTCATATGTGGCAAATTTGGTAGAGCAGCAACAGCAGCAGCATAGCATCAGTGAGCTCCTTTATGAATTGTTTATCATCATATAAAGGAAGATACAAAATGAATAGTAGCTTTTTTTCTGTTTTCTGTTGGGATAGTGGAGTGAACTTAACTGAAATAATCATACCTGGGGGATCCGTGTTTGTTTTAATGTTTAATCAAATTAGTGCCTTCAGCAAATGGAAGCTCTTGCCATTTTTTGCCTGGTTGGTGTTGTGATGGAATAAGAATTCTCAGTAGGATAGGGTTTGTGGTGTCATCTAGGCAGATTTCAGTGCTGCAGTCGTATTGCATGTGGGTCACAGATTTAAGAAGGGTGTTAGTCTTGTCACTGTTTGGTCTGTACTTCTGGCAGAGGCCTGTATGGTAGCATTGCATAGAGTCAGATATTCTCAACCTCTTGATGTTTTATGCATGTGTACAATCCCCACTGCTACTAAGTTAAAGTTTATTGGGGTTTTTACATATAATCAATGAGTATACTTTTGTGAAATCCTATTGACTTTCTGGTGGCACACTGGTTTGATTATTTTGTAAATCTTTTTAATCAATTTAAATTTTATAGGGTTTTCCCCAAACTGAGAGATGGTGTCAGCTGTTAAAAAATTCTGTGCTATTTCTTTTAGTACGCCTTAAAGATCAAACCTAGTACTTGTGTCACAAAATCTTGTGCCCTGAGGGAAGAAGGAAAAATGAAAACACATATTGTTCTCTTCTCTTTTATAACTGGATTTTAAGGAGAAGAATTTTCCACTGATAAAATAACTTCTAAAAAATGAGTCCAACTGTCTATAAAATTAATCTCTACCATGGAGGACAATATGAATGGTTTGATTTTTTTGTTTGTTTACATTTGCTTTTTATTTATTTATTCACTGGAAACACTGTCATAGTCTCTTTGTATTTGTGATCAACAATAATTGGATTTAATGCTCAATATATTCAGTATTAGCAGTAAAAAAAACTTGTTTTCTCCCCAAAACCAACAGACCATTGTCAGTATTTACAATGTTAAGTTACTAGTCTGCAAGAAGGCAGTTTTGCATGTAAGATTAAGGTTAGAAAGTCAGACTCTGTATTTTTAATAATGTCCAGTGATTTTTGGACATGAAACTTGAGTATTTACTGCCAAGCAACTTTTACCAGTTTATGTTTCCAGAATATCTGTCCATTTTATGAAGTTAGGTTGCAAATCCAGAAGGCATCTCAGTAAATAGCCTAAGTTTCCTGAGCCTTAGGGGTTTGGGAGCGCCCTCAGTGCAAGGTGACCTGTCCCTGTTTTAAAAAGCAGGGCGGTTGCATTCTGCTTCTTGTGCCCGTAGCTTGGAAGGGAAGCTGGACATGCAGCGATGTGAGCTGGCTGAGAACGAGCGTGAGTCTGGGTTGCATGTGGCTGGGGTCGTGTGGTGCGGTGCTTGAGCTAATAAGCCCAGCTGAGACGTGAAGTCAAGTGTCAGCGCTGAAACCCCGCTGAGGTTCGTCGAGCTAAAAGCAGTGAAAGTGAAATGTCCCTCTTCACGGAGGAGTGCTTGCAAGAACAGCATGTGACTGGCTCGGGTTAAGACAGTCCACTCCGGTTTCTGTCTCTCGTAGGTACAGTCTGCGTTGTCTAGGAGCTCTTAATTGCTCTCCGCTGTCTTGTAGAGATAATTGGCTACATTGCTAGATATTCGGATGGTTTCTGCCCTGATTTCATGCCTTCCTGCCGGTATTAACACATGTGCCTTCTTACTTCATTTATTGCTAATTCCTAAGCAAGATCTCAGACTGATAGCTCAAAAGTTTTAATTACTGTGGAGTAGGCTGCCCAAGCAGGAACAATGAGATGAAGTAGGATTACAGTCTTTCCAGCAAGCAGTATGCTTGAGGTGGGGGGATTTAGCCACCTTGCACCTTGGAGCCAACCCATTTGTCAGCCAACATCAGCAGCTGCTTGTTGGCAAGCATTCGCCGTAGGTCCGGGAGAAGAAGTAACCTGTTCCCTTTCCTCTAAAGGATGCTTCCTGCCTGCTCCCAAGGACGGCAAAAGGGAGCAGTTGACCATCAGCCAAATATCAGGGTGCTGTATTGAAACTGAATCTGGACAGCCTGGGTTTTGTCAGACACCAACTAGATCCAAACAGACCAACAAGAAAACTCCAACAAACGGCTTTGCATTACCGAGAGGGAGGAATGATAGAGGGGCAGGAGGACGGCCGTCTGTTTTGCTGCTCGGGCGCAGCCAGCTTGGAGGCTGCCTCCTGCTCTCCTCCCGCGAGGATACGGGGACCAGTCTGCCTCACCCCTAGTGTCCACTGAGATTGATGTGACCCTTTCAGTTGACTTCATTAGGCTTTGAGTCAAGCTTTTAGGAGTAATAACAAGAGGGAAGGAAAATGCTCTAATGATCCTAAAATACAAGCAAATTTCCCTGTTTACTCTGCTTATATAATTTTGCTTATAAATTATAACTTGTTATATGTACAGGATGTCAATACTGTTCCCCGCAGTTGCATTTCCTAATCAAACTTTAATCAATTATTTGATTAGAAGCTTTCACAGTGAGCAGTCTTAATTAACGGCAGTCATTAGGCAGTACTCTTTTTAATGAGTTATGTTAATCTGCTTACAGGTTTCTAAAAGGATTTCAGCAGTCTACATCTTAACAAATTATATGAGCATTTTACTTTTGGGCACCTCGTTTTTTTTACTCACAGTGTCTCTGTTACAAATATTTTATGAGTGTAGATGTGACTTGTGTTCTAGCAATGGGGTTTTAATAGATAGTTTAATTATTAATGCTATATCCCAGTAGATAACATAGTCTTCTTTAAACAAAGCAAAGCAGAAGCCAGGGGTGACCACATGAAAGCAGCTTGACTTGAGGCAACACAAAATCATTGTGGTTGTCAATGTAAGTTAATTATGTTATTATAAAAAACCAAAATCTGTCATTAAAATGGGCTTCATGTTGGGAAGTGTTTATTATGGTGAGAGTTACTATGACGTTGCAGCTTGGAAGGTACTGCATGAAGTTGGTGATTCTTTTTGATTCAGTTCACCCCTGCTCTCCCCATCCCTGCCAACCTCTGTCTTAACCAAAGATACTGTACATATGTTTTGCAGACCCTGACTAAAAGGCATGCTTATTTAAGCAAGATTTGGGTTGCAATGAGTAGTGTGGTATCTTGTTTAAATATCTTGCTGGGGAGGTAGCAGTTATACAATATTTACAGTTTTGTGGTCTGCTGGGGGTTTTCACAGGGATTTTACTTTGGTAGGATGGAGCTGATGCCAGAAGTATTTTAATTTTGGGATAACGTCAAAGGGACTATTTACAAGTGTTTATGACTTTGGGGACTTGGGAATTTGGTATTCGCTCATTCATAATTTAATTGCCTTTGGGTCTGGGTTAAGGAGGGTATTATCTTACAGTTGTTTAGAAATGGACTTCAGAAAAAATTAATACAAAAAATTCTGGAAATACTAGAAACTTACTCTGGCTCTTTTAATGATGAAAGAATGAACACTTGTATCATCCTTATCTGAGAGGTGAACTAACCTGATTAATGTAAACAATGATGTGGTATTAAAATACTTAAAATACTAGCATTCTAGGTCATTGACAAAAGGTTATTTTCCATGTGAATATTAAAAACAGAAGGTCTCTTTTCTGTGAGCGGTGACTTCATACTAAAAATAATTATGAAGAATGTGATTTAAAGTATGTAGACCTGATGTTGTTCATTTATCCAAAATTTATACTTTGTTCTAAAAGACAAATTCCACAGAGTTATTCACACCGCTCTATTGCACTGATGGCTAAAGAGAATTAACTCCATGGCTTCAAATATAATTTAGCTCTTTAGTCCATTTTCTTTTGTGTAGCTATTTCCAGTTCCATGTGCTTTAAAATCTACCTGCTGTGTATGTTAATTTCCTTTAACTATTACTGTTTGGTTTATTTTTTTTCTAGATTATGGGATGATGGAATTATTGACCCAGCTGACACAAGACTGGTTTTGGGCCTCAGTCTCAGTGCAGCATTAAATGCACCTACCAAGAAGACAGAATTTGGGGTTTTCCGGATGTAAGCTTCAGTGTACACATGTCAGAATTAGCTCTGTATATTTTAATCAGGGCTGGAGAGCAAACTAAATACAGTGTTGAGGTGGTTAAATATAAAGATTTATACAATGCTATTTTAAATGGAAATGACATAATTATTTATTTTCTCTGAGTAATCATCACACAGTGCTTCAGCATTTTGATACTGATTTGAGATGGGTCATTTATAGTGCTTGTATAACACTGCATTGCATGAATAAACTGCAACTTCTAGCATTATGTTTAATGTTTGACCAGAAACCATCGATACTGTCTCCTTATATAAATAAATGTGCAAAATAAGCTACATATTTGGTGCTTATCAGTTCCTTTATTTCTTTTAATTCTGTCTATGTCTCTTGTAAATGCAAAATATTCTTGCAGCCTTACAAAAAAAAAATAAAAATTTCCATGTTTGCTAGTAAGTAATTTTTGCAGAAGAGAAGTGCTGTAAGGGCAGCCAGGGAGTTCAACACAGCGTGAAATTATAGATTTCACACAGTTGTTGGCATTTTGGCCTTTTCCTGGCTTTCATCCAAAAACCCGTTGCTCTTCTGTATAGTTCCCTGAAGTCAAAACAACAGGAGAACCTGGGGGATGCAGAGTGCTTTCTGGAAGAGCTGGGGAGCGTGTGCTGATGTCTGCAGGTTGCCCAGAGCGCTTCTGAAGGTGGGGGTCAGCTGCAGAGGTGTTCCAGCCTTCTGCTGTGTGGTCCTTCTGGGCAATTTCACTTTCATGGAGACGGAGCGTTCTCCCCACGTGCGTGATCGATGCTTCACCCAAAAGATCCATGCCTGAATCCCACTGACTAGGGCTGGAGTGGTTTGGTC
This sequence comes from Calidris pygmaea, assembly GCA_003697955.1. NCBI lineage: Eukaryota > Metazoa > Chordata > Aves > Charadriiformes > Scolopacidae > Calidris > Calidris pygmaea. Next base: position 1,401,025 of record QJSC01011950.1, read on the forward strand.
AATCCTCTTGCTTTTTTGTTGCAGTTTTTTGCATGGTAATGTTTCTCAGTAATTCAGTGTCCGTCATTTCACTTGTTCTCTGTAGAAAGATTGCACCTTGTAGAAACTAAATGCTTGGCGTGTAGCCTGCCTAGAATAAGGAGGCAAACACTGTGCTGGTTGGGGCCGGGAAGGTGGTTTTATCTGGCTTTGCCCTACAGGAGCCCAGACAACCATTAGAAGACTGCTAAATGGTAGAAGTGTTCCTGACTGAGCATCAAATCCACAGAAGAGTTAACGTGCACGGATGGAGGTCCTGTCCTGTGCTGGCCTGTGGAAAGAAGAAAGATTGCCAATAGCAGTAACTGTGCTGGATAACGCACCAGCTGTAGTCACCTTGGGCTTGTGAGGAAGGAGGAGGTCCCCTCGGAGCCAGGAGCCGGGAGGAAAGTTTGCTAGCCACCAGCCCTCTTAGTTGTGTCTCGGGGAGATGCGAAAGTGCTCCCAGGCTGCCAAGAGAGGTGGTGGAGTCTCTGTCTCTGGAGACACTCAAAACCCACCTGGACACGTTCCTGTGCAACCTGCTCCAGGTGGACCCGCTTTGGCAGGGGGGTTGGACTAGATGATCTCCAAGAGGTCCCTTCCAACCCCTTAGCATTCTGTGAGTCTGTGAAAAGTGAAAACGGAAGAATTATTTGGAATGGGGATTTTCAGTGTAGAACGCAGAGAGCCCAGTGTACGCTGAGCTGTGGGGTCTCTGGTGCGCCTCTACGTGGCACCAAAAGACCAGTTTTCTCTCATTTTACTGAGAAGGCGGCTACCCCCATCCTGGTGTGTTCTACACCACTGCAGATATCACTTCTGTAGGTCTGCACCTGCGTGATCTCACTGTCATGCTCACGTGCATGTTCTTAGTATATGAAGTACATACTCAACGTGGAGTAACAGTGTTAAATACTGCTGTAAATGGCACCGAGGCACAGAGCTGGTCTTCTGTGCCACCCATTCTTGTTCTTGTCTCTGTACACGGATTTGTAAACACCTTGGGCATGGCCCCAGGATATATTTATCCCGCAAGTACATGGTGCTTCAGGGTTGGACTTCCAAAATGCTTTTTAAAACACCCTACTTTTAAACATGTATATATCAAATATAGCTGGGGAGATCAAAAGTTTCAGACCCTGAAATGATTGCTATTAGTGGCTTCCAATAAAAAGAAACACTCCACATTTTCTCCTACTATGGTTGAGTAACCAGTTCCGGCACCTGTTGTCTTTCTGCTCTAAATTATGGAGGTCACCTTCCCCAGCCCGTTACTCCCAAAGCCATACGGAGTTCTGCCTCTTTCTGCTCGGACAACCGATCACTTTGGAATAATATTTTTCTTTGAATATATTCTTTATATGAGACTGCTAGTGAAATCACTCTGAGTTGGAGACAGTAACAGATAATCCTGGGATACAGATGATGGAAGCAGATACGTTTGGGAGGATTCATGCTTCTGAGAATAATCACTCTGAATGCGTCTGAAAGGACAGTTATTTACGGATATCAAAATTTCTTCCTCTAAATACATGTGCAAGCCAAGTCAAAACATGTCTCTGAATAAATAAGAGTGTTCTGCCTTAATAATATTTATCTTTGGAAACTTATTTAACAAATGAAATTCATCAGCACGGAGTTAGCATCCGATCAGCATGTTCTGGTTAGGGGAGGCTGCAGAGCGGGACCTTCACTGCAGAGGAGCAATCCAAGAAGCCACCAGTGATGATCATTGCCCAGCAGCCTGTTTTGGAAAAGCTTCTGCAGGTTAACGTGCTGTGCTTCATACAGGGAGCACTGGCTATAGGCAAGGCACCTCGTGCGTGGTGGCACTCCAGTGGCAGAGATGGCCTCTTGCCGCCCAGAAGTTTGCTGGAAAGCCTGGTTCTCTGTGGACCCACCAGGAGTGAGGAGTTGGCCCCTTGTGCTCATCTCATGTTTGGTGGTGTGGTAGGTACATTTATGCTGGGGAATTCTCCATCACACAGTTGTCCTCACTGCCCATTGCCGTCGTGCTAGCAGTAGGACCTCTTTTGGAAGTTTAATGAAAAGAAAGGTTAAATAAACCTTTAAGATATTGAGGTGCTGGAGCGAGTCCAGAGAAGGGCAACAAAGCTGGTGAGGGGTCTGGAGCACAAGTTTTATAAGAACAGCTGAGGGAGCTGCGGTTGTTCAGCCTGGAGAAAAGGAGGCTGAGGGGAGACCTGATCACTCTCTACAACTACCTGAAAGGAGGTTGTAGAGAGGCAGGGGTCGGTCTCTTCTCCCAAGTAAAAAGTGGTAGGATAAGAGGAAATGGCCTCAAGTTGGTCATCATCAAGTTGGCCTAAACGCAGGTTTAGGATGGATATTAGGAAAAATTTCTTCACCGAAAGGGTTGCCAAGCATTGGAAGAGGCTGCCCAGGGAAGTGGTTGAGTCACCATCCCTGGAGGCATGTAAAAGAAGTGCAGATGTGGTGCTGAGCGACATGGTTTAGTCGTGGTTTTGGTAGTGTTAGACTGATGGTTGGACTCGATGATCTTAAAGGTCCTTTCCAACCTAGACGATTCTATGATTCTAACCTAAATAAAAGGTAGCCACAAGGGCGTAAGATTCCTAACAGCAGAGGCAATGCAAGGGATGTGGGTGACTATTTTGAGACTTGACCTACCCATCTCCAGTATGTGTCACCTATTCACTGTAGTATTGGAGCAGCTCACAGCCATTAGTCTCCTTCCTTACTGGAAAGGATGACACTTAGTATGACACCGATTTTTAAGACAGAAGTTGAGGAACAAGGGAAATGGCTTTGTCATATCAAGCACACAAGCTGTGATGGACCCAGACCTCAAATTCGCTGCTCTAGGGTTCCAGGGGACCTTTCTGCTCCCATCTGATCTCGCCTTGGGGATTGCTCTTCTCAGCTGTGTACCTCCCTCCTGCCTCAGAGCTGTGGCAAGGCCAAGAAGTTACCTAGTTCCAGCTCTTTGATAGATGTCAACATTTTGAGTACAAGGAGCCTAAAAGGGCAGTACTGACCTTGAGGGTGTTTTCAAACACTTCTGCAGAAGGAAGTGGAAAGTGGCCAATGAGGTGGGCTAAGCTGCTCGTCATGTCTTGGTGGCCAAGAAGGCCAACAGCATCCTGGCCTGTATCAGGAACAGCATGGCAGCTGGAGTAGGGAAGTCATCGTGCCTCTGTTCTGGGCACTGGTGAGGCCTCATCTCAAGTGCTGTGTTCAGTTCTGGGCATGACAGGAAGGACATTGAGCTGCTGGAGCACGTCCAGAGGAGAGCCACCAAGCTGGTGAGGGGTCTAGAGAATAAGTCAACAAGTCATATGAGGAGAGGCTGAGGAAACTGGGCGTGTTTAGTTTGGAGAAGGGGAGGCTGAGGGGAGAAAGGAGGGTGTAGAGAGGTGGGTGTTGGCCTCTTCTCCCAAGGGAATAATGGCAGGACCAGAGAAAATGGTCTAAAGTTGGGGCAGGGGAGGTTTAGATTAGATATGAGGAAGAATTACTTTACTGAGAGGGTGGTCAGGCACTGGAACAGCCTGCCCAGGGCGGTGGTGGAGTCGGCCATCCCTGGAGGTATTTAAGAAACATGTAGACATGGCTCTTCAGGGCACACTCTAGTGCCCAAGATTGTTGGTTTGTGTCTGTTTGTGGGTGGGTGTGGGGTGGTTTTGGGTGTGGTGTTGGGTTTTTTGGCGTATTTTGTTTTTTTTTTTATTGGACTCGATGATCTGAAAGGTCCCTTCCAACCATGAATATTCTGGGATTCTATGTCCCAGGGACTGTGGCAGTAACCAAGGGTGCTTCTCAAATTACCTAGGCTGAGATGGCGAATTCAGGGTGGATCACAAAAACATACCCATCGCCATTTTCTTTTTTATTCTCATGGCACCCAGGAACGTGCTGGGAACCACGGGGAGTGGCGATGTGGTCACCAACCAAAATTGGTGGCCTCTGGCACGCAATCATTGTGAGGCTTGCGTGCCTGCTTCCATGGCTGCCATGAGACGTGGCCAGGGAGCAGCCTCTGTGACGGCTCTGCCTGCAGAAACAGAGAGGCAATAAAAGTCACATCTGACGAGCCACTGGGTGCCTGTTCCCAGCCTGGGTTAGTATAATGGGGAGTCCGTAGCCTCAGAGTTTGTGTTGGCATTTGTGTTATGTGCTGTTCTTGTGAGAACCCATCTTTTATTGAGATGGCGTTTTTCCAATCTCTTACTCATCAAGATGAATTGATTTCTCCTTCTGAAACAGATGTTATCTTTCAAGTATGCCTCTGGACTCTATTATTACTTCAAACGTGGCAGAACCCCAATTTATCTTAGATGTTCCTCGCTGTTCCAGATTTCAGTTGGAGAAATGTCTTGATTCAGAAACCCGATGATGGTATATTATCTAAACTTTTTTTTAAACTGAGGTTTATAAATTAAGGCAATTCAACAGAGCACTTATAAAAGCCTGCTGCTTTTCAGCAAAGCCTTAAAGCACCCACTTAAAGCCCGATGTCCACTTTCATGGCTCTGATTCAGTAGAGCACTTGAACAAATGCTTCACACTAATCTCTACGGTCTAGTAGTCATAAAATCCGCCTGACTCCGTGTCTGTGTCAAGCCAAAACTAAAACACGTAAATGCATCAGAACTGCTCAGTGCTCTATTATTTTGATACCAGCCCCCATTTTTTTCCCCGCTTTCAGAGTTACATTCAATTAATTGATCATGATGGAGGAGTGTGATTATGAAAAGCACATAGCGTGTGCAACTTCAGAAATTATCCATCTGATGTACAGACGTTAATGCGTACTGGCTGTGTGTCGTTTGTACCTCATCTGCAGTAACATTCCTATGGAGAAAGTGAGTTGAGAAGCTTGAGTTAACGCGTAGCTACAACACAGCTGTTGGCCTCTGAGGTCTGAGGGCACTTCATGTAGATCACCTGGAGCTGAGCTCCTTAGTGCAACACGCTCCCCTGATTCCATAGCCAGTTCTCCGGCTACCGATGCTGCTGTCAAAAAGTACCTGCCTTTTTGTAGCTGTAAACAGTGATTTTGCGTTTTCACACCGTGACCGCCCCGTTCTGCTCCTTGACATGGTAGCTTCTGACACTCTTATTTAATATTCAGCTGTCCTGCGTCCTATGGCTTTTTTTGCCCCTAGAGCTGGAGACAAAGTCTACACGAACTGGAGCAGGGGACAGTGACATTTGCAGAGACAGCGTGTCACAGGCAGTAACAAGCACAGAAACGTAGAGTTCTGTGGGTGTCTGTAGCCAGAGAAATACAACGACTTTTGGAAACAGGAATCTCTCTAATTGCCTCCACGTTCAATAATAATTTTGCAGGGTGAAGTAACAAATGCAGCTTTTTTTACACGGAAGTGCAAGCTGGAAGGAAAAAGGCATCTCTGTGGTGTTTTCTGAGCATCTCTGTGGTGTTTTCAACACTGCATGAGTAATCCCCATGCTATAAAATATGGCTTGAATACGGTCAGGCTTCGCAGACGCTGCCTTTGAAGTTGAATAGGCCGTATATCTGCCTCTCCGTATGAAGTGTCGACTTCTTCTTACCCCGTGGTATTTCTCTGCTCAAGAAACTTTGCTTCGGCAGACCCATCATTTCCAGCACGTCACAGAGCTGCCTTTCAGCTCCAGCCTGGGACGTGGGATTCGCCGTGAGTGGTTCACCACCAGCCCGACGCCTGACATCTTCGCCTTCCCCGTGGCAGAACGAGGCTGGAGGATTCGAGCAGACAGGCAGAGGATCTCTACTCCCAACAGCAATTACAAATGAGACCTCTGCTGGATGCGACGATCAATAGGAGCGTGTGGGAGGAGGTAACAGCGAGAGGTGAACAGGCAGCTCTGGAGGCAAGAAACATGGTAGTTGGAGAGACTGGAGTCTTTTTATTGCCTGAAAAAAAATAAAATGGTGCCGTTAAAAATTACTCGTTAAGCCACACTCCTCTCAGTCCCTTTAAACACTTCCTTCCTCTTTGGAAAAATACGTCCCTGGGCCTGTTTAATGTTCTTTAAACAACTTTTTCTTTTTTTTTTTCCCTTCTCACATCGCTTTGCGTTTTCAGGCTGTTCCTAGCTCCCCTACAAACGACCAGCTAGCAGAGCTTTGTTAACGCATTTTCCCAAATTCCTCCTTCTCTAGGTGGTCCTCCCTCCACCTCGGGAGACCCAGCCCAGCTCCTGCTGGAGGGGAGGAACGTCCCCATGCCACCACAGAGCTGGGAGCGGAGCCTTCCCATGGGCAGACCCTGCTCGCTGCCTCCTTGTCCTCACAGCCATCATGGCCAGAGCCCAAATATTTCATGGTGGCAAAGCTGCTGCTCAGCTTCCCCCTATTTTGCCCCAGAGTCAGGAGCCTGGAGGGGGATGAGCACTGTCCCATCACACCTTGCATGCTCTCCTTGGCATGCCACTGCTTCTCATCGTAGGGGGAGCTTTGGGGCTGCCAGGGAACTTTTCAGCCACAGTGCTGATGAACATGAGGCCACCAAGCTTGCAGAGCCAAGCGTCAGTAGGAAGGTCTGAATGGAGATGAGGTCACCTTTTGGTGACTGTGCTGCTTCTCTCCCCAAAAAGGGGCAGCCTCATGTCACACACAGGGTGGATGATGCTCGACAAGCACCTCCTCGTGTATTGTAGGTAGTAACATGGTATTTGGCCTCAGACACTTTTTCACCATTCTGCTCCAAGTACCAGCGATTACTTCTGTCTGGGGCCTTTTGATGCTGCTTCTCACGGTGCTCAGCCTTCCCACCCTGTGGGCAGTCCCACCTGCCCTCATTCAAGCATCCCATCCTCACCAGTTGGTCACCCACCACTGTTATCTTTCCCCGCTCCCTGACTCCTCCAGGTTGATCCTCCCACCCTGGCTCTTCCTCCCATCGCGCTGTGCTTTCCCTTAGCCCGCGGGCTACTAACTCTCCCTCCTCTCACATCCCTGAGGTGACTTCCACGCCCTGTCTCCCTGATGGCCCAACCTCCACTTGCTTCTCCTGTCCACTCTTCTCCCTCCACCTTCCCTCTCCACCTATCCTCTCCCTCTCCCTCCACCTCCCCAACCCCACAGACGAGGGAAGAGCCTCCTGCTCTCCTCGCACAACACGGGGGGCCGAGGAGACACGAGGGTGTGTGGGCAGGCGGCTTTCCCCCACGTTGGCTCTCAGTGGTGGCGTGGCTGCTGGCCACAGGATGACCCACAGGGGACAAGTCCTGTCTGAGTCAGGCTGAGCCGAGCCGAGTCGTACCGACCCGAGCCGGGTCATACCGAGCTGAATCGAGTCGAGCTGAGCTGAGCTGAGCCAAGGCTAGGCGGGCTGAGCCAAGTTGGACCAAGCCAAGCTGGGCTGGGCCACACCGAGCTGAATCGAGCCGAGCCGAGCTGAGCCGAGCCGAGGCTAGGTGGGCCAAGCTGAGCTGAGTCGGACCGAGCCAAGCCGGGCCAGGCCAAGGGGGACTGAGCCAAGGATAGGCGGACCGAGCCGAGCTAAGTTGGACTGAGCCAACCCAAGCCGGGCCGTACCGAGCTGAATCGAGTCGAGCTGAGCTGAGCCGAGCCGAGCCGGGCCAGGGTGAGGCGGGCTGAGTCGGGTTGGACCGTACTGAGCTGAATTGAATTGAGCTGAGCCGAGCTGAGCTGAGCCTAGGCGGGCCAAGCCGAGCCAAGTCAGACTGAGCCAGGCTGGGCCGAGGGGGACTGAGCCAAGCTGGGCCGGGCCGTACCGAGCTGAATTGAGTTGAGCCAAGCTGAGTTGGGCCGGGGCGAGGTGCGCTGAGCCAGGTTACTGAGCTGAATGGAGTCGAGCCGAGCCAAGGCTGGGTGGGCTGAGCCAAGCTGAGTGGGACCAAGCCGAGCCGGGCCAGGCTGAGGGGGACTGAGCCGAGGCTAGGCGGACCGAGCCAGGCCGGGCTGGGCTGTACCGAGCTGAATCGAGTCGGGCCGAGCCGAGCCGAGTCGGACCGAGCCGAGCCGGGCCAGGCCGTGCCGAGCTGAATTGAGTCGGGCCGGGCCGAGCCAAGTCAGACCAAGCCGAGCCGGGCCAGGCTGAGGGGGACTGAGCCGAGGCTAGGCGGACCGAGCCAAGCCGGGCTGGGCTGTACCGAGCTGAATCGAGTCAGGCCGAGCCGAGCCGAGTCGAGCCGAGGCTAGGCGGGCCGAGCCGAGCTGAGTCGGACCAAGCCGAGCCGGGCCGGGCCGTACCGAGCTGAATCGAGTCGGGCCGAGCCGGATGGGTCCGATGCGATGCGATGCGGCGCGGCGGCGGGGGCCGGTGAGGCAGGGCAGGGCGGGGCGGGCGCGGCGCTATAAAGGCGGCGGCGGCGCGGGGCGGCGGCGGCACCATGGAGAGCTGCCGGGCGCTGGCGCTCTGCGCCGTGGCGGCCGCGCTGCTGCTGGGCGCCCGCGGGCAGGGACCCGCCCCGCTGCGCCGCGACATGGGGGTCCCCGGCGGCGGCGGCGCCTCCCGAGAGAAGGAGCTGGTGGGGCGGGGGGCCGGGGCGGGGGGGGTGGCGGCGGCGGTGGTGGGGTGTCGCGGGTTGACGGGGGCTGTGTGTGGGTCTCTCGGCAGATCGAGGCGCTGCAGGAGGTGCTGGAGAAGCTGAAGAGCAAGCGGGTGCCGCACTACGAGAAGAAGTTCGGGCAGGTGCCCATGGTGAGTGCCGGTACCGGGACGGGGCGGGACGGGAACGGGACGGGACGGGACGGGATGGGGGTCGCCCCCTTCACCGGCGCCGCCGCCGCCCGCAGTGCGACGCCGGGGAGCAGTGCGCCGTGAGGAAGGGGGCCCGCATCGGGAAGCTCTGCGACTGCCCCCGGGGCACTTCGTGCAACTCCTTCCTCCTCAAGTGCCTGTGAGCGGGGCCGCCCCGGGACGAGCCGCCGGCAGCGCAGGCACCCACCGCCTCTCCCCGCCCCGACCGGGGCCCCGACCGGGGACTTCCCGCGGCTCGTCCGGCCGAGGAAACGCAGCGAGAAGCCCCCGCGCCGCCCGTGTAACGCCGTCCCTGACATCCGACATCCGTGGAGCTGTCGTCTTTCTCTCCTCTTTCCCCTCTTCCTCTCCCTCCCTTCCCCTTCCCCGTTTGATTTTGTCCGTCCAGGGAAAACTCCAGCCCGTGCCTTGCCGAGCAGAGGTGCCGGTACCGGGGGGGTTGCAGTGTCGTACCGGTGCAGAGCCGAGACGCCGTGCCCGGGAGCGGGGTGCCCGGTTCCTTCCCCGAGGCGGGGAACATCCACCCGCCGCCGGCCGGAGGGGCCGGGGCCAGGAGGAACCCCCGGGTGGTTGGGGTTGGGGGGGGGAGGGGATGTCTTCAAACCACCCTGACCCCCTTTTTCTTGCCCCGCAGCGGAGAGGGTCCCGCTGGGCACACCCCGGAGGGAGCGGCCGGGGTTTGACCCGCACCGGCGGGGGTTTCGCCCGCACCGGCGGTTTTCAGGCCAGGTCCGACCGCGCTCACCCCGCGCAGGAGAAAGTCCCGCATGAGAGCCCGGTGGCGTTCAGGGGACCGGCACTGGCCTGGCTGGGGTGGGGCTGGGGGGGGAAATCGGTCGCTTTACCGGAGCCACCACGGAGAGAAAGCTGTCTGGATCCGTTGCAAACTACCAGGGGATATCCTAGTCATCTAGACCAAATTGCTCACGTTTCTACAATGAACTGATGTATATAAATATGTCTGTCCTCCACAGGTATACACTGTGCATTCCAGCAAACTCATATAACGTCTTTTAATCCTTTGTTTGTCTCTGTTAATAAAGCCACTGTTCTGATGACAGTGTTCTGGAAGAAGTTTTAATTTCGCGCTCGGGAGTCCCTCGCACTGGGAGGGAGACGCTGAGGGATACTCCAAAATGACTGCAACCCCCTGCATCACTGCGTGCTGTAGCCAGGCTTCTAGGCAGGGCTGGAAACTGAAGTTCATGCCTTCTGGCACTGGGTCAGCCCATGGCTGCTCCCTGCCCCATAGGTGCCCAGAGGGACGGTGACAAGCGCAGAACACTCCAGACCTCAGGTTTTCCCTTGGGAGAGGGCAGGGTTTATCCCAGCTGCAGGGACCGGGCTTGGCGGGGGCAATGAAGGGGGCAGCCACTGTGGACTGGAACATCTTGGCTCCTTTGTGTTTTATTCATGTAAAAGAGGGGCCACTGAAGGAACTTGCCTCTTCCTGGGTCACAACTCACCTGTGGGTGTCAGAATCAGTTGCTTATTTCTACCAGCCAGGAGACAAGGGGCTGCACGGGCCAAGGCAGGCAGGGGGGAAAAGCACTCCTCCAAACAGGTTTTGCGTTTGGTGCTGAAGAGAGCACAAGTTTTGGTGGAGAAACCCAGACACCTGTGAGAAAAAGAGATTTCTGTAAGGCACTTGCTTAACTCCTGAGGAGCAAGACCACATGAGCAAGCCTGGCTGAAAGAGGTGCAGAAAAACTGACTGCAAAAAGAGACATGCCACTGTTCGTTTTATTATTTTTATTACTATGATTATTATTACTATTGTTGCTGTGGTGTTTTGTGTGTGTTTTTTTTGTTGTTTCTTTGGTTTGGTGTGTTCCAGGTTGCTGTTTGTTTGTTTGTTTCTTTTTTTGGTTTGGTTTTTTTTGTTGTTTCTTTTTTCCCCCAGGACAGGGTTAAGCTCTTCTTAGCCCACAGAAAGAGAAGATGGAAACATCCAGAAAGGTTGAAGGCTGGTGAAGCGGATGGGGCTGGGGGGTGCAAGGTAGTACCCATCTGGGGTGCTGCATATAGTACCCATCTATAGTACCCATCTGGGGTGCTGGGGGGGGTCAGGAGGGGAGTGTTAAAGTCAGGCAGGAGCCGCAGTGCAAGCGGTGGGAGCACCATTCAGGGAGGGCTTCACAAAGAGAAAGGGATACGAAGGGAGCAGGAATGGAGCAGTGGGATTTTCCAGGCAGAGGTGGCGACCAACTGTGACTGCAATTTTTGTGCCCGTGGGTGGGTGCTGGCCTGTGGGGGAGAGGTGTGACAGTGCATTCGCAGGGCTGGAGGCGCGTGTTAGGTGTTGAAAGTTGTTAACTGTGCTTGTGGATGTCTTCACGGTATTTCCCAGAGACACTGCGGAGTCATTTTCTCTTGATTTCTTGTGGAATCATGAAAAATTTTTTGTAGCATCTGGGTTTGGTTCCCCCTCCCCCAATAAAAAAGACTTACGTTTAGGTGCTGGACTCTTTCAGGCATGGAGCACACAGGTTGGCTGTTTGGTGGTCCCCTCAGCACTGGGTCTAGCCCCAGGTACCACAATCAAATGGACGGAGTCCTGTGTAGATGAAACATTTTTACTGAAGGTTTATTTACACAAAAATGGACTGAAACATGAAATACTGGACTAAAATATCTCATGGGTGATTCAGCTTGTGTGTTAAATTTATAGTTCTTGTTTTGCCTGATCATAGTGCTCAAAATTATAAAAGTGGTTTAAATAAAGACCAAAATTATAAATCTAAAACCTAACTTAAGGAAACTGGGATTTATGGTTTGCTTGCATGATGCTGTCATTATGAGAATACTGTCTGCAATATTGTGTGCACCAGCCTGAGGGCTCCAATCACGTTGATTGTGCTCATGACCACTTACATTACATTGCAGTCATTTCTATTGTACAGACTGAAAAAAGCAGGTGAGGACAGAAACCTGGACTGAAACAGTCAGGATAAGGTTGGCATTTGCATATTTTTCACTCCTAAAATCAATGATGTGACATGACACCATTTTTCATTTAAAGATCTCTTGATTTCACCTTTCCTTTTGAGGGGTTTGGTCACACCATTAAGGTGTTTTAGAAGCAGACGAGTGCCTGTACCTCTGGTAGTCTCCAGTGTCCTTCCAACAGGAGGTTGTAAAGTCCCCAAGGGCAATCAAGGGCCATTCCTATGTCCCCCCCCAGGTCCTCTGCCCACCCTGTCCATCACCCAGGACCCCATTTCAGCTCTGCCTAGGGCCCTCAGCCCATGCCCGATTGATGCCCTAGAGTGCTGGTCTCCAGCTCCCCATAGCACTGTCCTGCTCAGCCACAAGCTCCATGGGTTAATGTGCCAGCCTGGTCTTGGCCCACCCCCGTCCTGGTCCCTGAGGAGGTGCCCAGTGCCCCCCCAGCCTGCCCTGTTCCCTCTCTGTGGGGTGGGATGGGCCTGGCTGTAAGGTTCTGCCCTGTCACCCTGGGGGCAGCCCCTAATGGTACCAGCCCCCAGCAGCCCCTGCAGGATGCACCCACAGGGAGATGGACAGCTGGAGGCCAGCTGGTAGTGGTGTCCCCCAGGGGCAACACTGGTGTCAACACCATTTAATGTGTAGGAACACCTGAATGATGGTCCCAAGTGAACCATGTAGTTCAACACAGGGAAATCCCTCTGGGGAGGAACAGCCCCACGCACCAGGACAAGCTCCTTTGGCCCAAGTGGGAGAGTTGGGACAATTCAGCTCAACAGGAACTTACCACGGCCCCACAGCAGCCTCAGCTTCACATCTTTGCAAAAGGTTTGGGTTCTGCAGATATCACTTTTTTACCCACCAAAAAGAAAGAGAAGGGTCAGAGCAGCTCCTACCTAGTTCTCTGTGGGCATTGATCCAGAATACAAGGTCACTGATGAGATCAACATTGAGGACACATTCCTCAACAGGCTGCTGGATGAAACAGGAGGAGACTTGCAGACAGCAAGAATGGAGACAGCCTCCCAGAGCAGCAAATGCTTATTGCCGTGGCTTTGACCTGTTGTGGAAAGACTACTCAGGAATAAATCCTTCTTAGATTTTCCTACACCTCTGATGACTCTAGGGTCTACAGAAAAGCTAATGAAGCCCTGTGGCTGAATTGGGGCATCTATGAGAACAAGAAGCGAGGCTGGTTTAGTCAAAATCAGTGAGGGGGGAACATAGGGAACATACTAACACTTCCAAGGGGGGCCCTACACACAACTTAGCTGAGCACCCAAAACAAGCACCACAACTTTTCAGGGTTCATCTTGCACTTAGACAGTAGAGAGGGCTGCAAGAAAGTTTTGACTCAATCCTACAGTTCAGAAATAATGTTTTTATTGAGTATGAAGTAAAAAAAAACCCAGCTGCCTCAAGTGTCGGCTCATTAAGACTCAACCATGGTAAATCTGATTGCCCGCTGGCAACTCCATTTCAAGATCATAATTTTCTTTTTATTGGATCTTCCAGCTGGAAAGAGATGTGAAAACTACTCCTGACAGACTGGCTGGCAGGTCCTTTCTTTCTGTACAAAGGGTCGACCAGCAGCTTCTGCTGGCACCATTGTGCAGGGGATTGCTGCTGTGTGCCTGGGCACCTCATCAGCTTCTGGGGCTTCTGGCAGCTCCCAGGCACCTGGGTCTGTCTAAACACATTACACCCCTCCTCAACTGCTGCGCACATCACGACTGAAACACAAAGAGACATCATGAAAAACCATAGCAAAAAAGTGTTAATTCAAGGTGGTGCTATTTATAACCAATTTGTACATCGGCCCAAAAGAAATAAAAATGAAATATAGTGCTAGAAACCGAAGAACTCATGCAGAAAACCCCTCTCTGTCACTAGTCTAACACCAAATAAATGAGCTAGTTGAATGGCAAGCAGCAGGACAAAGTGGCCCAGATGGATTGTGGTGTTTGTCTCTTCTTTTTGCATTCTGTGGGCTTTTCCCATGTTTTACCTGCTAGCACAGACTGTGGTCCACTTTCTGATCCATTGTCTTCTATGGCATGCTGAACCTCTTTCCAAAAACCACCTAGTCAGAAACTCAAAGACAAAGACAATCGATTTTAATTGCTCCTCTGCAGCCAAGTCTTCTCCAGGAGATTTCCCCACAATTCACAGACTTAGCGTTCCTGGTGGAGGCAGAACAGGCACTGCTCTTCATTAACCAGCATCAGGAAAATGCATGCCTTTGGGTGGCAGCGTCTGGGGTAGAGGACAAGGGCAAGTACTGAAAGGACAATTGAGATCCACAGCAGGAGAAGTCACAGAGTTTGGAGATAACAGTGCATGGATACAGTTCATTTCACACTCCCTGGAAAAATCCCATGACATTTTCTGCTGGGGTGCTGCTGCTTGGGTTGGGTTCAGAGGGGTTTTCTTAGTTGTTCCTCCCTCCCCTCCTCCTCCATCCCTTCCCCCCCGCCCCAACCTTTCTTTCAGTACCTCATTCTTGGTGTTACCAGGGAAAACAGTTATGTATCAGTCAACACCAATATAACGTGTCTGTGGATGTTTTCAGGCTTTCTACCTGTTTGTAACTTGTATGGAAGCACAGGACGCTGCAGCCGCTCAGTTGCTGTTCCTTCCAAGTTCAACAGAAGCAGCGGGGGCTTTACGCCTGTGTGCTGGATCCACCACGGGATGGAGCTGGGCAAAACAGAATCTGCAGATGAACAAGAGGTGGCACTGTTGTAATGGAATAAAATTCTCAGCAAGCAGCTCTCTCGACTAAATGAGTGTTACTTTAACTGTGATGAATGACAGGCTAGATTATTCAATTTTGGGGGATTGGATTTTTTTTTTTTTTTACGAAGCAAGCTGGAGCACTGGCTGGAGGATCTCTGATCCCTTACAACCCCCAGCAAGTCACCTTTAATCCTGGAGCTCTGCAAGGTATGATGACACTCCTTGTACAAAAAGGGACTCAGGGACCTGAGCTGCCTTAGCTGGGGCCTTCACACACACCCCTCCCCAGTCCCTCACCCCACCTGTGTGAGCCCCATTTCAGCTCAGGTGTGGGGCTGTCCCCAGCCCTGTCTCCTGGAGGCAGCTGGGACCTAGGCTGTGGGCATCTTGACTCCTGCATGGACCCCTCACCTGGATGTTGTGGCTGGCCTCCAGTCCCATCTCCAGACCCGTCTCCTCTGACTGCACTCCCTAGATGAATTCTGGACCTGGTTTATCACTTGCCTTCTCTGGGACTGGTGACGGACTCTGTTACCAGTACCTAGCTGTACCCCATTGATGAGGGCACTGCCTGTGCCAGGGTCCATCCCGGCTCCCAGATCACCTTCTCTTAGGTTAGGAGACGGCCCTTGCTGTGACGATGTTTGGGCACAGCACTTATGCGCAAATGTAAAAGTGGTCCTGCAGTCATGGGAGACTTAAGGCTGCTCCACCTTAAGTCTCAGCCATTTACTCTTGAAACTCAAGGTTCTGCCTTGAGTAAGCAACAAGCTGGCTCCGTGTCATGGCAAGTAGAAGCCTGGGGACCCTGCTCTGGCACAGATAGTTGGGGTGCCCACTTGCTGAGGACCCAAAAGATGAGGCCATGCATGCCCAGGGATCTCAGTGCTTCTCCCACATTGTCTTTACCTGGGAAACAGCCTGGCAGCCCTGGACAGCCAGTTGGAGGAGATGCTCATTTGTGCCCTTCTTCTTGAAGGTGGAGTTCACAATCCTAAGGGTCATGTGCCAGACAAGGAGTGTAGTCAGGACCTTGAATTTTAGGAAAGCAAACCTCCAGTTCTTCAAGGAGTTAGTCAAAAGGACCCCCAGGGAAACGGTCCTCAGCGACCAAGGGGGCAGAACAGAGCTGGCAGATCTTTAAGGACACTTTCCATAGAAGCACAAGAGCTCTTGATCACAAGATGTAAGAAATCAAGCAAGAAAGGCTGAATTGGGACCTGCTGGTCAAACTAAAAGGTAAGAAGGAACTGCACAGGCAGTGCAGGCAGGATCAGGTATCCTGGGAAAAGTATAAGGACGCTGCCCAGTTATGTTGGGATGATGTCAGGAAGGCCAACATGTGGCTGGAGCTGAACCTGGCAGGGGATGCTAAGAATAACAAGAAGGGCTTCTACAGGTATGTCAACCGGAAAAGGAAGGCTAAAGAAAGCATAGCCCTCATGATGAGCAAGACAGGCAAACAGGTAACAATAGACAAGGAGAAGGCTGACGTTCTCAACGACGTTTTTGCCTCAGTCTTCACTTCCAACCCCTCTCCTTACACCTTCTGAGTTGAAGGATCAGGCTAAAACAGGGGCTATAAGAAGGAGGAACCGCCCACTGTAGAAGACCAAAGGACCATCTAAGGAACCTGAAAGTACAAAAGCCCACAGAACCTGATGAAATCCATCCAGGGGTCATGAGGGAGCTGGGGGGTGAAGTTGCTAAGCCGCTTTCCATTATATTTGAAAAATCGTGGCAGTCTGGTGAAGTTCCCACTGACTGGAAAAGGCGAAACATAACCCCCATTTTCAAAAAGGGAACAAAGGATGACTCAGGGAACTACAGGTTGGTCAGTCTCACCTCCGTGCCAGGCAAGATTATGGAGCAGATCCTCCTGGAATCTCTGCTAAGGCACGTGGAAAATAAGGAGTTGATGGATGACAGCCACCATGGCTTCACCAAGGCAAATCATGCCTGAAAAGTTTGGTGGCCTTTTACGATGTTGCTACAGCATTGGCAGATAAGGGGAGAGCAACAGACATCAACTACCTGGATGTATGCAAAGCATTTGACACTGTCCCACACAACATCCTGGTCTTTAAATTGGAGAGACATGGATTTGATCTATGGACCACTCAGTGGATCAGGAACTGGCTGGATGGCCACACTCAACGGGTTGCTCAATATCCAAATGGAAACCAGAGATAAATGGCATTCCTCTGGGTCAGTACTGGGACTGGTGCTGTTCAACATCTTTGTTGGAGACATGGACAGTGGGATTGAGTGCCCCCTCAGCAAGTTTGCCAATGACTCCAAGCTCTGTGGCACAGTTGACACACTGAAGGGAAGGGATACCATCCAGAGGGACCTGGAAAGGCTTGAGAGGTGGGCCCGTGCAAACCTCATGAAGTTCAACCAAGCCAAGTGCAAGGTCCTGCACCTTGGTCCCGGCAATCCCAGGCACAAATACAGGTTGGGCAGAGATTGAGAGCAGCCCTGCTGAGGAGGACTTGGGGTTGTTGGTAGATGAGAAGCTCAGCATGAGCCAGCAATATGCACTCAGAGCCCAGAAAACCAACTGCATCCTGGGATGCATCAAAAGAAGCATGTCCAGCAGGTCGAGGGAGGTGATTCTGCACCTCTACCGCACCTCGGTGAGACTCCACCTGAAGTATTGTGTCCAGCTTTGGAGTCCTCACCATAAGAACATGACCTTGCTGGAAATGGTCCTGCAGAGGGCCACGAAGATGATGAGAGGGCTGGAGCACCTCTCCTATGAAGACAGCCTGGAGAAGAGAAGGCTCTGGGGAAATGTGATAGCAGTCTTCCAGTACCTAAAGGGGGCCTAAAGGAGAGATGGGGAGGGGACTCTTTATTAGGGAGTGTAGTGATAGGATGAGGGGTAATCGTTTGAAACTGAAAGAGGGGAGATTTAGATTAGATATTAGGAAGAAATTCATTACTGTGAGGGTGGTAAGACACTGGAACAAGTTGCCCAGAGAAGCTGTGGATGCCCCAGCCCTGGAAGTGTTCAAGGCCAAGCTGGATGGGGCTTTGAGCAACCTGGTCTAGTGGGAGGCGTCCCTGCCCACGGCAGGGGGGTTGGAACTAGATAATCTTTAGGGTCCCTTCCAACTCAACCATTCTATGATTCTCCAATTCTATGAAAGAGACCTGGGAGTCCTGGTGGACAACAAGTCCACCATGAGGCAGCAATATGCCTTTGTGGCCTAGAAGGCCGATGGTCTCCTAGGGTGCATTAAAAAGAGCGTGGCCAGCAGGTCGAGGGAGGTCATCCTCTCCTGTGCTCTGCCCTAGTGAGGCCACAGCTGGAGCATGGTGTCCAGTTCTGTGCTCCCCAGTTCAGTGACAGGGAACTACTGAAAAGAGTCCAGCGGAGGACTACAAAGCTGATCAAGGGAATGGATCACCTCTCTTATGAGGAAAGGCTGAGAGACCGGGGTCTGTTTAGCCAGGAGAAGAGAAGACTGACAGGGGACCTCATCAATGCTGATAAATATCTAAAGGGTGGGTGTCAAGCCGGTGGGGCCAGACCCTTCTCAGTGGTGCCCAGGGACAGGACAAGAAGCAATAGACACAAACTGAACGGAGGAAATTCCACCTGAATGTGAGGAAAAACTTATTTCCAGTGCCAGAGCCCTGGAACAGGCTGCCCAGAGAGGCTGTGGAGTCTCCTGCTCTGGAGATATTCAAAACCAGCCTGGATGCGTTCCTCTCCAGCCTGCTGTGGATGACCCTGCTTTGGCAGGGGGTTGGACTGGATGATCTCCAGAGCTCCCTTCCAAACCCTGCCAGTCTGTGATTCTGTGACACGGCCTGAGCTGGGAAGCTCTGCAACAGCCCGGCACTGCTACTGATCCCCAGGGCCACCACGGTGGGCTCCTTGGAGGGGGTGCGACCTCCCTCTCCTGCTGTCCCCTGAGGCGATGGCCCTCCTCCTGCGGCCATGCTCCGTGGGCGCGCGGGGAGGGCCAACCTCCCCTCTGCTTTTCTTTTATTCCTTTTCATTCCCACGGAAACTTCATTATTCGCCCCACTAGCTACTAGTAAGAGACATTTTGTCTACATCATACCTACGTTTTTTACAGATGTGTATGTATTTAATTTCTGTATCTCTATAAACGCACATGCATACACGCATACCGCAGTGCATAAGTACACGGATGTAGACATTGTATAAACTAGTGTATCTATGTGTAAATAAATAAAATATCTATTTCCACACGTTAGCACACGCCTTTATATCTACTGCTATACATTTATACACTCCCTTGCACCCACTCCCACACCACAGCTACTGCCAGTGACGGTCTGCATTCCCCCACCTCAGCACTTCCTGGCCCAGAGGCAGCAGACAGCCAATCAGAGAGAGGCAAGGGGTCACGTGGGTAGAAGAGCAACCAGCCAATCGGAGAGCGAGACACTGCCATCGCCCTGTCATAAAATGGTGACTGGTAGGAAATGGCGGCTCCTTGCTTATGAAGAAAGGGAGGGGGGTGTGTGTGTTGCAGTTCTGAGGTCACTGGGGGAACTAGATGGGGTGGCTGGTCCTGGCAGCAGAGACAGAGCTGAGCCCTCACAGGGTCCCTCCCATCCAAACCACCTTTCTCCCTTGCTCTCAGTGCTGGCAGGTACAAGGGATGTCTCAGCTCTGGGCCTCAGAGCCAGATGGGTCCATGTTCCTCAGCAGAAGGAGCTGTGCTTATTTTTCCCAGGAGTGCTGCAACAGAGGTCTGGCACCCTAAGTGAGGATGTTTCCTGCAAAAGCAAGGAAACCTTCTTGGCAGCAGCGGCTGAACTTGTTTATCTGAGCACAGATACACAGATACAGCCCCTGCTGCTGTCAAGACATCAGAGAAGAGCATCAGCAGGGCGGGGTGACATTTGGGACAGTTTGGCATGACACACTCCTTTTGAGGAGCCCCAGACACCATTGAGTCAGCTGCAGTTTCAACTGTTTGATCCCTGCTTTTCCTGCTGTACAGCTTTGGGCCGCATGGCACACAGGAGAGGGTAGGATTGCACCCACCTATCTTTTTCTAAACTGATTTTTGTTTTTATTTGCAGCAGGTGAAGCTACAGCGAGAAGGAAGGCGCTAGCTGCACTGTGACAGACCTCTGCTGCTGCAGATGTGCCGGGGCAGTTGGGATCTGGCTGCAGAAGGGCATCCTCTGGTGGCTGTGGTGAAGATGACACGTTGTCCCAGCTGATCCAGGCCAGCAAGCCTGGCAAAGGACTACCCATCCCTTGGGCTTCTCCTGAGAAGCAGCATTCTTAGGAAGGGTACCATGGACCTCAGGAGTGATTTGGGTGTTTTCTTCCCAGCACACACTTCTGACAACTGTGGCCTGCAAGTTAGGTCGTAACACAAGCATGTCAGGAACTATGTCCGGGGGCTGGTCTCGCCCAGACCACTTCTGTTGGAATAAAGCTGTAGGGGAGAACACTCAGAGCTGCAAATAAGAGAAGTATGTATGATCTTTTGCATGAATCTTTGTGGTCTCACAGAAATCTTTCAAAGAACTGTTCTCAGCATCAGAAACCTCTAGGGGTTTCTGGGTTCCCAGAAAAAAAAGTCAGCAATGGGTTAGCACTGACTGTATCTAAACACTCTCTTTAGCCTAACAAGTTCTTGGACAGTTTCCCCACAGGATGTTTTTCCAAAAGACAGGCTTTTTACCCCTTTTAAGCAGACTCTGCAGGGAACACATCCTGGCTTGGTTGAGTGGGAAGGGACAGGGAGAGATTCAGACATGAAGACTTGACCTGTGTCCTGTTTCCCTCTAGGAAAGGAGCGGGACTGTGTTCAGGGCAATGAGGGGAGTTCACCAGCACAAAATCATTTCTATGGCAGCAGAAGATGAGGCTTCTCCCAGTGTGAGCTCCCAGGAACAACATCTAGAAACAACATTGTTCAACCCAGCTCATCCCACAGTCTGTGTTTTGCCATGGCCTCTCAGAACAAACATACAATGATGAAAAATGCTTTTTGGTAGCACCTGATAGTGGTAATGCTGTCAGTGTCCTGTTTTGCACTTGTGTTATCACAGTCTGCTCAATCCAGAACTGTTTACTCTTCAAGGTGAGCTGAAACCTGATGGTCTGCACTCTGACTTCTGAAATACACTGAATGAAATGTAATTTTCCAAAGCATTTTCCATTAGTGCAGCAGACATCATGAGAACGTGACGTCAGAACAGGGCCTAGAAGAAAACTGGTGTAGGGTTTAAGGTGGGGTTTGTGGTTTTATTGCTTCTGAGAAGTCACTTCACTGCACATGCTTTTGCTTTCTAGAGCTGTGTTCAGAAGAGTGTAGTGACCACAAAATAGAGGCAGATACAGAGTGTCCAACAGATATATTTCTGGGTAGGCCACCCTCTCTGCTCTTACTTTTCCCGGACTCAGGGGCAGATATGGTGGTCATGGAAATGGAAAAAGGACACATACATCAGGTCCACAACCGCTGCAGTGAAGTGTGTCATGTATGGAGGAGTATCCCGATGCAAAACTGAGGCCAAAATGTGTAAGGTCAACTTCTCACAAGGAGAGAATGTATCTCCAGTCTCTACTTAGAGCACAATAGGGCCGGCCTCCTGTATACAGGGACTGTTTTCCTCTGGGTGAGGGGTTTGCCAAGGAAATGGAGCAGTTTTTTCTCATGCCAGTCTCTGTGAATCCTGGCCTCCTGGGTCTGGGCAAAGCCAGGTGTTGACAGGCATCCCTCTCCAAGCTTCCTGGCATAGAGCCCTTCTTCTCCTTGTTTGACTGCACCTCTTGCCCTCAAAAGTTGCTTTCTTTCCTTTAGTTCTTTAGTCTACCTTTCTAAAGATACAGCATTATGAATGTATCCTTTGATTACTCAGTTTATATTAACATATACCAGTTGTGTTTTTTTCGTGTACTGCTTTTTGACATATGAAAACAAAATTTATGATGCTAAATAACAAAGAACTAGGGCACAAAACTGGTACTTTGAAAGACATCTCCTAATTACAGATTAACTTGAAGGATTGAAGAAGGTTTTTTTCCTGGTGTAATTAATATAGCCAAGCATATTTTTTCCATGTCAGTAAAAGAAAAAAAATGCTCACTGCCTTTAAACAAGAGACTCTGGCACTTAGATGTGACACACAAAACTTGCTTTCAGCTATATAAAGTAGAGCTAAGAACTTCTGTGGAAAAAATCCTAGGTGTTGCAAATTTGTTAGAGATCCATTTAGTTCCCCTAAGCTTGTGTTGGCTTAGGTCCTTTGAAGGTTCTTTGGTTCAGTTTTTGGCCATGGTTTGGTTTAATGGCAAAAAATAGTGTTCTAGGAACTTTGAGGAGTATTTTTTCTTGAACTGTCATCAGCTCTCTTGATCTCCAGATTAAGAAAGTAAACCAGACTTCAAGAAGATTTGAAGTAGACAAACAAACCTGTGGTCTAGCAAAATGTGACCTGATGAGATGTCTTCCAGAGTCCTGAGGGAATTAGCTGATGTAATTGCCAAGTCACTCTCCGTGATGTTTGAAAAGTCGTGGCAGTGGGGTGACATCCTTGGCGACTAAACATTGCACCCATGTTTAAAAAGGGTAGAAAAGAGGACCCTGGGAACTACTGACCTGTCAGCCTCACTTCTGTGCCTGGGAAGATCATGGAACACATCCTCCTAGAAGCTATGCTAGGGCACGTGGAGGACAGGAAGGTGACTTGAGACAGCCAGCATGGCTTTGCCAAAGGCAAGTACTACCTGACCAACCTAGTAGCTACGTATGGTGGAGTGACTACATCAGTGGAAAGCGAAGAGCCATGGATGTGGGCCGTCTGGACTTCTGTAAGGCCTTTGACATGGTCCCCCACAACCTCTTGCCCTCTAAACTGGAGAGATGCAGATTTGATGGATGGACTGTTCAGTGGATTAAGAATTGGTTGGATGTTGGCATCGAGAGAGTAGTGGTCAGTGGCTCAGTGTCCAGATTGGGATTGCTGACAAGTGGTGTCCCTCAGGGGTCCATACTGGGACCAAGTACTCTTTAATGTCTTCGTCAATGACGTAGACAGTGGGATTGAGTGCACCCTCAGCAAGTTTGCCCGTGGCACCAAGCTGAGTGGAGTGGTTGACATGCTTCAGAGACAGGATGCCATCCGGAGGGACCTGGACAAGCTAGAGAGGTGGGCCCATGGGAATCTCATGAGGTTCAACAAGGCCAAGTTCCTGCACCTGGGTTGGGGCAAGCCCCAGTATCAATACAGGCTGGGGGATGAAGGGGTTGAGAGCAGCCCTGCTGAGGAGGACTTGGGGGTGTTGGTGGATGAAAAGCTGGACATGAGCCAGCAATATCTGCTCACAGCCCAGAAAGCCAACCATATCCTGAGCTGCATCAAAAGAAGTGTGGCCAGCAGGTCGAGGGAGGTTATTCTGCCCCTCTGGTCTGGTGAGACCCCCACCTGGAGTACGAAGTCCAGCTCTAAAGGCCTCAGCACAGAAAGGACATGGACCTTTGGAGTGGGTCCAGCAGAGGGCCACGAAGATGAGAAAAGGACTGGAGCACCAATGCTGTGAGGACAGGCTGAGAGAGTTGGAGTTGTTCAGTCTGGAGAAGAGAAGGCTCTGGGGAGACCTTATTGCAGCCTTTCAGAACTTAAGACTTCTAAGAAAGATGGGGACAAACTTATTAGTAGGGTCTGTAGTGATAGGACAAGGGATAATGGTTTTAAACTAAAAGAAGGTTGATTCAGACTAGATATAAGGAAGAAATATTCTATGATGGGGGAGGTGAAACGCTGGAACAGGTTGCCCAGAGAGGTGGTAGGTGCCCCATCCCTGGGGTCATTCAAGGCCAGCTTGGATGGGGCTTTGAGCAACTTGATCTAGTTGAAGATGTCCCTGCTCATTCCAGGGGGCTTGGACTAGATGGTTCCTACCAACCCAAATGATTGATTCTATGATTCTATGAAAATATATTATACCCTAGCATTCTTCACCACCATCTTACTCACACTAGAGGTCACACTGCATGCATTAATTTTCCCCCATCTGGAGCTGAAATGTCAGCATGATTTTGCACTGATCTGGTCTAAGTACATTTTCCCTGACTGAATTTCCAGAGTATTTAGAGTTAATGGCATGTGATTTTCTGGCACACTTTTCTGTGTTGTATCCAAAAACATCTGTAGAGCAATTATGCATTTGTTCAGCTTGCTTTTCTTTTTTACCTTCAGAATAGTCAGTGAGTTTAGGAATATTTGCAGGAAGATTTTCAAGCTCTCCTTTCCAGGTTTGCTACTTTTTTCTTTTTGTCATCTTTTCATAACATCTGTAAGGAATTAAAGAACCCAGCAAGGAATTAAAGAACCCAGCTCACAGAGTCTATGCAATGCAATAACTATGCATAAAGAAGTCTGCTTCAGTATCTCCCAGGCCAAGATAAAGCCCTCATTAATCTAAAGTTCCTTAAAGTGTAATTGAATTCTGGTTGTGAATTTGGGAGACAACATTGGCAGTTGTTGCCTGCTTGCATTTATTTATAAAACAGGTAACACTTCAGACCAATGTGCACATCCTTGCCTGATAAAGATCACTGAAGTGAGACTAATGATGACAATGGGTTGATGTATTAAATAAAATGCAACTAAAAGTAAGAGTATAATGAAAAGCATAAAGGCAAATGAGAGATTATAGCTGTTTGTGCAGCATATCCATGGAGGATGCTGTACAAACTGTAGTTTTATTATAGCCTCACCTCTCGTTTGTATTCATGAAATTAACAGTCACATCTTTACAAAGTCCAGCAGGGGGGGATATTTTTCTGCATTTGAACAGAGATTTTTAAAAAAACAAAACCCTGCATTACTAAACTTACCTGAAGAACAGACCAATTCAGTCTGGGTGTTGTGTTATTCAAGCTATTTTTTGTAAGCAAAAGATGGTGATTCTAATGCTTCTTAAAAATGCAGAATAAAAGATAGATTAGCTCAGTTATTGGTAGCGGTAGGTATAACACCAAAAAAAAAGTGGGACTTTTTTTTCTCCTGACAGAGTATTATAAACACTAGTGGTACAGGTAGGGCTCTGTAATGCACCAGTAGAGGCTAGTAGATGTGAAAGCAGACCACCTACATTGGGTGGGCTGTCACGGGCCTGGGCTGCAAGAGCAGACTGCCCACTGCTCATCCCTTCATACCCACGTGTTGCCGTATTCCTGACATACATCAGGTGACAGAAGCTTGGAATATGTCACGCCCTCCTTTGAGCTCATCTAGCAATTTTTAGTATGTAGTATTTCACCTTCATTATATACATAAGGAACACTGCAGTTCAGGAGACAAAACTGGTTCTTTGAGGAGGTTTAATCACTTTTGATGGTAATTTTAAGACAGTGCCAGGCTCAGAAATTTCATTGAAGTCTTTTCCCTCTTGCTGAATTAATTATTGTGGCCAGAACAACTTTTTTTCTTTGAATAGATCTTTATGAGTACATTCAGCTGAAGATATATTTAAATAAATCTTCATGATAACTATATCTTCATGATCTTCATAAATATATCATATTGCTGCTTCTCATATTCTTCTGAATGTATTTTATATGTAATCAATTCACCTACTACAAACTCTTACACTTCTTTTTATATCTGGCACCTTGTGAATTTAAACTGGATTCAAGTTTAACTAGTTTTACTAATATCCTTACGTGGAAAAGTTATTCAAGACTATCAAAGATGACAAAAATCCATGCAAGTAATACAAACCTGATAAAATATGGATATATTATTGTGGAAAATGCTTGGACTGACTTCTTCATTCATTGAGAAACCCCTAGAATTCAACAGAAAATGGGGATCATACTGGAGCATTCTTGGAGAATCACTGCTGTGCAATAAGAACAGTATATGCTACATAGTGCTGTAAGAGAATGTGCTGGTTTTGGCTGAGGTAATTTTCTTCCCAGTAGCTAGTACAGGGTATGTTTTGGATTTGTGGTGGAAACGGTGTTGATAACACAAGGATATTTTATGTACTGCTGAGCAGTGCTTACACAGAGTCAAGGCTTTTCTGCTCCTCACCCCACCCCACCAGCGAGCAGCCTGGGGGTGCGCAATCAGCTGGGAGGGGACACAGCTGGGACAGCTGACCCCAGCTGACCACAGGGATATTCCATACCATATGACATCATGCTCAGCAATATAAAGCTTGGGGAAGAATAAGGAAAGGAGGGATGTTTGGAGTGATGGCATTTGCTTTCCCAAGTAACCGTAAGTCATGATGGATCCCTGCTTTTCTGGAGATGGCTGAACACCTTCCTGCCAATGGGGAGCAGGGAATGAATTCCTTGTTTTGCTTGGCTTGTGGGTGGCCTTTGCTTTACCTATTAAACTGTCTGTGTCTCACCCCACAAGTTTTCTCCCTTTTACTCCTTTGATTCTCTCCCCCATCCCACTGGGGGAAAGCAAGTGAGCAGCTGCGTGGTGCTTAGTTGCCGGCTGAGGTTAAGCCAGGACAGAGGATTTTGAAAAGATGCAAAAATATGTAATTCTCTGTTAAACTCCACAGTTGTTGAGTATTTTCTACAGAGAACTGTTTACAATCATATGCAAGTCTGATTTTCTGTATGAAGTAATCTCACTAGAAAAAAAAAATATCTTTACTATATGGACAGTTTAGGGGCTGGCAGTCCTCTTCATTTTTTAAATAAGAGGACTGATGCACTGTGTAGTTGCATCAGTTGTGCTTCTATTTAGGTATTAGCGCTGTACCCCAGCTAAACTGTGTATTGGTTCTGCTTTAGATCTACTTATGTCATGTTATTGCTATTGCACTATTTCTTGTGCAATTTGCAAAGTGTTGGAGATCTGAGGCCCACTGAGGACTTTCTGTCTTCTGTTGAAGATATGGTGAAAACTCTTTTTTGAGAAACTTCCATGCTTCCTGGATAGTAGCTCCAAAGAAATACGGAGGCAAAAGTTGTGCAGATTGAAAATTTCTGATGGTGTTTGTGCAAATTAACATATGAGGTACATATAGCTGTGATAATTACTACCTTCCTGTCTAGGCAATAGCCAGCTATTGGAGGAAGACATGTGAGCCTTCAGGTTCCTGCTGTCCTGTCAGATCTGGGGCAGGGGAAGGTGCACTGAGCCGTGAATGAGCTTCTGGGGTTATCCAGTTACCAGTGCAAGGTTTGGACTCTGTGCGCTGTGAACACAAGAGGGTGCTGGTTACTCTGTGGAGTACCAGTTTTGCTTTTGGCAACAACTTTTTCCCAGTTTTGGAATGGAAAAGCTAGAGGGAAATATGCTGCCCTCAAGAGCTGTATGCCAGGAACTGATGAGACATGATGAAGGTAAGCAGTATGCATGAAATCACAGTTACTCAAATAAGCTTTCTTAGTACTGAAGTTATGGATATTATGTCTTTACTGTTTGCATCCTTCATCCTTCATTACTCTGTCTAAAATGAAATACAGTAGTATTAAAAAAGGGTGCAATCTTATAGCATCATTACAGCAGGTCTGGACATTTGGATGAAGCAGCTGGAGAACTCTCCCAGATGAGGCTTCTGCAAAGTAACCCCTGCTCAGAACTAGCGCTGCACTGGAGACCTTTCATGCCACCCAAATTCTGGATGAGCTTTTCTACTCCCTTATGATTTGCCTTATGACCTTATTATGAGAATATGCTTATCCAAGCACTGTTATATATATATCTATATATATATGTATACATATATGTACAGATAAATTCTTGCTTCTTATTCTATAAACTCAGCAGAAGATGGAAGTAGTGGAGTGTGCATAGTGTTTGTTTGGCTATTTTTGGAGAATAGTCTAGCAACTGGTAAGGTAATGATCACATCAATTTACTGCATTATGAATATTATGCCTGAAAATGGGGCAACTGCATAAGTGAGTAGCCAGGAGCCCAGATCAGCAACCATCCAGCCGACGGTTACTTCAGTGAACCCCATACATTGCCTGAAGAGCAATTTCTTGTGCTACTACTGTTAATTGTGAATCACATGAATTTATTTACCAGCTTTCTGACTGTAAAGCAGAGGTGTAAGAAATGTTGACTTTATTCACAGAAATTGTAGCTATTCCTTTTTGTGCTGTTTTAGGGAATGAGAGATGTTTATTTGTGTCTATGCTTTTTTTTGGTGTGTGATTATTGTGGTTCAAGAAAGTCTGGTTTTGAGATGGGAGAGTTAACTGAAGAATGAGTTGGTGCTGTGTTAATGTTAAAACACTTTAAGGACACCCTTAGCAAGATATTTCAGAATTACTACTCTGCACACACACACACAGACTGAGCTACCGGTGAATCAATCAATACACCTTTCTGTATACACGCATGCACACAGGTGAGCAGCAGACAGAAGCAAGTTTCATCAGGTGGTGGAGAAGAGGAGCTTTGAAATAGTTTTCCTTCTGTACATGCCAACTTTCCTCCAGTTCCTTCTTGTTCTTGAGCAAACAGAACTACTTTATTTAATACATTGTTAACCTTGTTTTGTCTTTCCCAAGTAAGCCTATTTTTCCTCCTTGAATGGCAGTAAATGGACAGTTCCTCTCCATTTCCTACTCAATTATGTCCATTTTCCTTTTCCTTACTCTCCCATTAGGCATGTGTTTCAGCACTGGAAAACTTTTTGGCTCTAAAATAACACAAATGCAGCAGTGAATAAAAAAAGTGAGCTCCCACAACTTAAATAGGTAACTAATCTTAATAATCAGTTAAAAGTGTAGAAACCATCTACCAGAAATAATGCAAGTTATTCCTGAATGATTAAAGATCAGACAGGCTCTATGGAGCTGGCAGAAACGAAACTGTTTCTGAGTACGTCTGAAATACTTAATGCTAGGGAACATTTGTCAATGCAGCGATCGAAAACTGGCTATTCTCCGAGAACTAGCATGTGTATGCTCTTGGAAACAGTCTGAGAAATGCCTTGGTTATGAAAGAGAGTATTTTAAGAAAATGTTACCAACAGCCATTCTAGATTCAAATTGATTTATCTAACCGAGGTGTAACTTCACGTCTTTGTCTTCTGTATTTCCAATTACACCTGTTATGGCAAGCCAGCAGAATCTTTGTCATTTACTGAAAAAATTAAGAAGGTAAGAAGCAAACAACGTTTGACAAGTGGCTTTCAATACAATTCTTCGTTTGAGGAGCATTTCTTGTTCCAACTTACGTGGTAGGTCTGTGTGTGCTATGGGAGAACAGTTGTAATCTCCTTCCGGAGAAGAAGCTTTGCAGTTGATCTGGGTGAGGATAGGCCTTTGTCTTCCAGAACAACTTTGACAGCTACTCTCCAGAAAAGTCAACAGACCGAAACAAGCAGTTTGGTTTCATTTGGGCCATGATCAGAAACGTATGGAAGAACAGCGTCCTGATTTTGGCTGGGATGGAGTTAATTTTCTTCCCAGTAGCTGGTACAGTGCTGTTTTGGGTTTCGGGTAGGAATAAGGTTGGTATGTCGCTGAGCAGCACTTACACTAAGTCAAGGCTTTTCCTGCTCCTCACCCCACCCGGGAGCAGGCTGGGGGTGCAGGAGAAGCTGGGAGGGGACACAGCCGGGACAGGTGACCCCAGAGATATCCTATACCATAGGACATCATGCTGGAAAAAAAACCCTGGGAGGAGTTGGCCGGGAGGTAGCGGCGGCTGCTTGGGGACTGGCTGAGCATGGGTCAGCTGCTGGTGAGCAACTGCATTGTGCTTCATTTGTTTTGTATATTCTTTTATCGTTATTATTATTTTCCCTTCCTTTTCTGACCCATTAAACTGCCTTTATCTCGACCCACGAGTTTTACCTTTTTTTCCGATTTTCTCCCCCGTCCCACCGGGGGTGGGAGGGAAGGGCTGGCTGTGTGGTGTTTAGCTGCCTGCCCGGTTAAACCACAACAAACAGAAACCTTTGTTCTGTGCCTTTTCTTGCCTCACTGCACGTCTCAGTTGTGGTAGCAATTATCACGTAGCAGGGGAGAGTGAAAGCAAAGAAACATACAACAGTGACAAATCCAGTTCGGAAGATAAGGGATCACTGGAGATACAAAGTCTCTTTGCTTCCTCTTTCACCAATTTCTGAAGTTACTTTGTGTTAACTTTGTGTTACTAGTTTTCAATTGTTGCTTTTTTAAAATATTTTTTCACTTAATTTTTTTTTTCCTTCCCCACAGTGGTATTTTCCTATTTTGGACAACCTTTGTGCTATATTTACAGTATATTTCCATGATCACAGGGGCCGAGGCTTGCCAGCTGCTGTTGAATCTTGCTGAGTAACGAAGGTCACCCACTGGTCTGCCTGGTGGAGTGCTTGTGGGCCGCATTCCCCATCTCCCCCCTGCACAAATCCTCTCCTCTGGCAACAGAGAGGCCTCCAGATTCCCTCTATTGCTGTGTCAAAGGGGGACCAGAGTATATACGTGCTAGTAGCAAGGAATATCTGTTAGGATGATAAGTGAAGCACAGTACCGGAGTATTTTTAAAGACTGTAGCTCACAGAAGTTATAAAACAGACTCTATTATAAACAGCGAACTTAGTATCTTCATCCAAAACAAGGATGGAACCGTAGTTAAGCTGACACCAGCAAGGTCAGAATCTCACCCCAGGCCCTTGCTTTCCCCTTCCTTATAATTCTGCCCAGTCTTGTACTTGGCAAGAAAGACATGGATCATTTTCTTTGTTCTTGTTCAGCTCTTCTCTGCACCGTTTATCATTCTTCTGAACATATCAGACCACCTTTAACATAAATTTTAAGTCTATAGACACACAAAACAAGTAAACTAGTTATCTTTTACTTGAAGTGCACTTATTGAGAATATGTTTCTTATAATACAATAGCTATGATTTACAGTATCTATGGTATAGTAGACATACTGTTTCTACAGTATATTTGTTTCCTGCAGAAATAATAATATTTTGCTGTAATTCATCTTCCTTCATAGAATATGCTGATTTCTATGTAGTTTGTTGACGATAAGGCTCTACAGGTGTACTACTAAAACATTGCATTGTGTAAAGTTGGAACTGTAACATGGAAGTTTCAGTGCAGCTGAAATGCCATTTTTCAGAAATGCCAAGACAAAACTTTTCAGAATGTTTAAAAGGTGTTAACTTCTTGGCCGAGTCCGGCAAACCTGAAAAAACTCAGAATGCTTCACAAGATGCAAGTGTTGGTTTCCAATCCGTTCTTACTTAAATGAAAACCAGGTTAGAGCAGCAGTCAAAAGGAATTGCATAAAACACTAAAATAAATACCTAAACAGTTGCATCTTCTAATAAACTCTGGGAATTCACAATATTATATAATGTCAGATTATCATCAAAAGCATCCTATAACATGCTGTATTTTGTACTGAATGCTGCTGCATTCCATCTAGTTAACTGCTTAAGGCTTTAGTCAGTGCAGTCAGTACCCACACAGAAACTTCTTCAGGATCTGCTGTCGAAATGAGTATTTTTCAGAGTGAAGGGTATAAGAAAACTATAGCCTACATGTCAGCACAGATCCAAGTATGTCTTGCCTAGGTTGTTTTACCTGGAATCACCTTTTTTTAACACCTTGACATTACAAGGTAGGAATAACTTGTTTGTGTTACAATAGTGACATTTATTTGGGAGGAGGGTCAGACAAAGAATATTTGATTCATAGAGCGTTTTGTTGGTTGGTTGGTTGGTTGGTTTTTTTAAACGTGACTTCAGATTTGGAAAGAAAAAGCTCACCTGTCTTTCTTTGGCCTGTTAAACACTTGAGGAGTCTTGGGTGGAATTGCGTTAATTTTTTTCTATTAAAATTGGAGTTGCAATTTTCAGGGGATTTGGGGTTGATTGTGGTTTTCTGAGACCAATTCTAATTTAATTGGTTCAGGAGGTGACACACAACAGACTTAAGGCTCTGAAGCAGTTTTGGGAAGGAAGAAGGCTGCCTGCCCACAACTGCAAGACCATTCTGAGGCTCACACTCCATCATAACATAGACTACACAATTCAGCAACATAAACAGAGCTCAAAATGAAAGAGCTGCCATGAAACAAATATGAAATATTAGTATGCAAATATAAAATAACTTCCTAATAAACACAAATGAAGGGAAAAAGCAATTAATTTCTTAAATGGTTCTATGGGTTTTAAAGACTTTTGTCTGTGCCTAAATTGAGCCAAAAAACACAGAAACAATTCCAGTGTCACGTGTTTAGTGAACATAAGTTGAAAAAAATACTACTAGCTTTTGAAAACCTTGCAAGTTTAGAGGAGAGGAGGGAAAGGAAAAATATCGTGAGTATAAGTCACAGTTAAGAACTGTGACAAAAACTGTGTTGGGCCTTGCAAACTATCCTTTAGACATAGAGGGTTTTTTTGCAAGAGCCAAGGCCTTTTACATAGATGGCTGCTCAACAACTGGTCTTTTCTGGTACTTGTATTGCATTATATAGCCACCACTTATTAGGAACAAAACCGAAAAGGTATTGCCTAGAAACCAATCAGCAAGGAAGTGAATTCCCTGCAAATCTGCAATTGTCAGGCATACAGATCATCATACCCTGGCTTCAGAGTATGACAACAGCACTGCGCTGGGTCAATATGCTACTCTTCTGAGCTATAGCTGAAAAACACAGAAAAAGTGTTTTTCTAAACAGAGAAACATTTGTTTTTGACGAGTGCTGGAAAAATGCATTTATATTTTAAATTTAAAAAACTTAAGCTCTTAAACATTAGCAAAACTACCAAAAAGATCAGAATTTTTGTTTTTGATGATAAAATACCAAGCCCGAATTCAACTTAATCTATTGAAGGTATCAGGAGTGCAATTTTATCAAGTTCAAAGTGTACGCTGTCTGTTCAAAAACATCTTTCACATTTAGGATAATGGAGTCTTCAAATGGGTATATTTTACCTGAACTTGAAAGAATTTCTGTAAATAATAAGACAACATGCAGAGAGCAGGTCTGTGATACTGGATAAGCAAGTAAAACTTACATTACAAAGTATGACCCGTTCTGTTATTTTCAGAGTTAAGTTCCTGAGGCAGTGAAAGAGAACTGCATAACCACTTCCATTGCTAGCATCCAGGTATCACACTAGCTGTATAATTTGCTTAGAACCGGAATCTTGTGGACACATGCTTTAAACTTGTTCCTTTGAAAGTAATGAACAACGGTACTCTCACAGATTTTGCTGAGCCCCAGCTAAAACACGGTATTTACATGTCAGTAATGCAGAGGCCTGAGTCCTCTTGGAAGGTTTGAGAAAGATGGGTTGTTACTTTGCAGAAACAAGCATTTTGTCATCGCCGCTTGTGAGGTGGTAGAGACAGCACCGGTTCTGCAGCAGTTATTTGAAGACTTGATTACCACTAAAATGAAGACCAGATAATTATCATTGTTTTCCTATATCAAACATCTTTCTCCATTACTCTTTAATTCATTGTAAAAGGCTAGATGGCCTCCCACCATTTTTATCCTTTCAGAAAGCGAAGTGGGATTTATTTTATTATTAGAACAGTAGCACCAATAAAAGGTCCAGTAACAGCAGGCTAGGCACTGAAATAATGGGATGCTACTTCTTGTTATACAGCACAAAGTTATTTTGCCAGAAGAAGGATAACAGCTTCTCCCTGAACCCACGGGAGGCTTGGGGCAGGAGGGGAGCTGAATTTTTAGTTGTCTCTGCATCCTGCTTTAAGAAAAAAAAAAAGTAATGTAATGTGTTTTGGCCTTCAGACCTTGTTATTTATATACCAGATTAATTGCAGTGTGGATCAAGAGAGGAGGGTTCTGTATGTTTGCAAGAATTTCCTACAACTACATTTTAGAATACTAAAATGAGAAGTTCATAGATGACCTGCGTGACCTCCCACTGGACTTACATGGCGTAAGTGTAGAGATTAAATAAAATTGATTTTGATAGCTAAAAGTGACAGGAACATTTAACTGGTAATCCTTTTGTTATGGTGGGTGCAGATACCAACCCAGTGTTAGGTTTTGCAATGACACAACGTGCAGATTTTTTTTTTTTTATTATTATTTTTTTATTTTTTTTTTTCATATACAGGTCAAACTCAATACCTAAGTGACAGGAAGAGTTGTGAGTGTAAAAGGACAACTGCAAATGCACAATCTCTTCTGCTTCATTACAGTTTTTGTAAGTAGCACTACTACTCCTGATAAAGACTCTAATTCTCCAAGCAAAACTCTAATTTTTTAAAGTAACATCTTATGCAGAATAAGTACATGTAGCAATTTCATCATTCGTGTAATTTCATTTTTTCCTGAGGTTCCCTGTAGAACAATCATGAGACCTTCTTCAAGACGAAGTTTTACTGGTTTTTTATTCTTATTTAAGTATTGGAAACAGATCAATGAAATGCAGCTACAACATTTCTTCAGTGGTGCTCATTCATTTTTTGGCTACCACTGTATTCTCATTGCTCAAAAGCCTTCACTAGATGGCTCTTAACAGAAAGTACAAATATTAAAAATACATAGGGAAGGTGTATATAACCAGAATTAGGGAAAAAACATGTAAACGAAATTACTGCTATGCAGGCTGCTGACTGACAGCTGCAAACACATACAGGTCTGGCAGTGAAAACATTCGATCCTCGTCCTGTCCCTTGACAGCATTCCCAAGCTTCCCCAGGCCCATTCTTACTGCATCCCTGCACTAACCATTTCAGAGCAAGTTAAGTTTTTTGTCCTTTGAGTAACAAAAAAAATCTTTCAAATTCTGTCCTTTCTTCTGTGGTTATGCAACTAATAAACACTTGCCACATCGACTAAATGTGGGGCCAGAGAAGTGGCGTTTCGAGTTATCTATGAAGACTGAAGCTGTTCCAAATGCCCATTACAATGTAGAATTTCCCTCTGCCGCAAGCAGACAGGAAAGATGACAATATGTTGGCATAGCAGGTTTTTAGGTCAACAGCTATGCCAACATCTTGCCTCCCCTCCAGCTCTGCATAAAGGAACTTCTTGGAAAGGCATCTGTGGGAATTGTATAGTCTTTTACTGTGATTTGTTTGATCTGAAATAGAAACCCAAAATTGAGGCAGAAGCTTCACACAGTTATGCAAAACATCTGAGTATCAATCTCACAGTACAGTGTACAGTAACTCTAATGTGAGTTGGTTTTTACCCCTTAGGCTATGAGATCTGAAAAAAAGCCCTGACAATGGGCCCAGTTTTTAATTCTGTGCCTCTAACAGTTGCAAAGCAGAGACAGTGTTTGCTTAACTATTTTTCATAAAGCAATAATGTATTCAGGACTTTCCTTACCGGCACATCAACAAAATCCAAGAGGGAGGATGGTCGATCTAGAAGCATATTCTCAAGTGACTTTATTTTAAATACTCATTTTCTGGATTTGGTCAGTGTCTCTGTCCTAGAGTCACCTAAACAAAAAAATGATGCCAAACGAAGAGATTAAGAACACAAACATCTGCTGTTATAAAAATGTATCAGCAGCTTCATTCATACTTAGAAATCACACTGCCACCTTCTTGTAATCTATTTCCAATTGCACAAATACTTGCAGAGGGTTCTTTTTTTTGGGGCATCAGATTTGCCAAGGAGACAGATTTTCAGGAGGAAAGTGATAGTCACTGCAAAACTGGAGACAGTCTCATGTAATTTACATTGCTCACAGTGCCATGCTTCTCCTGTTTGGTCGTTGGTTTGTTTTGGGTTTATTTATTATTTATTTATTTTAAATGAAAGGGGGAGGAGGGATATTTGAATACAGTTCTGTTACTGTGTACCTGGTGCTGTACAGTAGCCAAAAAAAAAAGCAAGACTGAACAGTAAGAGTCTAATAAGCTTAAGGTATCTAGATAACTGTATAGTTTTATCTAGATAACTATATCTAGAACACATTGACTAGATCAGACATTTGCGATACCAAACATACGCGCTACTGAATAGAACTGTGGGAATTGTAAGCTGTACCTTTAGTT
This sequence comes from Calidris pygmaea, assembly GCA_003697955.1. Taxonomy (NCBI): domain Eukaryota; kingdom Metazoa; phylum Chordata; class Aves; order Charadriiformes; family Scolopacidae; genus Calidris; species Calidris pygmaea. Next base: position 1,436,390 of record QJSC01011950.1, read on the forward strand.
TTCATTTCCAAACCCCGTATTCAAACCTGATGCCTTAATGTCATATCAGCACTGGGGGCTTTTTTTTTTTGTTTTGTTTTCTTTTTAAAAGATTACTACTGGATTTTTGGGAATGAGAGGGAAAGCAAAGAAAAATTTATTTATTTACATTGGCTACAACGTCTTTAACAAAAGACAAGTGCATTCATGGTCACCGGACACCCTGGTAGCGTAACATTTTGTAAGTAATCTTTGAAGAAGTTGTGTTCAGGCAAACCCTTTCAAAGCTGAGGTTGTTGCACTCCTTTGGGTGTTACTGTGCTATCAATCTGTACAATCAAGTCACTTAACAATATACAACCCAGAACTGTCCAAAAAGAGGAGTGAAGACAGGAAGGCACACTTTTCTGTATTACATAAATAGAATAGAAACCAGTATGGAACTAAGCACTTTATCACATTTCAAAATAACACAAGAGAGCACCTTTTGTTGTCCTTGTTCACACTTGTGTCTTTAATTAACATTACAATTACCACACAAGCTGTCCTTGTCTTACACAATTGAAAGTCTGTTTTTCCACCAGTTAAGCTCTTGTAGGAAAACAGTGCAGTCGTGTGAATGACACTAGGTTTTAAAGAATCCCTTCAAAATTAGTTTAAAATCCAGTTTAAGGAAAAGCTCTTAAATCTACTATTCGGAAATATTATTAGTGAATAGAATTTTCCATTCAAGCAACTGTATCTCAGGATGGGAAAAAGTTTTAATTCTTCAAAATGGGAGGCAATTTGTAAGTTCAAAATGTTTATTTTATACAAATTGTGGGTATACAGAAGAACATGTTTACTTATTTTGTGTTTGCTAAGCCTTTCTGCCTTTAGAATTTAAGTTGTAAATATATTTGAAGCAGGTATGTTCATATCCAACATTTCTTCACCATTACCTTACTGATCTCTTATAAATGAGTAAGGCTATGTTAAAACTGTTGCAATATCTCCGCATTAACTTAAGGTAACAACTTTTCCAAGACTGTCCTGCACTGAAAACTGGGATGTGACTCTGCAGAATGTTTGCGTCTGAGCGCACTCACATCAGTAAAGGGTTTTTTTTAATTCTGTCAGGACATATAAAAAACAAGAATTAAACTAAATAGCAGTGTCAGCAGACAAGATCAGGGTGTGTTAACGCTGATGTTCTCTGACCTGCCAATCTGACGTCTCACACAATCCCTTCTGTCCTAACAAAGCCTGTTGTTTTGGAGGGCAGTGCATGAACTGCAGCTTTATCTGGACTTTGGCCAAGGGAGGTATTATTTCAAAGCTGCATACCCTTGCTGTGCCACTAACCCAAAGAGTCAGGATTTGGCATGCTCCGATAACCCAAAATCTAATCAGTTCAAACTACCGTCAAGGCTATGCAGTGACGGGCTGCCTGAAGTTAACATCCCATGTGAAAAATCCATCCCGGAAACTGAAAGCTGAGCTGTGTAGAGCCTGTAGAACCACCCTCAGTAACTCGCAGGACATTCTGACAATCTGCTGATAAACTACCGTTGCTGCCACGGGTCACTATAGACAAAGTCTATCGTGAAAGAATAAAGGGAGCTGTAAATAATCTAATATAATTCATGTTTTTTGTAGATTTCCCCACAGACCCTACTAGCTAACAAGACAAGCAAGTGAACTGCTTGGCAATACACCAAACGGTACCAAATGCACAAAGCAAACCAGCTGTTGAAAGAAAGAACCCTTTTCTGATCAAGCAGAACATCTACCTGTAGCTGGTAAGAACAGAGGTGGGATAGGGGATTTTTCTTAACGACTGGCCAGCTTCATCTGTTCTCTCTGCTAAAACGTTCAGTAGCAGCACACAACTCCTCTTCAGGTAAGAAAACGAGAGGGGAAAGCGAGGAGGCTACAGGCTGACTTCATTCCATGCACTGGGGCCTCTCCCACTCTCTGACTGCTCTTCACGGTTTTCAAACATGCTGCTACAGGGGAGCAGGGAAGAGAGACAGCAAAAGTGGCTGAATCAGATGAAGATTCAGCACTTCAGGGAAGAAAAGCCGTAGGTATAAAAGGATCTTGAAACAAAGGGAAAACTCCAGATGAACATTGTCGGCTAAGCTTTTGGGAGGGGAGAAAGGAAGGGAGAAATCATCGTTGTTGATACTGATTCACTGGCAACCTTGCAGTAGAAAAGGCAAAGATGCCTTCCAACCCCCAGCATCACCTGCTTACTGTGTATAGACCTGTTCTGAACAGGTTCAGACAACCAATATTTGAAGTGCTGGCAGCTGCCTGGAGCTTCTTCTATGATAGGGCTCCCCTCTATCAGTACCAGTAGCCGCACTGGCACGAGCAGTGTGTGTGAGGGAAAGCATGGGGAGAAAGCAGGCAGCCTCACGGGCACAGTTTAATCCCTGTAATTATGCAGCCCTGGTAGTGTAAAGGTCTGCAAACAAATTCTGAAGCTCCATAAAACTGGGAGTTTGGGACATTCCCTGGAGGATTTTTGTTTTAAAAACAAGTATTTTGGCAGCCTCTGACATGCATTATCCATTGCAGTACATTTTCTCACTAATTATAGAGAGACTATGCCTAATTTCCTCAGAATAATAGCCTGAAATTTCTAAAGATAAGAGTCTGTCATAAATTGACTTAATTGCATTTTAATTAATTTTCATTTATTGCACTGGCTAAAGTGTTTTTTCCCATTAAATGCAGAATAAGCACATTTTTGAAGGAAAGAGATACTTTACTTCAAGGAGACCAACCCAACATATGCACACACAACACTGCTGAGGAGACACACTCTTAATCCTGCAGGACTGGAGAACAATCAGGAGGTGCTCCAAGTTGTGGAGAGACCAAGGCCAAAGACGTGGAGGTTCTCCTGTGGACCAGGTTCCCAAAGAACGTTTTCGCAGATTTCTGAAAAATCTGAAAATATTCTGCACCAGGAAGAAGATGAAAGGAATGAGCGGGCAACCACTTCCTAGCAGATCCTGCAATCACAGTTCTCATGAAAATTTTTCAGCTGGGAGTGCATCAATAATAAAAGCACAGCAGCTGGAAACAAAAACATACAGCTGATCTAAATACTCATTGAGGAAAAACACGAGTGTTGTTGTATCTCTTTTAAGAAGATTCATACATATTCTTTCCTCACACACACACGGCCATAGAGAATTTTACAAGTTATTCATACAGAAGTATTTATCCACTTATTGCAGTATAAAAATTATTAGTTCTAACTGGATTTGACTGAATAGAACTGTCCTCTTCCCGCAGGAATTGCAAGATTCGTCTATACTAAATTTTCCATGGGTATTCTTTGGGCTAAATGCAAAAGTTTCCATTTTCTCTCCCCTGCTCCCAACACCTATGAGATTACTTCAGAGCCCAATTAACTTAATTCTCCTGCATGGTCTCAAAAGACTTACCAGATTACAAAGCCTGCTGAAAAGTTTAATTTAATTTCTGTGGGTTTTAAATTGAGTCTATTAAGTCTACATGTGCTTTTTTTTTTTTTTTTAACATATATTTTGATTTTGTATCCATGAAATAAAAAAATATAATAATTTGATTGTGCCAACTTTTGTAGACCTTTACATTGCCACATGGAAGTTGGCTAAGGGATAACTGGCTCTCATCTTCCACCACAAATGAATATATCCATATCTCTTATAATGTCTTAGCTCAAGTTAAAAAAAAAAATTTAAATTATTTGAAAAAAAATTTAGCTGGCACTACTTTGATCTTTGCAATGGATATTATTTCAAGAGCTGAACTCATTTTTTTTAAATTGTAATTTTTGTCCTTAAAAATATCTGACTTTTTGCACGTGGCTGTGGGAATAACAGAGATACACAGTATAGACTACGTATTTTGAGAAATGTTGTGTGGTGTGTCTTTCTCTAGATACCGAAAAATGCGTAGTTTCAAAATGAGAGATTATTTGGAAGATTCCAGATTGAAGCATCCCACAAATGCCTGGTTTCTCAGATTTTGCTGAATTCTAAGCTTCTGGGAGAATCACCAGTCTTAAAGGAGACCCCAGAGCTGAGGAACTGAGGTGTGTGAGTTGGATGGGTTTGTCTCAGCATTTAACTGTGCAGCGCTGAACTTCGACAGGCGAGTACCCTAACTTCACCTGATGATGAGTAAGCTGACCCCTACTGAGGTGTCTGATTCTAACTATTCACTTTCAAAATATACTGACCTGTGAGTTTGTTTAAAGACACTGTAACTCCTGTTTAATTTAATTCCCTGCCATTCTTATTTATGCAGGTAAAAATAAAATGCACGTTTTATCAATATTCGAGTTAAGCAATGCACTTAGCATGTTCCAATGGTTGTCCGCAACATGAGGAACAACTTTAAACCATATTGCTTATGAGTTAGATGGAAAGAAAAAGAATTTCAATGGTATCAGCTAGAACGGGATCGTGTCACATATAACTCACCAAAATACCAGATGGTACAGACACACCAATAGTCCGATGGTCCTTATTTATAAAAGAAATCCCTGTGATTTTAATGTGAGCCCTTGCATTAAAAAACACTTGGACTAGAGCCACGGGTTTTAAACCTCACTGCAGGTGACGGATGCATCTCTTCAAATAACTTTTCCTCTTAAAATCCATTGATTATGTCAATTTTTAAAAGTTAGAACTTTAAAACTACACTTTCAGATATTTAATTTTGTTTAACTAGAAAGTCATCATACCTGTTATCCAAATTTAACCACAAACTGAAAGGAGATACCTGTAAAGAAAGTCACATGACTAAGGAGGAAAGTAGGCATAAAGATATTTTTCTAAAAAATTAAATTAGTAATTTTTAAGAGCAAACACAGTGATGACTGCCATCAGTAAATCTGGTAAAGATGTTTATCACAATTATGTTAAACTTCTTACCTGTTTTTAAGATTAAAAAATTGATGCAGTAGGAAGAATTTTGGAATACAGGGTCCTTAGATTTCTCAACCCTGAATTCCATATCAGTGTTAGGTGAGCACCTCTCCTCCCTACTGGATGTCAAAATTCCAAACATCCAAATTATTTAGCAGCTGACAACCCAGCCTTCTGGGTAAATGGGATTTTGCCACTGACTCTGTGGAAGTCTGGGACAGACGAATGTTTACGTTTGGAAGTCAGAACGTGAATGAAACCAGAATCAGGTAACAGTATTCCATCCCCCTGTACAAATTCTGTCCTTCCAGCCCACTCTGTGAGGCACTAGTATGTCATGGGAAATAATAGGTTATCGCACACAAAAAAATCAACATGACGTAGCTCAGATCGTCTGAATATTTTTCTTTCTTCAATAAGAACTGATCACGTCAGTTAGCTAATGTGTAGCCAGATGCAATAAAACGTATCTTAAACAAACTGCTAGAACACAGGTCAGTGATGATGGGAAATTCTACAGTCTTTAAATAGGAACATTTATAAGCTTTAAATTATCTGTATAATATAAGCTCTATTATCTATAAGCTCATATTAAATTTAGTTTTGCCCCGGAAGACTTGTTTTAATGCTATTTAATTAATGAAAATAATGGCTGTGATTTTTTTTCCAGGAGTATCTTGTATACTGCTAGTATATACTTCCACAGCGAAGGGGATCTAATGGATAACTTCTCTACCCCTTGCTTGACAAGATAATCATCTTTCCTTTCAGCTCGGAACAAAGTTTGATACAAATGACAGATAACACTTTTAAGTGGAGTGACAAGGGTAAATGCTGTTTTGTGAAAATGTCAGTCAACTACATACTTGTACATTCTTTATTGGCAAAGAAACAGCCTTGGCTACTTCCTTCATTTGTTCAAATAGACTAAGAAGAAGCAGTTCTGAAGGCATAATGGAAAAATTCAAATGTGCTGTAGCAACATGGAAGTGTTACCCACACTGTCCTCTTCACTCAAACAACTTTGTCACCACTGCTGTCCTAAAATGGAAATCCCCACTTCATATGCGATGCTGCAGGACGCGTACGCTTAACGGCCATGGGATGTGGTAAGATACTTGACAATGGCTTTGCTGCGTAAAATTACATTTAGCTGCACCATGAGGTATCACTGCTGAGCTAAGGGCTCAGCTGGGTCTGAACAATAAATCAAACGGGTAAGAAAACCACCCTCTCAACAGTAGGTTATGATAGCTAATAAAAGACATGTAGAGCCAAGAAGCAGAACACAGTGATTTGATAAGAATGCCTGAGCCTTTTATTATTTCTACCTTGAGGGTTTCACTTGGGCTTACACTTTACAAAAAATTGATAAAAGACTTGCATGCATATAGTGGCATTCGTTATTGATGTTCCTCCCCAGTTTAACAAATGAACTACTTAATCTGGAAATATAAATCAGGTACATCAACATGAGGTGTAAAATGTTCTACAGCTCACAGGCTGACAGTTGTCCAAATTATTCAGTCCGTTTTTTCCACCCAGTGCAGAAACCAGAAACTGATTCCTGAACATAGGACAGCACTGAGGTTGTCCCAAATGCTACTGCACTGTAGTCCTCAGGGAGGTATATGATATGCATCAAATTACCTTTGCATTATGATTGGTTCATATTAGGCATAACATTCATAAAATACATTTGTATTAACCACCATATAAGTGATTGTTGTCACCTTTTCCAGTTCACATGCTGGGACCTCCAGAACTGCACCCTGTTACAAATGAATGCAAAGATGGCGCAGACATCTCTCTGTCTTATAAGGAGTCACAGATTTGAAAACACATTATTATTCATCAGTGATTTTGCAAGCGATATTTTTTTTTTTTAAATCAATCTACTTATAAAATCAATTATTCTGTGCTCTTTGCTGGTTTGTGTTACTGTTCCAGGCTCTCTCTATCTGAAATTCTCTGTTGCACTTTAAAGAAAGGTGTTAATTACTATTTCTGGGTAACTTCTTACAGGGGCAGGTGTCTTGCAAATGTGTTCTTGCAATTTAAAATGTTCTTAAAATAGCTTGCTGTGGGCAGCATGTTCCTAAGTAGGTCTAAGAAACACTGATTAAGTAAAGTTCCCGACTGTGTCGAGAACATCTTTATTGGAAAGAAATCTGCAAATTAACTGGGGTTGATCTGGATTTCTGATTTTTAAGTATGGTTTAATCCTGCTTGAGGCCAATCCATAGAAGTTTTGTTTTTTCAGACCTTTTCAGTTCACGGCATGTCTACTGCAGCACTGCCTCCCTCCCCACTCATCCCACAACCCATGTTACTTACACTGCGGGTTAAGGTAGGACTGGTTATTGGAGCTGGAGGTGAATCAGTGACAATACACTGGGGACACAGAAATTGCTGCGGGAATCACGCATTTTCTTGTATTTTCTGTTTCTTCAATGTGGAGGTTTTAAAGGAAATAGCTATAGTTTAATAAATCGGTGATTCTGAAGCAGAATGGTAGGGAAAAGGAAAGGTTTACCGTGATTAGTCAATAAAAATTGTTTGGATAGCACACAGGAATTACTCTTCTTCATGCAGAATAGGTTAAAGAACCAATTTCTCTGTATGACTGGTTAAACCCAGCAGCCCCTGAAGAGCATGGTTCTGGGGAGCACAAGTAGTGTGGTTGGTGGATATATACGCTGAATCCTGTCTACGATGCAAGAGGCATCAGGAAAGAAGAATTTCCAGAGGGAATGATCGTTTCTGCTGGAGGATTCCTTGGGCAGTACCACTGAAGACCCACTGAACAGGTCTCTGAGAGTGGTGTCAAGACCAACACAGTAATGGAAGAAAACTGATTTTTTTTTTCCCATCCTGCCCAGAAACTTGACAAGCTTTTTACCCTCAATAAGTGTTTTCCAGATATCTAAGCATGACTAATTTTTCCAGAGTAATATTTTAGCATAAAGTCTCTGCAGTTAATGAATTGCTTTATTTGTTAAACCCAGTAACTGAAAGATTTGCCTAAAACTGTATCTGATTGAAGAAAATCTACCTAGCTACTGCCAGGGAATGTTAACCTGTAAGTGGATTTTGAAAATAACCCCATGGCGTTTTATTGCTTATGTGTAGCTACCTTCTCTTTTTAGGTCTACTAAAGTAAATTTACAGAAAACATATTGACTTAGTCCTTGTTCAGTTCTTTGGAAATTAAGGGAGTTAACATTGTATGATTTTTTAAATTCTAAGATAAAAGAATGAAGTGTACAAAAGATTCATTTTTATATTCATTTTCATATTTTATATTTAAAAAAACCAACCTTACAATGGATTGTAATTTTCTCATTGATTTTATCTTGCATTGAAGGGGGTTATATACAATTACACAGTCACAGGAAAAAATAGCTTTTTTCCCCCTAAATATTACTAGTTAATTAAACCAGGATTTGGTGATCCTTAGATCTCCATCAACAGATTTCTAAACACCCCTTTTGTGTTGTAGTCATGCATTCAGGAAAAAAAGGCATCTTACTAGTAACCATCAATGCTAAGTCTATTAAAAATTGTATAAATATTGACATTTGACTCTGGTCTTCTGGGTTTGTTAATTTGTCCTTTTTTACTCTTTTTTACTGATTCTAAATGCCAATATATTTTTGTTGGCCTATGCAAAGAAGCTCTTAAATGCATTCAGAGAGTAATAGTTCACTGCTCATTTGCTCCATTTTAAAAATCTGACCTTACATATTTTACTCTAATTTTCATCTCCTGGTTATCTTGAAAATTTGTGAATACTATTTGTAAGAACAATTGCTTTTTTGTACTTTACTACATGAAGTATTGCCTCAATTTGTCTGAAAGCCAGGGCTCATTCTGATAACCAAGCCTGTGGAAATGACTGGTGCATAGTATTTCACCAGATCTTAATTCAACAGATAATTATTTACTGCCAAATATGGACTTAGTTTTTTCATTCACTGACTTTCACAAAGAAATTTGCATTTGTTTAAACAATAGTTCCTAGTTACATGCTCATATAATATCTTTTCCAAAGTTTTCTTCCTTGTACAGTCCACTCGAAAGACTGTGTTCTCGGAAATCAGTGAGCATCGTACATGAAAGGACAGACTTTGCTCTGCTTGTTGCAGAAGTTTGCAGGGTGTATGAGAATTAAGGGCGGGAGAAAGGAAACGAGTGATCTTGAAAAGAGTGCTCTTGCTGTACAGACACTGAAAGCCCTCTTGGCAAACTGAATTCCCTCTCAAGTCCATGTTTCCCATGCAAAGCTGGGCCATGACTTCTTTCAAAGTTTTCGAAAATGCCTACTAATTGTTAGCTCTTTGTTTTCTGACTAGCCAGGATGAAATACACAGAGACGGACCAACAGATGTGAGGAGAATGTCTCTGCTTTGCTGCAGAAAGTCACTGGAAGGATTTCAAACCCAGCTAGGATGCCCAGAACTAACGGGCATCGGGCCGTATTTGCCCTAGCATCTACCAAAGATTTGCAGGTCTTGTGAAGTTTAATCAGTTTCTTACAAGACACTCAGAAAAATGTTTCTTACAAGACGTGCACATTTAGGAAGAAGTTTTAAAAATGGTCTTTGGTGCACAATGGATAAAATTAAATAAATCGGGTGAGGGATATAAAAAAAGTAGAGAATAATTATTTCACCAAATTAAGGTGGGACTCTAATGTGAGGGGAAAAGTCAGTTTGTAGCAATGTCAAGCTCAAGCTTGCCAACAAATATACAGACTTACAATGCAGATCCGGGGCTGGGAGAAAGTGAGTCTCCCTGTGTCACCAATGCTAGCGTTTCTTAACAGGAGTTCATGCATTTGCAAGTAATAAATTTCCTTCTTCCTTCTTTTTTTTTTTTTTTTTTTGTCACAACAGAGAGACGTAATTTCTTCTAAAAAAGAATAGCTTTTTTTTTTTTTTTTTTGTCACAACAGAGAGACGTAATTTCTTCTAAAAAAGAATAGCATCTGACTTACAATAGTTTAAAACTTGTATCAACACATCTACTTACACTGAAAACAGGCAGCAAAAGACAAAATACAGAGAACGAAGATCTACTGACTGTACAATAGGACAGCACTCTCTTATCTTCTAGCAACCAGCATTTCTTAAAAAGAAATGGCAAAATTTAATAACTCATTCATTTGCCCTATTCTCGGAGACTTTTCATAGCTCCTTTCCATAAAGACATTCCTCCTACCACTAACCTTTCCTCTGATGGAAATTTCTCACAGCATCTGTTCATCTGCCAACTATGCAGCATCACTAACAAGTAAGGGAAGACCAAGACACCGAAGAGACAGCCAGAGCTATTCTGAGCTGAGCCTGACATTAAATTCACCTATATTGTAAAGGCAAATTCGTCTTCTTCCCTCAATCCCTTCAAAAAACAACTAAATGCCTAGTATTATTCTTCACTGAACTGTACTTTTATTGTGGGTTTGGAGTTGCCAAGAATGCAACTTTCCTTAGACTCCTTAATTATGCTCATCCTGTAACTCTTCCACCCTCTATACATGTTACTTCTAACATCACGGAGGGGACGCAGTGCCTTGTTGTTCTGGACAGAACTTGACTGTGTCCTTATGGATTTTTAAGGAGCAGTAGTACTGCTTAGCTAGTGGTTTCCTGAGGAGACACAATGATAGTCCCATGGATTGCTGAGACAAATGGAAATAACACAAGAAAAAGAATCCCTAGGACAATAATTAGGACTTACACAAGGATTTCTTTTTCCTCATAATTTTTTTCATTTCTTCCTGCCCTGTGCTTTCTCCTTCTGTTCGCACCTTCTTCATGCAATAGCCTTGCACTAAGACAAAATAAAATAAAATCGCATGTACTAGAACAAACATCGTTCCCGTATATGAGATTTTAGAGTTGTAAGAAGCCTCCAAAAAGAGAACAGCTTGCTTCATTTCCTGGAATAATTTTGGTCAAATACAATGAAAGAGAAACTTCAAGACAACAGATGGCTCAGAACTAAGCAGGGACAGGGCTGCTTCCTATAGCTCAGGGCAACACTGGCTGGTTCTTTGCTGTGGGGCCAAGCATCCCAATACACTGACACTCACCACCTTAAAGCAAAAATCCTGATTCTATTCCCAGACTAGAAACACTTCTCTGCGGCAAAAATTTAAAACAGCCTGTTCACTTTTCAAAGTTAAAAAAAAAAGGCACAAAACCCCCGCCGCAACTCAACTACTTGCATAAAGTCCAAAATCTGAGGTAAATCGTGTGAATGCACTTTCTTCTAAATTTTTAGGTTTTATCCAAACTTCCCAGCTACAAAGCCACTTAAAGATTTATTTGTTTCTATGTACTGTTATGCTATTGCCTGTAAGGAGCGGACAACTGCATTGAAAACAACACTGATCTTTTTTCACTTGGTAGCGAAAATCCACTCTTGACTTTACAGGGGTAAAACTCATTCCCTTTGAAGCAAAGTTTTATTTAAACAAAACATTCAATCACAAACTGGGCTAATTATAATTGCCTATCTAACTTTTCTTTACTCCTCCCCAGACCAGATGCAGAAAACATTAAAAAAATCCATGGTGACACAAAACCATGATACTTGGTTTAGAGTCAAGATGTCAAATACTGAAGAATTAAAGATTATGCGTGTTCAGAATAGACTTTGGCTAGTCAGGTGGTGTAGAAGTATCATTTTTTTGCTCATGTTTGTACTTAATACTACTGCACATGGGCTCAGATGCTCCTGAGCTTTAAAAGTTATGGAAATCTTTTGTTTTTAGAAATGGTATTTTATTCATCACTAGTACAAGTTCTATCTTGAAATAATCTATAAACAAATCCCCTCTTAAAACCATGTACACTGTCCCTGAGTACACTGAAGAGCAAAGACTTAATTCTGTCTTGGTGCTGCTGTTTCATTTTAAGAAGTTCTCTGAAAAACTAAGCTAAGTGGACTTAAGCTGATGTACTACCAAAGGCAAGTTGGACCATGAGGTTACACTGCAGTAACCTTCAGGGGTTCCTTCTTAACACAAGAAATGAAAATCAGAGATTCCGGCAAACCATGGGCTGCAGGTCCCTACTCTCCGCCACCGTTTTGCTGAATTACAGATTTGTCTTACGAAGATGTCAGTGGCAGTCGGTATCAGAAATGTCTCAAACACACTAGCACAGAATAATTACTGGCGTGCGGAAAAAAAGTGCTTTGAAAGAAATATTGCTGCAGTAGCTCATAGACAAAAAAATAAGTGTATATATGGAGAAAGAACAGCAGGGAAGCACAAAATTTTGTAGTTTTTTTCAGTTTTTGCTCAAGAAGAGCACAGCCTTTGGAAATTTACTTGCACTATGGCCTCAGCTTCAGTCATAAGAATGAAGGGATCTGGTTAAATATGTTGAAGGAGCCTTCGTACGAGTGAAAAACAGTATGTTTGAGAGTGTCTACGGGAAGAGGTACTTCAGAGATCCGCACGGGGCTAAACACAAGTAAGCGTAAGATGAAACAGCACGACCGTAGTTAGCCGTAAAACGCGATGGCTGCCCTACGAAAGCATTTACCGTACGCTGCACCTGAGAACCACGGCAGGGTCCGGCGGTGGCTTGACCCCTTTCCCCGTTAAGAGACATTCACTCTGCAATCCGTGCCCTTCTCTCCTCACGCACGTCCCCGCCAGCCCGACACCCGCCTCACCGCAAGGAGATCACTCTTGGTCTGGAAAGTGACTTTCGGCGCTCCGACGAGCGGCGGGAGGGAGCCGAGTGCCGCCGCCGGCGGGCCCGGGGAGACCCGCGTCCTCCCCCGCGCACCCCCACCCCGCCGGGGAAGCCGGTTACCGACCTTCCCGAAAAGCCGCGGGACCGGCAAACCTCGATTCGCGTCGCCTCTGCCCGCCGGGGCCGGTCCTCCTCCGGGATGGGGGCGGGGAAGGGGGGGGTGCACCGCGCTCTTCGCCCTCCGAACCAGACGGGCCGCCCGACGGGAGGGCTCCCCGCCGCGGCGGCGCAGCTCTCCGGCCCCGTGAGGAGACCACAGCGGTGTCCCCGTCCCCGCAGCGCGGCCCCTTCTCTACCTGCAGCGCCGGGCGGGCGGTTCGTCCTCCCCCGCCGCACACCTGCCGCCGCCCCGCCACCGTTCCCCGCCGCCCGCCCG
>QJSC01011950.1:1449532-1525719 GCA_003697955.1 Calidris pygmaea
CTCCCCCCCCCCTCTTTTGGGTGGGTTTGGTTGTGCGCTGCCAACTGCGGGACCACCACCAAACACGTACCTCCCAAGGGCAGGGTTTCCGACCTGGAGCGCTCGTTCGGCTTTCGCCACTTTCCCTTCTTCATTTCACTTTTTGCCACTTTCACTTTATCCCCCTTTTGCCACTTTCACTCTATTTCAGGGCAAGCAGCAAGACGTTGCAGCCCACCTCGAACATCAACACCGCCGCTCCTTTCTGCAGTCCGCACAGCAGCAAAGGCAACCGCACCTTAGTAATGTTTTTAATTTTTATTTTTTAACTCAAACACCTTAATTTTTTGTCTGTGTAGGGAAAACGTCGCTCATCAGACCTGCCAGTACAGTGGGGAAACGCAGACAAGTTTTGGACCTAGTTCCTTCTCACAGCTGAAAAGAAGTAGCAAAATGCAAGATTAAAAATGAAGAGAAGGTTAGATAGGATTGTCCAAGTAACCCGAACACGGGCAGTGAGCACCTGCAGAGCGGAGCAGGGAGATAGGTGGGTTTTGTATCCTGTTACTCACAGAAGGGGAACCCACACGATTTCTCTCCGTTGGTGTTTTACTCACAGCCTGAGTTGGAAAGTTTGGCCCGGACGCTGCAATACAGAAAAGCTAAAAAAAAAAATAATATTTAAGTGTGACCTTCTAAGTAACACTTCCATATGAGACAGGCAACTCTGATCTTTCGTTCCAAGAAGCACGCAGGCATACTCCATAGAGGAGCATGCTGCTAATTAAAAATCATGCTAATTTCTAAATTTAACTACGTTTACTTCCAATACATGTTATTATAAAGCAGTGATTAAGCAAATATATTTTTCTTTCTTCTGTTTTGTACTCTTATCAAATCTTTGTATACAGTAATTTTTAACATTTCCTTCTATGCTCAGTTAATTGCATAGTGCCATGCTCTTTTGTACAGTGTTCTCACAGCAATTTGAAACATTCTTTTGAAATTAAACGAAGGCAATTGTAAACCCACAAAACTGACAGAGCCGCTAATGAGATAAAATCTTCAGGTGCCTTGGTAAGAGGGTTTTTCAGTTATGTCACATGCGGACTGCCTTTCCTTAATGCCCTTCATTAAAGGTGGCTCAACGGTCCTCCAGAAGAAAGTTTGCTGACTGAGGATAGCCATTAGTTCCCTGCTTTTTGCCTTGCAAAACAAGTGGCTGTACATTTAGCAGCTGTAAAGTTATGCCAGTTTTAATCACCTTCTGCTTGGTGAGAGAGGAAAGTGATATACTCTACACAAGCAGTCCCTCGCCAACTTACTCCACCACCAAGGAAGGCTTGGACAGACCACTGGAAAAATCCCTTTTTACCTGTGTCGGTGTATTACAACTCAGTTCTGTCGGGTTTGAGGCTACTGCTGACATTTCTGGCTGTGGGGGCTGTTGCTCAGCTGTTTTCCGTGGCACGGGCAATATTCATGTGTATTGAGCAGACTTCTTCTGCCTCCAATCACCATTAATGCGGTGTAACTCTCTTGACAAACACAGCAATTGCTTGCTTTAAAAGTAACATCAGAGGAATATTCTACAAATCTCCTGGTCGTGGATGTAGGGCTGCAACTGTGATGTTCTTCAGCAATTTTTTTTTATTTTTTTTATAACTAAGAGTAGGAACAACTAAGGAGAACAGCTGGAGAAAGCGGCCACCAAACCTGACCGTCTTCTCACCAGCTCTCTCCTGACTACCATGCACTGTCCTGCAATGCTTGGTGATGCCAAACAGTCTTCTAGCCTTAAAGGTAGTTAGTTTTTCCAAAGGCAGTTGAGTATACTCAGCTTATTGCCAAGTCAGGCCCCTAGCAGGAGTGGCATTGTAATTATCGTAATGATTAAATAATTTTTAGATATCAGTAGGATTATTCAGAAGACAAAAGCAAGGACAGCCACACAAGGCTGAAAAATGGGGTGTATCAAGTTGATCTTATTGTTTCCTGTGGTTTTGTTTATGCTTAGTGAATGCGGATATTACAGGAACTGACTGCAGATTCTGTGGGTTTACAGAGCAGTGTGTGCATTAATTTTGCTGCTGTTTGTTGAAACACTTTATATTGTCCATGCATACTGTGATACTGTTGTCCAGTCCAGTCAAATTTATTCCTTACTTTGTAGTAAAATTGGAACTATACGTGCTTGTTGATTCACAGGATATGATGATGTGTTAGAGATAATAAAGTACTTTCTGGACATAAGCTAAATATTTTTTTTAAAATAGTTATTCTGACATTTCTGGTGAGCAGGAATGTTTTAGTTTTTTTTTTTGTTCTGGGTTTGTTTCATAAGCTCATGACAGTACAGCTTTTTCACCTTTCAAATGTTTTAAAGATGTGTCTTAAATGAAACCCCAAACTAAAACTACACTCAGTTCTGTATGTCTTTGTCCCCATCTGGCAAAACCTGAAAGCCTTCAGACTTAAAATTGTAGAAAAAACGAGAAAGAACAAATGGAATATGCTAAAAGAATAAGTCCATTTTTATGCTGAAAATCTGCATTTGATTTCAATGAATGTCAATAAACTGAATGCCATGTATGTCCACCTAATGTTTAAAACCATTATTGCCAAAAGCATTTTATTTTTAGAAGCACCTACAAATTCACTGACAGAAACTTTTGCCTTGGCATATATTGTGTGGCTTGAAATACGACACATAGTCCCTTCTCCCTGTTTCTGTTGAACATTAAAGCTCTAAAACTTAAATTCCAGTCTCCAGACTCGGTGAGCGTGTGTCGGTGCAACTTTTCCACACCCATATGGCTGTTTTTACTCCAGGACATAACCACCAAAGCAAACGGTGCTTTGAAATGTCACTCGTTAGCTGTGTTTTTTGGGTAGGAGACAGGGCTCGGTGAGCTGCCTGGAGCCATGTAACAAGTCAGGGGTGCAGCTGGGCAAGGAACTCCAAAAAAGAAGATTCCGTACTCACTTGTCAGAAACAAAGCAGGGCAGCCCAGGAGAGGGGGAGAGCTCAACTGAGATGGCTGCCTCCCCCATGTGCTGACCCCCTTCAAGGGCAAAAAAGGTCCCTGGCAGAATTTGGGTGCTGGTTCTCACTCAGAATTCATGAATTCTAACTACTGTCCCATGTGTGAGGGAAACATAGAGGAGGTGGGAAAGTTTCTCTCACTGCTTTCCTTGCAGTTTATAGATAGTTAACAACATATGGCACAAAGTGAAGTTTTACTCTGACTTTATTTTGCAGTCCCTTGAAAGAAAGACGATGGCCAAAAAAAGGTGTAGAAAGCTTGTAAAAAGTTCGGCAGCTCCGTGACACAGCAATCTCTCCCAGATTTATCCCCTCTGGTCACGGCTGACATCTCCTTAATATTTGACAGAAAATTCAGTATGTGATTAAATTATATTTTTCTTTTAAATTATCTGTTTGTCTGGAACATTTTGCTAGTTTTATCAGAGAATCAAAAATTCCTACCAGTGTAGAGTTTTAATTCAGTTGTTTGGTTTTTTTTTTAAGAGCATCTTTCTTCTTCTTTTGACCTGAAAATTCTAATATTTTTCAAGCCAATTGTGCTCCTACATTAAAGGACTTTCAAAGCACTAATGTCTGGGAACTAAAAATTGCTGAGAACTTTTCTTCAGAACGAAAAGACAGTGTTTCTTTAATCTTGTATGAGATCTTTTATCCTAACTGCACGATTTGGACGGGAAAGGAAAACTGACTTAGAATTTTTTAAAGCCTTGGGTTAGCAAAAAGGTGTGGGAGATTGTATGTTTAGAATTCTTGGGGTTTTTTTTTATTTATTTATTGGGAAGAGTAGTAAGTGATAAAAAGCATAGCAGAGACAGGACATTAGTAGGATACAGGGTCTCAAATCTATACCAGAAACCCTGAGCTCTGTGGAAATGTCTGTCAAGTTTGAGGCAATAGTAGGTCTTTTTGAGTGGTAAGAGGCAGCACGAAGAATCCTGTCTGCCAGCTTACCTGCCCTGTTCCTTTGCCCCAACCCAGCTCCCTTCTTCACTACCTCCAGACAGACCACCGAGGCTGCCAAAAAGGAGAAGAGAGTTCGAGAGAAAGTGAGGAACTTTCAGACTCCCGACCTTCACCAGGAGATCTAGAAGATGCACACAGGGACACAGAGAGCATGGAACACTCAACACCGCATGGTCTCTATTTGTAAAATATTTGTTTGGCTGTGGGTCTTTGATAATCTTTTGTCCTTTCTTTCTGGGTAAGTGAGACATTCTTTATTAAATTAATTCATTTAGCTGTAAAGTAAAGGCATGTATAGTGGATATGAGCTACCTCTCAACGACCAATGCTCCAGTCAGTTACTTATCACAGTAACAATATGAAAACTTGAACGTGCTGCCAGCCTGCAGAATGGCAGGCGATTTCCTAAAGGTTGCTTTTCAATAAAACTGAAGAGCCTCTTACCTGAGGAACAGCTAATTGAACCAATTTTCCACGGTGTCTCTCTAATATGCGAACAATTCCTTACCTTGCACATACCGTTTCACAGAGTTTTACAGTGGAACAGCACTTCTGCTGTTCTCACCAAGCTCAGAGTAAATTCTGCTTATTTCTTTCAAATACAAAACGTGACTGGGCATCTTCACATTCAACTTACTAAACACAGAGCAGTTTGCTGCTGCTTTTCCCCCGCTCTTTAAATGTGTGTAAGGCTGTTCTCGTCAACAGCTCAGCACTGTTAGCAGTCAGACTACTAAATTTTGCACGGCAGAAGAAATACAGTGAAGCTTTTCCTTTCTTTTTTAGTGGGTACCTGAAATAGAGACGAAATTTCTAGTGCTCTAAAATATCTCGAGACTGAGAAAGCCATGTGAATAAAAGAACAGAAGTTGCTAAAATTAAGACATTTCCTTCATGTAGGAAACAAATTCCTCAAAAAAAATCTCTCCAAACTAAATTAACAGCCCGTGGATTCTGGGATTTAGGGTCTGTGAAGAAGCACCAATGAACGCTGTCTTTGCTTTGAATGAGTTCTTGCTTGAAACAGAGGGCAGCCCAGGCTATGGCTCATACAGACCTTGTCCCTCAGGTGGGTGCTAAGCTGCCCTGAAAAGGTACCAGTGCTCTCCACAGTGGATGGAACTGCTGCCAGCTCTGCCTCTGTAGAGATGGCCAGAGAGGGACATGCCCTTTATGAGTGGGGAGCAATTCTGCCTCTAGCGTAGCTGCCAGCACTGCAGGCTGACCCAAAGGAGGAGAGAAGCACCTAGTTTGGCACTTTTGACCTCTGTGAGGTCAAAAAAAGTAATTTTCCAGACAGGCTTTGTGGGAGGAAGGGCAGTATTGGTTGTCTCAGGGAGCGAGGACAGTGGGCAGGCTGGCTGCTCGTCTGCACTTTTCACCCCTGCTTCTGTGTTCAGAGGGGAGCTGGAGCCCCTGTGTCGTCTCAAATCAAGACAAAAACCTGTAGATATTGCTCTGGCAATATGCATATTGATTAAAGCTCTCTGTTAGGTGTTTTGCCTCTTCTAAGTGTTGCAGTGTTTAGCATTCATTGGTTTTGCCCTGCTTTACATTAAAAGGTGAAGGACTTCAGTGAGGCCAAAACAAGTTGTGCTATTATTCATATTAATAGTGGCAGGTGTTTTTACTTCACAACTATCAGCTAGTTCTTCATTAAGTGTTTAAAACACTCATAAATACATATTTCAGCACACCCCTGCAGAAACTTTACGAGAGACTGCTGATGTGTCAAATGCAGGAACAGTGTGTATGAGGCTGACCGCTAAAAAAGGAAATTGTCCCACAAGGCAAGACTACAACATGTATTAGCTTCCTCACACACTTCATTGAGGAACTTGTGGGTTACCATTTCCACAGGCTTACTTCGTTACAGGAGCCCCAGCTCTGCACTTACTCATTTCTTCAGACCAAGTTTCAGACCATAGTTTGGTAAATTCTTGGCACATTGTATGTGGAATAGATATGTAAGTTACAGCACAGTATTTCATGAAAGAAAAATACATGTATATGTACGTGTATATGTTTGTAAATATCTGCTTCTATGGTCTTGGCATGGGTAATTATTGAAGTACTGGACTGATCATCAAACAGCTCCTTCTGTGTAAGTTTTCATTATTCAGCTCTTTATAAAATTCCAATACCGGTTTTCTGCAATTTTGGAAAATTAAGTAGCTGTAAGCTCCAGTGTTCAGGTAGGAATTAGAAGCAACAACACTTCTCTTTCACCTCTGTTACTGACTGGCCTTAGTACTTTGCGCTCAGAAAATCCTTGGTAAATGTCATTCGGTAGGTAGGTGTTATGGCCTCACTTTACTGATGAGGAAGCTTAGGGTCAGAGAACACAGTTAACCCATGTGAGGACATACGGTGTCATAAAAAGGTCTTTTCTATTTCCTGCATTAAAACAGAGATCCCAGTCTCGTTCATTAAGGGACAGAAGTTTTGGGGTGAGGTGACCCTGCCATGAATAGTGTGATTTTCACAGCTGCCATGAACTTGCACCTGCACTCGGTGACCACTGAAGAGGAGCAATGGGATAGGAACGACGACTCAGCAAGACCGGTAGGTCAGTCACTTTTTTAGATTATATGGAAGTGAAGCTGAAGATTAGAGAAAATGTCCCTTACTTGAGCGACGTTGTTGTGTGGGTTACACACACAGAGGCCATTTTAAGAGGCCCCTACTGGTGTCAGGCAAACTGTAATATGGGAGACATCTATGGAATTCCTCTGATTTGTGCAAAAAAAGCATTGCTAGATTTTGAGCCAAATTGCTTGGTTTAATTGCATGGGCTTCATCAGCCTGTCAGCACTGCTGACTTGGGAAGTCTTGTTCGTGTCTAATCAGGAAAAGACTTCCTAGAAGGATATCACGCAAGATCCTCCTGTTTCTTTAACCAAATCAGTTACAGAGCAAAATTACCATCTCTGCCTATGTTTGGCTTTGTCTGCTTTTAAAGGTGTGAGTGTAGTACCCACGTTTTACTGGTCCCCCTTCTCCCCGCAGACCTATGCTGTGAGTGTCTGACAGGCTGAACACCGTTCATCGTTCTTCGTATCTCGTGGCTGACCTTCCTTGGAGGCTGTATGCAGATGGTGCTACAGGAAGCAGCAAGGTCAGAAAGGCATGAGGAGAGCCGGGCTTTACACCACAGCTGCTGCTGATCTGCTTGGACGGTGGAGCTACGCAATGGCAGCCTGTCCTGTATGGGACCCATGTGTTGTAGAAAGAAGGGAGCAAAATCATAGAGTCATTCAGGTTGGAAAAGACCCCACCAACCCCACTCTACAAAGCTCTCCCCTTCACCATATTCCCCAACACCACAGCTAAACAAATGATGGCATGGTCGTTGGATCTGGCAAAGGGTCCAACATCCTGCCCATGGATGCAGGGGTGCTTCCTTCTGGGGATCCCCAGGGTTTGTACAGCTGGCTGTGTTTACCCCTTCCCTCTCACCTCTGTCCTCAAAGCAGCAACGAGAGGGGACATCCGCGAGTAGTAACACACAGGGTTGTATTTACCTCTGTGTTTTGTGGGTTGCACCAAAGCAGGCGAGATACTTTGCATTTGTTGGAATTTTTCTTGCCTTTCTGCCATGTTTGAATAACTGTGGTGGGCTCTCCTTTTTCAGTCTGAGTTGAAAAGGATGAGTGATTTAAATTAAGACTATGAAACCTCGTCAAACAAAAGTTAATTTTCCTTCTCCAGCTATCTCTGGTAGATTGGAGTGGTAATTTTTTCATCCCTAAACCTTCAATGTGAGTGTCTCACATATTTCTACCTACTTGTTTTTATGCTTAGATCTGTTTCCTTGGAACCCTTGCTTTAAAACATTGAGTTAACTCTCATCTTTTGATGAGGATGTTCTCTATCTTGTCAGGCATTAGCCATTCCTAGTGAAGGAGGGGTGTTTTACTGCAGCATGGAAAGGTTGTGCAAACCACAAGCGGTTCAATGAAAATACATTTAGAAAATGCTGTTTACCTTCTATGGCTGAACTAAATTTGTACAGAGAGAGATGTTTGAAGACCAGCTACAAAAATAATCAAAATCCTCATTTTATATACGGTTGGAATGTGCTAAATTTGTTACCTATCTTATAAATTTATTATACATTTAAGCATTCAATACATAAGACTCTTTTTGCAAACTCAGTCTAAATTGTATCTCTCTGTTTAATACAGGTATTGCATCTGTTAAAACATGTTGAGATAGAGAAAATTTCTAACCAGATGCATCTGAGGAAACACTTTTTGGAGAACACCCTGTAAGAGGCAAATCAGTTAAAAATAGTTTGAAGGAGTTTTCAATACACAATATCTCCCAGCGCTGGGGAGAGAAGTAGGAGAGGGGTATTTCACTGTACTCTATTGTCGTGTGAAGCCAGTACAAAAGCACCATTTGAATTTAATTGCATATGCATTAGGCTTTCTGGAAGCAATTTATGACCACTTACTAGTCAATTCATCATTTCAATTAATGCTAAGCTCCCCTTTTACCCCAAGATTTTTTTTTATTGCTGTTGATAGGGATGATTCATTTCCAAATAGCTGAGGCATCTTCTCTTGGCCCTAGATGAAGAAAACACAGCAGCTCTATGAGGTCCCAGGCCTATTGTCAATAATGAACTGTTCAGTCCCTAGACATCAGTTCTTGGGCAGACTCCATCAGACAGAAATAAAAGGAAGAAAGCTTTCTATATGTTTGTACTAGATTTTCCTCGATAGATTTTTAAAACAGAAATAATTATTGGTGTTTTTTTTTTGAAACAACTTATTATCTTGCATATTCTGAGAATTTAATAAAGAAACAGGAAAAGGATAATAAACTTGTTTGGTTGAGAAAATGATATTCGCTTCAAACTATTGACAGGCTTGTCTGTAAGAATAAATAAAGGAAAATAGTCTGAGAGCCCTGCACTGTGACATGTAAAGTAGACAATTTTTGTCAGTGTCAAAATTTGGTGTCCATGAATGAATAGGTTTATTCTCAACAGCTTCTCCATATATCTGTAAATTATATAAGGCCACATGTAAAGCATATATAAAATATGTATTTAGTATATATATATAATTTTTGTTGTTTGATTTGGTAGCATTGCAAAGGATCATGGAGGCAAAGCTCTTGCTACAAGAATTAAAATGCCCACACATTAAAATATGGCAGAAGTTTTTCTTTGGGCGGGCAGTGTTGTGTCGTATCATTTTACCTCATTTGCACAGATTTAGGATTATCCTTTTACTTTCTCTCCAGGGTGTTGGTGTTGTTTGAAAGCTCAGATTGTCTCATCTCATTTATAGTATTCTTGGCCTGTTGTCTCATTATTGTAGCCAACCAGTATTAAAAGAAAAGACAAGACAGGACAGTTAGGATTGCATGCTTGAGCTAGAATTTCCCCTTCTTTTCTTTACCCTCTTTAAAGTTTTCTTCTTATAGCTGTGAATTTATAAGTGATTGGTTCCTTCCTTATCTCATATGTTTTTAATAAGGGTACTGAATTAAGTCAGAGCTGAATAAAAACTTGCGAGTGCTGCTGACTGAAATGAAAATTCAGGTCTCATAGACTGGGTTTTAATTTGGATGATTGGCATTGGCAGGGTTCAAATTTTACTGGTGCTGGGGAGTTCCTTGGATTTGTTCATGCTTCCTGGCCGTGACCGACCCCCATCTCAGGGGGGTCCTGATGGGGACCTGCTTTGAGCAGGGTGTCGTAACAGATGTCTCCGAGCATTCCTGGCAATTTAAAGTATCCTGTGTTTGTACGGAAAAGGGAGAAGGAAGTAGCTGGAAACAGCCTAAGGTCTGTGCAGACAAACCTGAGACTTCTCGCAGAGGCTGGGGAAGCTCACCTAGCAGCTTGCTGTGGGGACGCGGCAGCCTGAGCTGCCGGAGTCAGCCCTACGGCCACCCCTACCCCTGCAGCAGCCTCCCAGACTTAAGCCCTGGTGACACTGGATCCGCTTCACCGGTTGCTTGTGTTTGCTTACAGACTTCCCCATAGTGTATTTGTTAAAATTTGGTGTGTGTAACAGACCAAACAGTGGATGAGACCCTGTTCCTGCTCGGAGAGTCGGAGAACTGGCATGCAAGCGGGGAGCTACCTTCTGAGTAGTAGCCCTACAAAGGCTCTGAGTCAGGAGGTTGTTTAATCTTCTTGTTTTCACTCTCTAATCTTTAGTAACTTCAATAGGACTATGATATCAAAAGTACGATGCTTTAAAAAGCAACAAATTAGAAAGCAAATTCAGCTTTTTTCATTTATTTTCATGAAATAGAAAGCAGATTATTTCTCTGTTCTTTGATTTCCCTCTGTATATGCTTGTGGTTCTTGTCCTAAAATCTTTGTTTGGCACGTGGGACAGCAGACCTTTCTAGCTCTGGTATGTTTATTTCTGTGCATTTTCTCTGTCTCTTCAGAGAGTTAGGATTTTGCTAAAGACTGTGGAGTTTATTACTCCACAGCAGTTCAGTTACACTTTTAAATTCTAATACGTGACTTTAAATGAGAGACTGTAATGCAAAAGGGCACAGAATACTACCCCTGAGTCTCTTCATAGCTTCATACCATAAGGGACAGAGTTGTCTGCCACAGAAAAGTTTTTGAATTATAGTATGGCATGAGATTAGACAGTATGACTATAATATATTGTTAATGATAGAGGTAGATAGAAATGGATCTAGTTCATATAAACTGATTTTTTTTTCACTTGATACCTCAATAATATCCTGTATCTTGACGGTGAAGAACAGAACTAGTGCTGCAGTGTCTATTCATGCTATTCTAGGGTTCTTCTTATGGATCCTATGTTTCAAAATTACATTGTCTAAGCACATAATTAATTGGACTACACACATACATATATCTAGCTATATGCGTAAGTATTTTCTGGATTAGAGCCTTTAAGAAAACTTTAGAATAAAGTAAAAAAAATGACCAGAATAAGATTTCTTTTTATTATAGTAAGGGAGCTTTTGCCATTATATGTGAAGGAAAGTTTTTTACTTCAATGATATGACTTTTTTTGGGAAAGGAGGGCTCGTTTTATAAAGCAATATGGGTGCCTTTTATCTGTTTAGATTACTCTGTAAAGTCTTAAAGGAAGCAGATGTTTGGAGAACTGTCAATAGCAGTTTTGAGGATATTGCCTTAATAAATGGTGTCTCTGTTTTTCACAAGCCTAGAAGTAAAAGGCAGGGTGGGCATACGTGTGGATATGCATGCAGAGGGCAGCTGCAGCCCGCATCCTTTAAGAGAGCTGCCCCGCTTACAATAAGCATAGTTGTGGGACGCTTCAGCGCGCCGTTTGGTTCACTGCGGAGTGTGCTTGTCAGTTAGCCCAGTGAAAGTGGAATTTTTGGAAGGGCTGGTGGGTGTGTTCACACTGTGCTTGCTGCAGCTCCTGCGGACACACCTGGGCTAAGCTTCCTACCTGGATGCTGCCGGCAAAGTCGGGGTTGCAGCAGGGAGCGCGGTGCAGGCCACTGCACGACTGTTTACCCAGCTGCTGGGAGCAGGGTTTGCAGTCTGCTGGGCTTCGTGCTGCCACGGCCCCTGGCATGCAAACCTTGTAAAGGATGCGGACGCACAAACCCTGTCCCATGCAACTATTCTTGTTAGAAGAAAGTTCTTTACTGTGAGGGTGGTGGAGCACTGGAACAGGTTGCCCAGGGAGGTGGTTGAGGCCCCATCCATGGAGATATTCAAGGTGAGGCTCGACGAGGCCCTGGGCAACCTGGTCTAGTTGGGGGTGTCCCTGCTGACTGCGGGGGGGTCGGACTAGATGACCTTTGGAGGTCCCTTCCGGCCTGGACCATTCTATGATTCTATGATTGTTCTCCTTTGGAGACTGGGGAGACTCTGAAACGGTGCATTAAGCTGAGTAGCAAAAACCCTCCACGTGGCGCTGAACGAGCAAGTTTCTGTCAAGCAGAATTTCAACTGTAATGAAACGTACCAGCTTTAAATTTTACACTGAAATTGATCAAAATTTCTGCCACTTTCTCATAGACTTCAACATGACTCTAAAAGACAGACAATAGTATTTTGCAATCTCTTTTAATAACCATCTACTGATCTCATGATGTCCACACCCACTGTGGGAGCAAGTAATTCGATTTTTCATTATCAATGTGGCTTTTACAGATGAGTGCCAAAATAAACATTCATAGAACTTGTATCACTGAATGGAGAGATTACATCTGTAGGATTGTAACCACTCCCAAGTTTGGTGGTAGAAATAATTGTTACTGTGCCACATATGTACCTCTTGTTCTTTGAATAGTTTTGGTTTTGTTTTTAAAGCTTTGAAAGGAAAGCACAATTGCTTCACATAATGGATTACCCTTGCATCACTGGTAGCTAGGTAAAGTGTATCCACTTTCTTAATCAGTAGTCGTTATGAAGTCTGAGATTTGTTTCAACTGATTGAGGTATCACTTTATTCTGAAATACTCTTTGTGGACATCCATTTGTCTGTATTCTGTGTTGTCAATATGCAGCTTTGCATTCTCAACTACAGCATGGAAGAAATAAAAAAAAAAAACCAAGCTATGTCTGCTGTGGAATCCATTTACCAAGAAAGGCACATGCTGGATGAAGGTTGGGGGCATAAACATCAGCCAGTTTCAAACTGTGGCCCAGATGTGACACAGAAGGAGGTGACACTCTAAGAATACAACAAAGAAAGTAATCCAATAGTAGAAGGATGTATCTCAAATACAAGTGTGGTGTAGGCACTTAGATGGCAAATTTTGTAAGTTAGAAGATATTTTGGTTTAGCTTCATTTCATAGTGGCTATGAGTAGCTGGACTTCACAGATCATTTGGAGAGATCTTTGGAATGAGCTATATATAGGCAAGATAGTTGCAGTGAACATACTCTTTTCCTTTATGAATCGTTTTTATTTATAAGTCTTGGAAGATGGGGGGCATCTGGTGGCTTGATCCTTCCACCTACATTTATGAACCAAAGGACCCTTGGTTAAAATGCTCATTGTTTATTCTAGTTGAGGTAAATCTGTGTGAATCTTCTAGAAAACACTGGAGTATGACTGCATCCTATATATTTGTTGCTGCTGACCTGCTTTAATTTAAATACACATGAAAGGAGTCCATGCCAAGTCTCAGATTTCTCTTAGATAAGCAGAACTAAAGCAGTGAGGTTTTTATCTGGAGAAGTATTGTAGCTTTATTTGCCATTCTTTCTTCAGTAGTGTTCAGGCACAACTGATCCATCATGGACATTGTTTAACCGTAACATAGTTCTGATGACAAATCAAACTCAGGGTTTCTTTTGTGTTAATAAATAGAGAAAAGCCTGTGTGAAATAGCAAATGAATTTGTTTAGTAAGAAAGCCTGTACAACTTAGATGAAATTATTTCAAAGAAAAGGAGCGAGAAGTATTATCTGAAAGCACGAAAGCCAATATTAATATACAAACATGCACTTAATATTACCCCAGTGATTTCTTATGGTTAATGTGACATATTCTGTTTCTAAATAACCTGATATTTCTGTCTTATCTCATTTTCTTGCCTTTTTAACCAACCACTAGCTCTGATACTAATCATAAATGACCTTTTCTTCTTCATGCACGATCCCTATCGTCTCTTTTTTGTTGGAATGACTAAATCCTTCCACCTGGTTGTTTCTTATTTTAAAGCTCTACTGGAAATTTCTAAATGCATGTTGATTTGCTCACATTTTTATCTTCAAAGTGTCCCATGATCGCCCATTATTAGAAAACAAAATGAAAGTCTCTACACAGTTTTGTGTTATCAATAACACTTAAGGGTTAATGACTTGCAGACTAGAGAAAATAAATTAAAAGAATGAATTAATTCACACTTTGTTGGGATGTATTAACAACTTGCTGTGATAAGCAGTTGCGGGATGCATTTGTGAGCGAGATCAGGGGTTGCAATAAATTGCTGATGTCTGCTGTTGAATTTTGATTATTTATTCTTAATGTATGCCTAGTTTTGCAGCTTTATTTAAAAAGCAGAATGTAACAAGAAAATTAGGTTTTTGTAGTTTTGGAGATTTACAGACGTCAGCAATGCTAATCTGTGTCCTCTCCCTGTGTTTTCTAGGCATTCCGGCAATTCAAAGACAGTCAGTGATGGAAGTGGGGAAGAGGCGGTGAATCATATTGTTTGTCTGTAATCATTCTCATTAAGAGTGATCCTGGAAGACCACCGTGGGCACTCCTGTGGTTCCTCTCACTCCGTCTTTTTTACACTGTCCCTGTTGTCTGCTTACAAACACCTGTGAGCTGATGGGTGAAGATCAGCAACTATTTCCTTCAAAACCAGGGAGAAACACCCTCAAAGCTTGTCTCCTTATGCAATCGTAAAGGCGTATAAAGAAGTTTGAACAAGTTTCGGAGTGCAAAGCCAAGAAGCAAGAGAAAAGAGTGGAGCGGGGCAGTCTGGAGCAGAAGTTTAGCAGCAGAGAGTGTTGTGTGTGAGAAAGGCAGCCAGCTTCTTCAGCCCTGTCCTTGGAGATTGCAGGATAGAGTACATGAGTTTCAACCTTCTAGGGAACAGTTTCTCCCTACTGGCCACCCACAAGGGCACCCCTCAGCTTCCTATTGCAAACCTGCCGCAATGGTGGGCTGAGCAAAACCCTGCTGGGACCCGTTCCGGGGTAAATGGGTCGGGAAACAACCCGGTGCGTGCAGAGTGCACCCTACTTTATTTCGTAACAGGCTCCCCGTGCAGGCAAGCTGTTACTCGCACTTCCAAGCAGCAGACACCGCCAAGCCCTCTCGGGTGACTTCAGGTGGTGGCAGTGAGCATGGTTCGTGTTCTTAACAGCGTGGCTCTGCTCTCCCACTCTGCTGTAGGGAGGAATGGAGTTGTCTCATTTATGATTTTTTTGCTGCTTCCAGTTAGCCTGTTTTGCCAGCAACTAATACATCAGCTTGCTGTCTCTTTCTTCTAGGGATACTGAAGTATCAGACATGCTTAGAGGTGACAAACAAAGCCTTCTGTGCTTCAGGGGGATATGTTTTCTAGTGGAACATTGTAAATACATATTTCCCAGTGATTCAAGTATTAGTTATCCCCGGTCTCATTTTGATTCTCGTCTTCTATAAAACATGGCAATTAGTAGGAAGACTGGACTCTCTCTTCTACCTTACTAAGTCCTCACTTCTGTATTACATAAAATGATTTATACGTATACTTATCTTCTTGGTTTTGTGTTATATAAGGGTTACAGCACAGGCTTTCTTATTACAGAAAGCACAGTATAGCTCTTGACTTACCCTAACTTGTTGCCTTTTTTCCTTTATAATCCATATTCTGTTGCTTTTTAGGGTAACAAATATAGTTTCAAGTTGTTTAAAAACTGTTGAAGGACATAATTGTTCTTTCCTTTATGGTGGCCATAAGAAAAAGGCTTGTTTAGACATGGTTATTTTAACATACCAATTTTATGCTTAGAATCTTCTGGAAAAGATTTATCTGCACATCTGTTGGTGTGGTTGCCCTTCATAATAGTAAATATCTTGTATTTGATAACTTTTTATCAAGGGACTTTCAGTTTGGGGTTTTCTGTTTCCTTCCTGTTTTTTCTAGAGGCAGATTCATTTGAGACTGAAGGCTATTGTTAAGATCATATCCCATAGGAAATATTCTTAAGGATGTTATCACTACTGCTGGAGAGATTTCTGTATTGGAGAAATAGAACAAATTCTGCGTATCTTTCCCTTGTAACTATTTACTTATTGAGTCTCTAGAGCTGTCAATACATGATAAGAATATTCTCATAAAGACTACTGATTTAGGCTCTATGTATTTTAAGTGTTTTGTAGATAGCAGTTCTAAACAATTTAAATTACTTGAAGAAAGTGGGTAGTTTTGTTTCCACCTGTGCAATAGTATCACATTTTCTTACTAATACAAACGAGACAAGAAAGAACTTATTCTTGATTCTATTTTAATGCCTCTATTTGTTTTTTTCTCTGTAAGACCTGGTTCATCGTGGCTGGCTTGTTATGGAGCACTTGATTCAGCTGTCTGAGCGGGGTGTCCAACCAAAGCTTTTGTCTTGGAGCACTCTGATACAGCAGTCTTCATTTGCAGTTACTTTGCTGTCAAGCTTAATAAATTCCAACACACTTCAAAATTGGGATCAGGCCCACAATTTAATAAAGTTGGTCTGTTATTTCCAAATATTTTTGTTATGAACTGGCATTTGTAGGACTTTATGGAGACGCATAAATTTTAACCACCAGTTGAAATGAAACTATACTCAGTATAGACGCGGTCCTTATCACCATGTCTCAGTTATTAACAGCCCATTATATACACCTGGGGAATACTTTCATCACACAATCCATGAAATTGTGTCCAATGATGAAAGATAATAGCTGTTTTTTGGCTGGATGTTGAACACCTTCAATCCTTAACAATCTTCCCAGGACAAAAGAAGGTTTAGGATCAACAGGAGATGCTTAATGTTTTATGAGGTCAGACTGAATGAATTTAAAATAAAAGAAATACCTTATGTAAACCTGCCTATATATGCAGTATCTCTTAGACACATTTTGGTCTCTATTTAACAAACCTAAGGATGACAAACAAGACAACTTTATGCCAGTATGAATTGAGATCAGTAGTTCCTGGGTTATTTGTTTCTTTTATGTGTGGTTGGAATATACCCTGAATGTCAATAAATGTTTTGGGTTATACACAGTCAGTGCCATATCATCTCTGTGTCATGTAGAAACCAATATAAGACTTTCATTGGAAATGAAGGTTAATGGATCAATAGTAAGGCTGCCTTTGCTGTTTGGTTTAGCTTTTACTCTCTATCTATTATAATTCTCAGCAGTAAATTCCTTTATGCAGCATGTAACAAAATGGTCCAGCAGTGATTTTCACATTACACTAAATGGAGAGATTTTCAAAGCTGTCTAGACACATTTTTGCACTGGAAATAATTCGGTGTGTTTTTTTAATTAAGGGTAGTCTGTCTGAATCACCTAGATTGCTCTGAAAATGATATTAAATTTGATTAATTGTTTCGTATCAAGTTGTTTTTATTTAGTCCTTAGTTTGAGTTAGATGTGGGTTTTGTTCTGTTTACAACAAAATTCCTTTGCACTTCTCTGAACACAGAAAAGGACCTTAAAGCAACAGCAAATGAATGCTGTGAAAGCTTCCTTTAACTGCCAAGCATAATGCGTAAAGCAGAATTGGATTTATAGAGGTCTTTGTGATTATACTTGAGAGTTCTTGTGTACAAAGACCTTTTCCCAAGTCTTTTGGGCATGTTTTGCGCTTTGCTGTCAAATAAATGGTTGGTCAAATCTGACCTTTTAATATTGATATTAATTTTGTAATTTAATTTAAATGCCTCAACTTGTTAGACGTCTACACAACTCTGTTTGGGACTTCGGGGATAAGAATGAAGAAATTCTCAGCTTAGAAAAGCTAGGGAAAATGTGGTCACAGAAAAGTGAACTCTGAGACCTCTGAAAAAAACTTTGTAGTTAAATAGAGGACTTAAAGCTTCAGAGAAAACAACATGGGGAATAAAAGGTTGTCGGGGCTTTTACAGTCCTTCTGAAGAGACATATTTGCTCCGAGACATTAACTAATGATAAATCTGTACTCAGGGAGTTTTTCATCGTTTTGACCATGGAGATGTAGTTGGCCAAAAATTTATTTTTTTTTAATTTTCCCTTGGAAAGCCTAGACCAGATATTCAGACTATCCATACTTATGAAGTGAGGCTTCCTCTCAAAATGCTCTATTTTTTTTTGAGGAAAAGTCCAGTGTTTTTCTCAAAATCAGTCTCCTAAATGGGTCTTTTCCACTTGGAATAAAATCATGGAAAGTTACCTATCATGTGAGAGCCCTTGCTGAGTTTACAGATATTTCTGTGTCGTCAGAAGTCACGTTTCTGTACAGAAGGGGCATTCTAATGGTTTGCTTTAATGAATCTCTGACTGAAAGCACGTTCAAGAGACAAAGCCATCTGATTTAGGATAGTAGTTTACTAACATTTATCATTCCTCTGCCCTCCCAAAACAGTGTTGTTTTGTTCCAAATGGCTAAGAGAAGAGTAAGTAGTATTTTACCATATAAATGTATTTTAGAAAGTGACTTGAGTGGCCAAATATTTTCAAAATGTTACTTCTTATTTGAGCAGTCTGATAAAAAGCATTTGGACAGCTGTGTAGCTGCTGAGACTGGCAGACTTCTGTTTGAACACATCAGTGAAGACACTGCTGACCAGTAAGATTTCTCATCCTAAATGGGTGCTGACCTGCTCTTCCCTTCTGGTTCCTCCTAATGCTGCTGGCCAGATCACAGGCTATACCCGAGTTTGCTGGGTGGAGCCAGAGTTAAAATCAACTCATAAACTGCAGTTTGTTGTGCCTATTGCTCAAATGTTGTGATAACGTGGATATTTTTGAAATTTTTAGCTGTTTGTGCTGTTACAAGAGACTCTGCTTTGTTTCTTCTTACTCTTAGCAGCAAGCCCTGCGTTAAGCTATCTGTTGCCTGCAAGTAATCTCACGAACATTTTCTTGATGTAGCAGTGGTGGAAGCAAGGTTCCTGGTGTTGTCTGCTCTCTGCATTTACCAGTATATTTTCTCAAGATATTTCTGCTGAAAGTCCCATCTGGCTTTAACTCTATTGCTGCAAGGCAGATGTCAACTCCTCCTGCTTTTCTTTCTTTTGTATTTTATTCACTTCCCTTTGATAAGTCCCTCTGTGCTAGATAGGCAATAATCTTTATAGTACGAACGCTTCTCCTTTCACCCTGCAGCTGGAGAAAAGCGCTTTAGAGGCAGTGGTGTCCTCAAGGTAGATTTCTCTTACTAGTATTATTTTGCCTTTGGAGGAAATTTGGAAAGTACCACGTTCTTGGTGGGGCTGTAGGAGACAAGGGGTTTTTTCTCCCAGCTTCAGCTGCAGGATGATTGACACACGTGCTGGGATAGCAATTACCACAGTGAGTTACCCTAGGGTTGAGCACCTGGGCTGCTAAAAAAAAAATGTCCTAAAAAAATCTTCTGCTGATAGATGCAGGCTAGATTGGCCTACTTATCTATTTTTAAATTTCAAATGCTGTATTTAACATAAATTGCTCAGTTAGAGCTTTAAGCCTGCTTTGAACAGCTACTCATTGTGGTTTTCCATTGCAGGTATCTGCTGTGATTTCTACATATTCTGTGAAATTGTTTGTAATCCATTCACTAGGCTATCACCTACTTCCAGTATCTGCCCATTCTGAAAATTTATTCTGTAAATTAAATTTATTAAGGTCCAAGCAAGGCACCTACGGGGATTTTTTAAAGACATGAAGAGTAACAAAGTGTCCCTGTTCCAACTGGCTTAGGACCCATTGCAATGACTGGCTGTGATTATGTACATGACTGTCATACGAAAAGTCCCCTGAAGGCTGGAGATGACTGTAGGCCATGCAGAGTCACTAAATATATCTTTCATTTAATCTCTACTGGCTTCCTGATTATTGCTATCTGGAGCATAATGACAGTGACCCAACCTATCTGCTGTTTCACTGGTAAAGCCTGACTGGAGAGATCAGGTGGCACTTTTGTGCATCCATTACAAAAGGCAAAGAAAAGTCTGCATTTTACCCCTAGAACTATTCTGCAGACACTGTACAAGCAACTGTATGAACTCAGGCTTAATCAAGAAAAGTGATAGTGTCCTAAAATTCAAAGGTAAGGAAGAGGTCTGTGGTAGTACCACCTACTGTAATTAGGATACTTACAGCTAAAATGTTCAGTAAGAATATTTTTCAAGTTGCCTGCAGTGTTTTGAAAAATACCATTCACTAAACTGACAAATCAAGGTGTAACTTGTCTTGAATTAAAGGACTGCACTAGCAGAGAAAGAAACTTTGCTATTTTACTTACTGAAAGTTTAAAACAGCTTTCCAATTTTTTTAATGTTTTCGTCGATTTGCATTATTACTTTTGTGTTGTTTTTGTAGAAAAAAATGCAATCATTAATATATTTAGAATGTTAGTAGCTTTTCTAAACACTATTGTGAAATTATGCTGTTCAGAACATGTGGCATACTGCAACATTTATTTCCTTTATGTGTACTAAAGAGTCTGTTTCAAACTTAAAGGTAAAAATTTATAAAAATGCAACACATGAGCAGTTGTTCAATTTTTCTTTTCATATTTTTTTTTTCCAGGAAAGAAATTCACTACTGAATTGAAAACATTTGTAATGCATGCATTTCTCAATGCAGAAAAAAAGAGTGGGTTTTTTTTGGGTAAAATTTTCATTCTTCAGGTGTTGCAGGTAGTTTCTCCTAGACTTGGAATACTAGTTTATTTTGAAGTTTCATTTTAATACTTTTTTTCAGGTGTCTTTTCCCCTTTTACTAAGCAGGCTTGGACCATGGATGGACTTCTGCAAGTGTTATCCTGATACATGTGAATACTCCAACTGACATGAAACAATATTTGTGCTTAATGTAAAGCATTTAATTCTTTTTAAAAAAAGGTTTCAAAGGATTCATGGTAGGTTTAGATGTACAAATTGGTGTCATTTCAAAGATAAATGCCAGAGTAATTTCCAAAACCAGCAGTAAAATTGTAAAAGTCCCTGCTGGTGCATATACAAAGTCACCATCAGTGATATGAAGATAAATGGAGTGGGAGCTGAATGAGCATGAGGTACATGTCACAACACACACAGGCATTTATTTGCACAAGTGAGTCATTTGTATTGTTAAATTCAGTAGGATTTATCCTAGGTGGCCAACAGCAGTAAACAGTGCCTTAAAAGCACCCATCTTGATTTGTAACCAGAGTCGCTTTATATCCAAACCACAGAATATCCCTGAAGAAAGATCTCTAAGCCTGGGGAGCCTTGTGCTAGAAGTGGGATTACAAGCTAGCTGTAACATTGGATGATGTCACAAAAGCTAATATCCTACCTAAAAAGGAAATATTTCTCGTGTGCTTTTTTAAGTAAAAGGAGGCAGTGAAATGATGGGTGAAAAAAATACGTTTTAATCATTCTGGGTGTGTTTACAAATCTGGTGTTTTCTCAATGGCATCCTGGCCTCTGGGTGTAAATCTTGTTTAAGAGGTCAAGGAGATCAATCTTACATCCTGTAGCTGGTGTGGATGGAAAAGAGGAGGATGCTGCTGCCATCCTTTGAAAAAATATTCAGGACCAAAAGTATTCGCTGTCTGCTCAAGTGATACCAATTTTCACACTAACTTGTTGTTATTTTTATAAAACTCTGATGTTTGGTTGATCTGTTGAAAGTTTGTAAGGACCCATTGGCCAGTAACCTAGGACGTTACATGAGGATAAAGTAAGAGCGGACTGGCCTATAGTACTGTACTATACTGTACAGTATAGTACTTTAGAAAAACCCATCACAAAGGGATTGGAATAGTGGATAAGTGGATGGATAATTAGAATTAACTCAAATTATATGTGTTTCCCCATGTCATAGAAGATTTGAAAGTGATACCATGAAGCATATTAAATTTTGCTCAAGTTAAAACCAGTTTGTCCTAACATGGCTGTGATCTCTGAATGTTTACTAGCACTGCCCAGAATCTTTCTATCACTGGACATGCTCACATAAAGACAACAGTAATGCCCACATGCAAATACATATGATATCATTATCAATATTTGACAGTTGCACGGAATGCCCATCAGTCATCCAGTTGAAGGAAAAAAAAAAAAGAAATAAGAAAAGAAAAAAATATCACTGAAATATTGCCTTACCTTCTAGTGCCTGGCATCTGAGTGTCTTTAAAGGCGATGACATTATTAATGCTGGTAGTTCCTAAACCATGCGTATTCCTCAGCTTTGTTTCTCTTTCGTGCTCACATTTTGGCTGACCAAACAAATACAAAACACAGATAGATCTGTTCAGGTAGGTTTGAAATTGAGCAGAATGAGTCCTACCATTCAGAGGGAGAACTTTTGAGCTATGGTCTTTGGAGACACGTAATTCTTAGTCAACAAATTGTCCTCTCACTGGTGATTGATTTGCTGTGATGCTTCTCACTGATCCTTTTTGTGATTCTTCTAATTAATTGATGAGGGAGATTAGTCTGAGTGTTTATGGACAAAGGGAAAACCCAGGCTCAAGGGAATATATTTCCACCCTTTTCTGTTAACCTTTCTTTTTTCCTTCTTCTTCATGTAATTACTACGTAGGAAGAAAATAATGCAAATATCGGCTAAAATGACTCATATCCTGGGTTTGCCAGGCACACCTCGTTGTTGTCTTTTTTTATATCTATATCTAAATGTCGTCTTAAGAATGACAAATTCTGAACCTACTGTCTAAGGAAGCAGAAGTGTTTTCATGCCAATGTGTCATTAGGTCCAGTTGAAATACCATCAAACAAAAATAAGCCTGATGACTTTGGGAGTACTCATGAGCTTTTCTCCCTGTTCCAAGGTCTTTGGACGCAGTTCTGTTATCACTCTAGAGTTGATCCAAATATTCTTGGGCACACAACTACATTTCTGTGGGATTGCTACTCAATGCAGTGAGTATGTCAGCTTAATGCATGTTCGAAGATACTTGACCCCATATAAAATTAGAATTGAGCAAGTTGACCATACTTGATCTTGACTGCAGACCTTTCATATGAAATTGAAGCTTCAACATTTTCTGAATTAATTTGAACCAGAAAAATAACTTTATACTAGATCAGTGCTTTGCCACATGTGGCTACAGTGTTTTTCATGTGGTAGGAGAAACCCTAAAGGCAAATTTATTGCTTTACAAAACCACGGTCTTAAATGAAACTGTTGCATATGTGTTTTTCAAAGAGAGAAGCTTCAGCTTACACAATAGGTAGTTTATCACAGTTCTTACAGTAAGTCTACCTCCACTGTCTTTGAACACTTTATAGACTTACTACAGTGGCTACAAAAGCTCTTTTGCATCCTGTGAAGGCTTGATGTAATTTCCTGTATTTATAACTCCTTCATAAAGTTTCTCATTTTGCAAGCTATGAATGGGATATTTTTGGAAATAAATTAACAAAAGCTGTAGACTTAAATGTAATAACCAAACTGGACAAGGAGAATAAGCCATTTTTTAATATTTACTTTCTATTAAGAAATGACTTTGGTCATTTCTTGGGTTGCAGTCTCTGAGAAGCAGATCTAATCTTCTTAAAGCTAAACAGCATTTTCTGCTTAAGAAAAGCCTTTTCTGCTTTTCAGCTCTCTGGACTGAAGGACTCTGAGATGTGCTGGTGTGCCTCATATGATTTCATGCATTCTGCATTCATATTCCAAATGCAAAGTGATAGGAGCGAGGTGTCCCCAGGAGCTGGTCTGTCTGCCCCAAAACAACACAACAGGAACAAATTTTCTTACAGTAAAATTTGCTATTATTTTGGCCTTTACCTGGGGAGAAAAGTGCAGGCAGTGGCTTCAGCAGTATGATATTCAACTTGTTTGTGCCATCAAGATTCTCTTTAGTGAGAGGTAGATTGAAGGTTTTGTTTAAAAATCACTGATTATTGAGTGTGGCTTTGAGTCCAGTGTTCCCAAGCCCAGCAGATAATGTGGTGGCACTGTAACCAGACCAGGAGTGAACGAAGGAAGGGAGCTGAATGACATGGCTGGGGTGAGATTGTTGAACCTTCCCAGGAGGCAGGAGGAGGGAAACAGAGAATTATGATACCAGCACTGAACAAGACATTATTCTGACCATTTTGAAGTGCTTGGAACATTTTTTTATTGCTTGGTAGAGACTCAAACCCTTATATTTTAAGCTGTCCTGACAGCCTCTCTACAGCTTTTCCTGTCTAAGAGGGGGCTGAGTTGTTCATCCCTCTGAACTGATTTCATAAATTAATATAAATATACTATTAAATATATCTGTATATAAAAATATCACATTGTCATCTCATGTAAGGGACAAAACCAGACTTCTGACTGTAAATATTTCTGTTGCTTTATAACTTATACCTTTATTATTTATATTTTCTGAAGAAAACTATACATCTAACCTCACAAGCAAAGGAAAATGGGTGGATTTGTTCTTGGTGTTGCCAGATGGAAAACATGTAGTCACTGAAGGAGCAAATATCTTCAAGAGAAGCAACTTATGGTGAAATTATGTCAGTTTAACTGCTTCATAGTAGATGAGGAAATGGTCAAGCAAAACTTGAGTCACCAGATATTTCTCTGCAAAAATTAAGGTTCTAAATGGTGTATGAACAATAGGGAAATAACAGAGAAATTAGATTTTGTTTCCTCAGTCACAGCTTTTATGCCTCTGGCACATCAGTGTCTTCGGAGCCAACCAAAAGGATGACCATATCATGAAAGAGCCATCCAATTTACTTGCCCTTTTTACTGTGAGATGATTCACGTAGCTCTGTTTCTGCCAGTCTTGACACCTCTACTTATTTGATGACTATGGGGTTCAAATTGGATCTGGAAAGAGAGGCCTGGCAACTGCCTGAGGCATGCAACAAACAGAAACGCACTGAATTTCCTAGGAAAGTTGAGCTGGAATCAGTCTGATTCAGAGTTACTCCCTGTAAAGGTGTATGCAAGGAGCAAGAATGCTGCCAAAGGAAGTGGCACAAAGCCAGAGAGGCATGGATCTACTTTGCATACTGAACATTTGCCTTCTCCCCTCGAGGTAATGAATTGAAATTAATTTTCCACCCCTTTATACTTCATTTACTCAGCAGTGCCTGAGCAAAGTGTTATCTCTAGTGATTTAGGGTTGTGAAATATACTAGTCAACATGCATTAACACAGGTGGTTACTCTGATATTGTCACTGCCCTTAAGTGTTTGCCTTAAACCCCTGCTACATTCAAGTGGAAGCCTATCACTTTTTACGGGTGTTAATCATCCCTTAGTCAGATGTCCTGCTGTGGGTGCAGGTGAGCTGTGTTCAGGAGGTATCACCCTCCGTGAAGGAGGTGTTGCCTCACAAGTGTGTGCCAATGGTGCCAGTGCTAGAGCTGAAAGGAGCAGTTTAAGACAAGGCTTAAAACTGAGCCCTGCCTGGATTAAGGACTCTTTGGTTTAATGGAGGATTGGAATTTGGGAATTAGTTACTCAGCGAGGGATGATGTCTTTCAGCAATTAGGGTGGAAATAGAGCTGCATTATCCTTACAAGGGCTGACATGCAGTTGGGATCTATTTCCTCCTATGGAAGAACTGCTTGCCTTTTGGGTTTGGTGTCTTTGTGAACCTCTTTACTTCAACTCTCAGCCAGTGCATTACATGGCCGTGACTTGCAGGTAAGTTTTCGCTCCTGGACTGTTGTCTGAAGGATATTTGTATGTAGTCAGTGAGGATGACTGACTCCTTGTAAGAAAATCCCTGTGAAATTTCTGACTTGCTTTCTGGAAGAAGCTGTCTGTGCCCATTCCCTGTGGATTGATGGGACAATTACATTTTTACCTTTTCAATAATAAGTGTAAATCATAGAATCAGAGAATCATAAAATGTTTTGGGTTGGAAGGCACCTTAAACATGACCTAGTTCCAACCCCCCTGCCATGAGCAGGGACACCTCCCACTAAACCAGGTTGTTCAAGGCCCCATCCAGCCTGGCCTTGAACACCTCCAGGGATGGGGCACCCACAGCTTCCCTGGGCAACCTGTTCCAGTGCCTCACTACTCTCACAGTAAAGAAGTTCTTCCTAATATCTAGCCTAAATGTCTCCTCTTTCAGTTTAAAACCATTACCCCTTGTCATATCACTCCATTCCCTGATAATGAGTCCCTCCCCATCTCTCCTGTAGGCCCCCTTCAGGTACAGAAAGGCTGCTATAAGGTCTTGCCAGAGCCTTCTGTCCCCCAGGCTGAACAACCCCAATTCTCTCAGCCTGTCTTCAAAGGAGAGGTGCTCCAGCCCTCTCATGATCTTTGTGGCCCTCCACTGGACCCGTTCTAACAGGTCCATGTTCTTCTTATGGAGAATAGAGCAGAATAGAGGGGCAGAATCACCTCCCGCAGCCTGGCGGCCACGCTTCTGATGCATCCCAGGATGTGGTTGGCTTTCTGGGCTGTGGGTGCACATTGCTGGTTCATGTTGAGCTTCTCACCCACCAACACCCCCAAATCCTTCTCCTCTTGACTGTTCTCAAACTATTCTCCACCCAACGTGTATTTGTGCTTGAGATTGCCATGACCCACATGCAGGTCCTTGCACTTGGCGTTCTTGAACTTCATGATGTTTGCACGAGCCTACCTCTCAAGCCTGTCCAGATTCCTCTGGATGGCATCCCTTACTTTTCAATAAGCTTGAATATTTTGTTGGCATGTTTTTGCCTTCTTTCATTCTACAAATGATTTCTTTTTTTCTCATTTTGAAAGAGCTTGTATTTATTATTACGGGTATTATAACACTGATTTTATCTGTGGTTTTGGGTTGTGTTCTTTTTGGCCTCATCAATAAAGAGACCATTGGGGACGCTGCTGTTTCAGCGGCAATGTTTTAGTCCCAGCAAAATCATGCTCCTGAGAGGTTATTTCAAAAAGGCATGTGAGATCTGGGGAGTTAGGACCAGCAGAAACATAGTACATCATCAGCAAGATGAGTGCTCAACACTAAATACAATGATCCTCAGAGCTTGACATCACCACTGCTATGCTTGGTGTGGGAAGAACTGGATCTGACAAGTTCAGCTGTAGATCATGACCCTTCAAAACATTAAGGCTTTTGGGAATTTGCTACTGAAATGTACAGAGGCCACAGAACAATCAGTGTGAATAGCAGAAGTCAGCAATCCTGTCTTCCTGTGAGTTTGCACATCAAGACTGAGTCTTTTAAGGATTAAACTCCAGCCTTGAAGGGCGCAAGCAGATGATTTTTTTTTTCTCTTGTCCTTGGCTGCCTGTTATGAAAATTGTGGAAACACAGTAATTCTGAGGCCTCTGTTCTCCTGTCCCATTTGGTTTAATTTGGCCCACTGATTCAAATGTAGTTTGTTGGGGGCGTCAGACCTGTTCAGCCCTTTAACCCTCTTCCAGTATTCACCTTCCTCATGGTTTTTTCAGTGCTCTAGTTTTGTCACAGTCTGCTCTGAAAACTGGTGCAACGCTTTTAATCTCTCTTTGCATCCATGCTTCCTGTTTGGAAAATGAAAGAGATGGTTTTCCTTCCATCATCCATGTTGATGAACCTTATTTGAGATCTTTGAAAATGAAAATCAAAGGGAATATTTGTAAATTTTTGTCCAGTACTATTTCTTAAGAGGCTGCATTAGCACTACACATTAGGATGAGATTCCAGAGCATGGTTTCTTTGTATAAATCTGGTTTAAAGCTTTTCAACAGATTACCACCCTCAGTAACATGTGGGGAGTGTGCTCTATGCTAATGAGTGAAATGAATTGCATTGCAAATAGCTTTCTAAACCGTGGAACAGCAACTGTGGCACCTCATCTGTCCTTGATGAATGAATTGTCCTGCATCACAGAGGGATTCTTTGGCAGTGAAGTGTGCTTTCTAAGCCATAAGATAGCTCTGTTACCATTTTTTGTTTGTTTGTTTTCCTCTTGCTCTGGTTCAAGGCTAGTGTATGAATTTTTTTGTCCCTTTAATTTCTGGGACAGTTACAATGTCTTGACCTTCTTTGGAAAATTACTTTATTTATTTGTATGTTATTTTGATGGTTGCTTATTTTCCGTGTATAGTTACTTAATATATAAAATAAAAAATTACATCTGTAGATGTTTTACAAGCTGCTGTCTAGACCGCCAAAAGTAGCAGAAAATCTTACAAATCTAACAATTTTACAGTACTAACATAAAATCTTACAAATATGGGATCTCATAAACTCTTTGCTGCCTTCCTTTTGGCCTTTCATCAGTGCTAGACAAAACGCAACATGGTTATTATGTAAATTATAGTCTTTGAAGCACTTAATTATAACTTAAGGATGTGAGTAAGGTAATGGGTTATGTAAAGGTATGCAAGCTGGTCATTTTATACTAAATAACTAGTTGTGAGAAACAAGTAATTTCCAGTTACTTTCACAATTCCTCCTCCATGTCTTCAAACTCTTTTCCCTTAAATATTTTCAGTGCAAATGACATGAAAGCAGAAACAAAGAGGTAAACAGAACGTCACTGTTATGAAAAGAAAACAGACAAATTTGGCAATGGACGTCACAAATTCTCTATCAGAAGTGCCACTGAGTATCTTACAAATGATACCTGTGTGAATGATACTCCTCTGAAAGATCCATAGTAGAAAGTGCCATGGCTAAATTAAATCAGGAACTCTCCCTGCTGGAAAACAGCAGCTCTGTTTCATTATAGAAACAGTTCTGGGACATTCAGGGTTTCTGTAGGTGCTGTTGTCCTTGGGTTTGCTTTTGGGGGGTGATTTGGGAGAATGCCATTTGATACATTGGAACACCACAGCTCCTTTCCATCCTTCACATGTTGACTGGTTTCCCTGTGTAGCTTTTGAGTGAAGGGTTTACAACATTCAGTGTGTTTTCCTTGTCCCCTGTGGGGACAAGCCTAAAGCAGAGGTTTCAAAACTGTATTCAGGGAGGGCCAGGCAGGGAACAGGACATCTCTCTAGAGAGTAGGCAGCAAGATGGATCTGATGTGTGACTTGGGATGGTGAAGATTTAAGTACCTTTCCAAGCTGTATGCAAAAGTTGTGCAGGCCATGCTTGGGAATCCCTGAAGACAGCAATTACATTGCAACAGTTTTGACTCAAGGGCATCTATGTCAAAATCATTAATCAGATAAAACACTCATATGAGTAGAGACTGCAGGATGAAGCACCGGATGTAACATAACTGTATCTTCTGACAACTGGAAAAAAGTATTCAAGTTTTAACATTGGATGGGTGTTGTCATTTTTTGACGGCAGCAGAGTGCTGGAATTTGCATTAATTGTAAAAAATGCAATGACTGTACTGTTTTAACAGTTGGCATAAGGAAAACCTCATTGAGAACAAATGAGTCATAAAAAGAACTAGGTTTACACACAGTAATTAACTTCTCTTTGTCCTGGTGTATGATCTGTTAGATGCTGGCACTGGGCCATCATGATAAAGGAGATCAAGATACCTATTCAGAAAAACTGCCTACTTCTCCTTTTTTCATCTTTACTTCTATATAAAATAGAAAATCTACATCTCCTTAAAATGCAGAGTTTGGAGATTCCATAGCAGGTTGTGTTAGTTACACAACTATAACAAATAGAATAGCAGAAGGTCAATGCAGTATATGTACAGGATCATGCGTATGTGGTGATATGTATGTGGTTTTGTAAATCCTAATGTATTAGCAAGTTTTGCAGTCCGTGATTATCTTGATTTGCCCTTCTGGCAGCAATTTCATTGGTTTCTGTGAAATGTCTGTATGTGTGAGGAGATAAGAAAAACTTGCAGAACTGCATTGATAAATTAAAGTTTGCAATATCAAGGCAGTAAAAAATTAAGATTCAACTTCATTATACTTAAAGTTTGTTCTGTGTCCTTACAGTTTATTTTAGTTATATACAGTATATATACAGTTTTTATACAGTATAAATCCTTTACAGAAGCTCAAATCTTTGAAAAGTACAATGCTGAAGAGATACAATGCCAAAGTTTTGTAGGTTGCTTTTTTCTGATTGGTTGTCTTCATTTGAGTTGTAGTTGTGCTTTTAAACATAAACTTTATTTATTAATGGATATCTTTGGCATTTGCTTTTGTAGTTAAATTCCCTCATCTGACTATTTTTAGCGGAACTAAGGTGCTTTTTTGAGAAAGGGAGAAAGAGAAGGAAAGTCTATGAAAAAGCTGTGTAGGTTTTCATTTATAATACTAATATATGTTTTCATAGCAGTGAAATGCTAATACTTTAGAGCTCCTGTTCATTGTTGGCAAGTGAAGGCTAAATACATATGAGCATTAAAATAATAAGAACTTATGTGACTGATACAATCAATCACTTATATGACTGATACAATTTTGCTGTCAAAGGTGACATCCAAAAGAAAACAAATAGTATAAATCAAACTGGATTTAAATTGTAAATATTTGTTTTAATTTTATACATTATGCTTAGTGCCTATAGCAATATGTGTGTGTGTGCTCTAAAACACACTTTTACCCACATAATGTACCTTTATGTGTTCCTTATACCTCTTTGTTGAGATCAAAAGAAATAACATGCTCCACTTAGTCATTTCTTTCGAAAGCAAAATCCCACCACTGCACTTTGATTGGTATTTGTGACCCATCTTAGCATGCTGGGGAGAAGCAGGTGAGAAAGGCCTGGGAGCACTTGCTAGACTAGAAGATTGTCCATGCTGGGTCACTGGTTGATGTGTGACCCAAGCTGGCAGTCACTATAGAAGCATGTGGTAGCTAACCCTGTTCTAGATGCAATCAGATTTACTCTTCTCAGATCCTCCCGGCCAAAGGAAGAACCATATTATGGACTAACTGGGACTGCTGCAGCAATATGAGGCTTTAGGGCTTCCTGGCAAGTATTTATCCAAAGCAGGTCCTGCTGCCAACACCTTGGCAGTGCAGAAGCAGGACCTCGCAGAGGAACGACCACCTCAGAAAAACGTGGAGTTTTCAGGACAGGGCGTAGACTTAGTGTTTGATTGGAAGAAAGCAGAAATGTAGTAGTATCCTGTGTCCCCCCCCCAGCCTTGACTCCCAGTGCTTTGGGGTTTAAAATGGTCCCTTCTGACTGTTTAAATGGGCATTGATTTGGTTTCTGTTTGTAATTGGTACATTTTTTTTTTTTCTGACAAAGACCCCCTGCATAGGAGGATTGAATAAAGAAATAAATGGCATAGTAATTTTCTTTTAGGGTGTGTGTGTTTTAGTGTGTGACTAAAACGTGTCCAGCAAAGCCCTTGAGCGTGTCCGTAACTCTGCATATTGCTGCAGTGGCAAATTAGACTGCTCATGTCCCTCGTTATGCACATATTTAAGTGCTTTGTTGGATCAGGGCCTGATTTGAGAATCATTTTCAGTTCTTTCAGCTCTCAGCCTACTAACGTTGATAAAACTGTGTATGAAAAATATCTCTACTCTGATTATGTATAATGAGCCACACCACAGGCATGAACTTTTTGGAGTAAGTAGTCAGTACTGTTTTCTAGATGAAAGTCCGTATCTCATCTTACTTCTTACACATGTTCTCTTTTCCACTCAAAGTAGAAATAAAATGTTATTTCTTCACATGAATATAGAAATACCTTCCTAATCCCTGAATACACATTTATACTGTAGCAGCCGTAGGCCTATATCAGTGATTTCTCTCCCTTTTTTTAGTAATCCTTTTTTTATGAGCATTTCTGTTCCTGGGTTTGAATTTTCCCCCACTTTTATTAGAAATAGTTCTTCCTAATTATTAAAAAATAATACAGCTACTTCTAGTTAATTTTTTACTTTCTGTTTGTCTCAGCCTGGATATTTAGCTACCAGACATACAATCTAAAT
This sequence comes from Calidris pygmaea, assembly GCA_003697955.1. Lineage (NCBI taxonomy): Eukaryota > Metazoa > Chordata > Aves > Charadriiformes > Scolopacidae > Calidris > Calidris pygmaea. The sequence continues at coordinate 1,480,970 of QJSC01011950.1, forward strand.
TTTTATCTACATTTTTTAGATTATCGACTTCATTGTTTTGTATGTATTTGTCATAATATTTGCATTGTAAATGCTCTGAGATAATACCTGCTTTTCAAACAGATTCTGCTTTAAGCCACGAACAGATTTTTTCTTGTTTTGGGCATTGTGAAATTTGTGTGTATTAGCTGTCGGTTTTATACAAAGTCTTAACCAATTTTCCTAGTTCAAGCATCACAGAAATGGAACATTTTGATGTATTTTTTTTCTACCTAAAAGGAAAAAACCCCAAGAAGATAAGAAAAAATATTTTTTAACAGATTAGAAGAGAGAAAGTTGTGAAATACATATTAAAAGGATAAGTTGGTAGAATTTGTGAATATAATTAATATGAGGTACAAATATACTTGCATGGTGAAAACCAATATATGCCAGTATATTCGTGCTCTAAATTTTGAGCGCGTTTATGAAATTATGTCCTCACTAAAGTCAAGGACAAAACTGCTGCTGGCTTCACTGGGCTTGGGCTTCACCAACAGAGAATCATAGAATTGTTAAGTTGGAAAAGTCCTTTAAGATCATCTAGTCCAACCATTATTCTAACACTGCCAAATCCATCACTAAACCATGTCCCTCAGGAACCATTTTCTAGGAATTACTGAGTGAAAAATTACCTGAAGAGAAAACCCCTTCACTTTAAGCATATGAAAAACCTCACTGAAACTAATGTAAAACAACCTTCATAGTATCTCCTTTATGTTTAAGCATCAGCTCCTATATGAAGCGTTAATCTATGTATTATGCAGTATGCTTCTAAAAATTTTAAGTAATATTGGATTTACTTGTGATTTTGTTGTTTGATGCTACTTATCCACGCCTAATAGTGCTAATAACTTGATGGCAATAAATCCATCTTGTGATTGTTCTCTTCCCATAAAAATAGGTACCCAGCACCTGGTGCCAAGTCAGATACCCATTGCTTGAGAGCAGTTTGTATCCACAGTGCTAGGCAAAAATAAAAAATAGAAACTAGTCAGTGTTACACCCAAAGCGAGCTGGTTATGCTACGCACACTATTGCCTCTTACTGAAGATTTGCTGATTTGGTTTGAAGAACATTTGTGCTCTTTATTAAAATATGCACAAAATTTTTATTTTTTTTTTCCATACAAGCAGCCTGCAAGCAGAATGGGCACCATCCTGCTGTGATGCTCTTTTTCCCTTGCTGACTCAAAGACTTACATGGTAAACTGCTGTTGTGCAAATTGCAAAAGGAGGGAGAGAGTCAGACCCTGAGGTAACAATATTCATATGGACTACAGAATTCAGCGTTTTCTTTGAAGTTTGCCCTTGTGCAGAGCAGACCTACTTAATATGTTACCCTGCTTGTTGAAGGCATATGTGGAAGTACAAATATTGCATAAATGAAATGCTGGACCCTGCTCAGGCTTGTATTTTACTCATAGTTAGTATTCCAGGACTGAAGTTTAATATTTGCTTTTCTTGAATATTTGTGCCAAGAAAACACAACAGCGTAGAAGTGAATGTACAATTAAAAGACTTCTTCAATTCAATGGGTTGAAGTACTTGTTTTCACTGAGCCCTATCTCTATTCTTCTCGTTCTTCAGCAGAATTATTTCTTCTTTTGTACAAAGCCAATTTTTTTGACCGGAAAGAAATTTTTTCGATGTTGTTTTCTTGGCATATTCTTGACAAGTAAATGTACTAGTAGCATTCCTTATCATAACAGAGATCTCTGTTCTCAAATGCCACCTAATCTGCTTAAGGAAAGGTATGGATCTCTGCATTTTTTTTTTTCCGTGCCTGTTCTTCAAGAAGCAAAGTAGAGATTCTTCCTTTTTGTAGGGTTGCATTTAACAGAAAATGGCTATCTCTAAATGCATTGTATTCATATGATAATCTAGACTGTTGAGCAACTGTACTATTTCTGCACTTTGAAAGGACATGGTTCCAGAGGTTGTCGTAACTCCTTCAAATCAGCAATAATTTATTTTAGAAATCTCACGGAACAACTGAGGGGTGGTGCCAGTTCAAAGAACATGATGGTTGACCAGTGTTCTTTGCAGGGAAGCCTCATGGGTGTGTTGTCCTTCCAACGGGAACCCACCAGGAATCCTTTGCTCAGGAATTTGCAGGAGTGGGTTCGTGATTATACTAAATGGGGGAAATCACAGCAGTGATGGTTTGTTTTGTCTCTCACTCTGAACCCCAAATTTCCTAGACGTGGAAAGATAGCATTTCCACATAATGAAGGTTTTTCTGATATTGATGGAAAACAAGGGCATTGAAAGTCAGGAAGAACTAAACATCAAGTGAACTATTTGATACTATTATTCATCAAATGAGTCATTTAACAGTGCTTGAATACATAAATTAAAAACAATAATATACCTCATTTTAACAGCTGAAGAATATTCAAACATGACTATTCAATAAAATTCAGCTTTGACTTAGGTTCCTTAAAGTGAGATGGGGTTATCTCAGATTGTCATTCCAAAGCGTGAGAAGGGAATTTGTCTCTGGTTCACATCCACCTGCCTTAGTATTCATACATCTAGTGGGAGAAGCAGGAGGTGATACCAAACAAGGACTCCCAGAGGTTCAGGCTATAAGCAGCATTTCTAAGAGCAAAGGAGATGCAGGGGCTCCAATTCCTTTCTCTGTCCTCCTTCTGTTGCAGTGCAATTTCACTGCCAACGCAGAGGGCTGCGCCACAGCTGCCACACACTATGATAATTTTGGAAGACTGATACGTGCTCAGGCAGGGAGCTTGCTTTGCAGTCTCTTGTATTTCAACATATGGCCAATTGCAATCTATCCTCTAACAGGGTCCAGTGATGTTCTGCTCTAACCAAACTATAGGTGGACGTAAACAGCCAATGGCTTTTCCTTTTGATTACAACATCGTCGTTACTTCTCCAGTTCATTCTCATCTGTTTGTTGGAAGCTAGGAAAGTGCTTATACTATCACATATGTACAGAGAGAGAGAGAATATATATATATACACAGTGTGTGTATATATACATATATACAGAGTGTGTATATATATATATACTACTATACTATACATATATATATTGAGAGAGTACAAGGTTATAAAACATCAGGTCTTTGTTTTTGTGTAATGCCTTGTGGTGGCATCTTTCTCTTCCTTTCTTTTAATAACACTAGTGGTCAGGCCTAGAATACATTGTACCAATAACTCCAGGAGGATTTTTCCATTTTTCCTGTATAAGTTTTATATATTAATTTGCTGTAAACTCATTTTTTTCAAGTTGTCTTTGGGGTCCTCACTGAAGCTTTGAAGTAGATGCTGTCTAAGATGCTACCTACGGACAACAGTGAGGGATACAAGTTTCCAGAGGATGACTTAGACTTGCAGGTTACAAAATCTGAAATTTTTGTTGTTTCAACAGTGGCTTTATGTCCCTGCTCTGCCACCCACAGGTCTCTTAAATCTTTCTTCTTTTCCATGTCAGACAAATTCTTCTTTCCAGATTGTCTCCCTGCACCGGAGTCCTTGATCTTCCCCTCCCTTTCCCTGAGGAGAAAATCTTCCTTGTGTCTGACTCACTGCCATGTTTAGCCCCCTCATGCTGTTGAGTGTTTGTCCCACAGATCCAAGGTTGTTTCCTCACTCCACCCCTTGATTTGTGACTGTACCCAGTCTATTCCTTGTATTTAACTTCTCTCTCAGAGATCTTCCAACACCTCTTTGAAGATTACCTATCATTAAAAGTCATAATTTACATAAAAGATAAAATATGCAGGAGTAGGAGGCAAAGCACATACTCCTAAGTGCTGTTTCATACTGACTATATATCTCAGTTTTCAGGTTTCTCCTGCAAGTCCAAGCAAGCAACTCAGTAAGCTCAAAGTATTTAATACAGTATATGGTGTTCTGTGCCTTGGTTTGCATTATTTGACATCCATTTTTCAGGTTCGTTTCTATGAATCTTTCAGTAGGGCCAAGTTCTCTTCAAAACTCACTACACTTCAGTAGAAGTATTTTTGGGTATGTGTTTGTGCATGTATGAATATATACATAAAAATATTATATACCCATGCACATGCATTTATCCTTCCAATATGTCAAGTTTTTTAGTATTTCCTTGTCTAAGCTAACTGGTGCAGATATTCAAGGCACTGAGAAGGTAAAGGCACTGAGCAGTAGAAAAAAACATGCCGTTTCAGTGTGATTACCGATAAACATCAAAGGGTTTATGTGGTGACTAATATTTTAGAATGAGGAGTTACCAATTAATTGGGATATCTGATGAGAAATGAGCAAAACTGGCTGATTGCAGTCATGATTGCTAAGTTGCAGGCTCCTGTGTGTTGCAAAAAAAACCAAACCAAAACAACCCACAAAAAACCAGCTGCAAACAGTTTTCATTAGAAAACTGCTCCTTTGTTTTTCCAGATAATCTTTCTAAGTTATTATTTGTATGAAACCTTCAATACTAGGAGCAAGCTCCTTTGTTTCCCTTCTGAAAGACACGATTCAGTACTTGCTTGTAGTGGAGCGTGGGGCTTTGGGAATTTTTGCACTGTGTTTTGTGCCGTACCTGTTGGTGGGGTGGAGGAGGGCAATGGAAAGTCTTTCCCTGAGCAAAACTTGGGCTTAAGGGAGCACTCTGTTTTATTGGCGATCTTTCTAAAACGTCCTACCAACTTCAGGTTTTTGCCACACCGTATGGTATTGTGCAGCTTCTGACACATCTTTTAAGGCGTTTGATAAGAATCTAATCTGTGTTTGCAAGGAAGTCCTCAAGGTGGCCAGGCAGATCTGCCCTTCATGTTTCCTTTCCTTTTATTGCTCACTCATGCTGTTCTGGACTTTTTACAGAAATAAGACTCATCCCAGCCTTTGAGTAGCATCGCTGCACTTTTAGGAAAGATTATGTTGAAGCAACTTTGTCGTTTTTGTTTTGTGTCTCCTCTGGTCTTTAACATCCCTCCCCCGAATGTTGCACTTGCGTAACTAAGCGTGAGTTCAGTGGATTCAGTTGAAACTCAGCTCCTTTTGTATATCTCTTTGCAATCTAAGGAAGAGACTTGTTTTAAAAGAATCAGTCTATTAGTTTTGCATTCATGAACAGTGAACTTATCTTACCTGGAGGCACAAAGTGCAGCTTGCTTTCTTCCTGTGGTTGGTCTCTGGTTCATAATATTTATGTGCCATATTTTGGTGCTACCTGACAACAGCCACCAGTGTAAATTAAAGTAGCCATGGGCTAGTGAATTTAGCACCCACAGACTGTGGCCCCAGGGGACCACCCTAGAAGCCAAAGACTAGTTGGACCCTGTGTATGTCCCAAACCACATTCCCTTTCACTGGCCCTGCCCCTTACACAAAAGCCCGGGAGGGAATGTTTAAAGATTGACTCCTGGGGATTTCCTTACGCCAAAGGCATCATTTGATGAGCAGCTGAGTTAGGTTTTGAACTGTATAATACCACTGGAATTGGTGCAAAGCAGGTGGAACAGACCCAAGATCAGCCCACAGACTTTAATTGCATGATGACTCAGATAATGCTTCTTAAAGTTAGGCTTTTTCTCCCTCTCCCCTCTCCATCACCTTGAAAAAAATTGTGCTCCGTGTTTTCATTTGGTTACCAAGCACAAATTGCCTGGACTGGGCCATTTCAATCAAGCTCCACTTAATCCCATTTAGATTTTTTTTTTTAATTTTATGTTTTACTGAGCAGGTGTCTAAAGGTGTATCGGCTGTGAGGTGGGGTGGGGTGGACAGGCACCGATGAAATAAAATTACTTGAGCCTGGCTTCTCTTTTAGAAAATTTTGAACCTCATAGTGTCACTTGCAATGACACAAAAGTTATATTTGTGGTTTTGTCCTTCAAGAGAAAGACTTATCTCCCCCTTGAAACATTTTCTAACCAGAGCATCAGGAGCACAGCTAGTGAATGAGCTAAATAGCACTTAATTCCTCCCAAAAATTAAACATAAAGATCTGTTTTACTAATGAGCTTTTAAAAACAATAATGGTTTGTATCACTCGAGATGTTTTTAAAGCACTGAAACTATTCATATCTTTTTTCATCACTTGCACATAAAATATTTTTAAATTTAAAGAAATTAAATTTAAAGAAATCCAATTTAGTTTTACTTACAATATAGGTTTCTTTTTCTCCAAGTTAGATAGAATATTTTTAATTGCAAACTTTTAAACTAAATGTTTTGCAAAGCTGGGTGAAATTTGTGTGAACAGATGACAGTCCTCAAGCTTGCTCTTTTCCTGGCAACTACTTGTTTTCAATGAACTGTCATTTTCTTATGAAAAAAACAGCATCTGGAAAAATTCCTAGGTTGGTCCCTTCCTGATCAACCTGCCTTACAAACTTATGCAAGTTGTATATTTTTGTAGCCATTTAGTCACCTGCAACTCCAGATTCCCCTCCTTGCAGTTAATAGCCATGTAGCTATTGCATCCATATCGAGACACCTCTCCCCTGGAGGTATCATTACACCATCCCATCCCATAACACCTTATAGTCTGCTGCTTATTGTACCTGGATGATTCCTATGGCCATCTGCCTCTTTTGTAAAGGTGCTGGCTTTTCAACTTGTCCTCCAACAGGGTTCTTGCTTCCCACTGGACTGCTTTTCCTTGCATGGCTGGTCTAGCTAACAAAATCAAGAAAAGCCATCACTTTTCCTATGTCCTAAGGAGGTAATTGAGTAAAATCTCACCTACTTTCCCATGTCTGCATGCTGCTACCCATGACCTCCTTGTCTCTTACACACCCTTCTGCAGGACTCTCAGCTCGCCTGCTTGGTGACACCATGAGCAAGCTCATTTGAGGATTTACTCATTAGATGTTGCATGCCAGGAATGTTCATGGATATGAGTCACCAGAAAACCTTGCAGTTACTGGGTCTGTGTCTTGTCAGCAATGAGTACATGGCCCAGGACAGAAGGAGAAGGCTTGAAGCACATCCAGGTCTTTAGACTTAGATTTCAGATTGGTAATTGTGCTGGTTCTCTCATCTTGGACAAAGTCATTTATCTATTCCTAGTAATTACAGTTGAAAGGGTGTAGTTTTCTTCTTTTGATGCAATTTCTGTCTTCTGAGACTGTGAGAGGACACAGACAATTGCACTGGAGAAACTGATGTGTTACATATTGCCAATCAATAGCTTCCCTATTAATTATGTATCACTGGTGGAAAGGTAATGGGTTTGTTAACTTTATGCCATTGAAAAGTGAGTCACGTCAAGAACACTTTGTCTCTAGCTAGCATTTAGTTATCGGTGCCGTTGTACTGGGGTGAGGTAGGAAAGGATGGAGGAGGAAGGATGAGGAAGGATGATCTAGGATCTAGCGGCCCTAGATCACCCTTGAGGAGACAGCCCATACATATTCACCGGGTCCAAATCAGGATTTGTGTTTCTCTTTCAAAGCTGGAGAACTATACATAGCTGATTTTGGTACTCATGACTCGGAAAGAATAGACTGGGGAAGTCTTGGTGACATGAGGAATGCCTGTGACTATGACCCTATGAAACACCTAATGTAACCTCTGTGCACTAGCTTGTCTCTTTACACCAGATGTGGCTTCAGGTATCTGGGAGCACCTCCAGAATGATGGATACATGCCATGGTGTTCTTTGGGCTGGACCATGAGTCTTTTGGAGTGGAATCTATTCCATCTGTGGGCTTGTGTGTATATACATACATACAAATACATATATATATATAATATGTACTTCTTTTTAAACAGCAGATAATCAGGAAGGCAATATTTCCAGTGCCCTACGATGTAAGGAGATAGTTCTCTCTTCAGTTAGGTCAGAAATCTCCAAAAGTCGCTACATACAGTAAACACACTCCTGAAAATTCCAGCATGTGTGAAATTTCCTCCTTACTTTCTTCCCAGAATGGCTGCTAATCAGATGAGGGGAACATAAATTAATATAAAGCATATTCAGACTTGGCTCACTGTTACAATTAGGTAATTGCTGGCCCTTATGGCAAAAGAAGGGAAAAGACACTATGTTGCAGCAGAGACTGTGCAATTTTAAGGGAAATTCAAAGAGAGGACCCAACAAAGTAGATGTCTGGTTTTCCTTGCCACTGGAATGACAGCATTTTTTCCTCCTCATTAATGCAAACTGTTTAAGGGGAGAGAAGGAAATCATTGTGGTACTAAGGACTGAAGGGACCGTAAGAGAGAAAATTCGTAAGTTAGATGAAATGGTGATCCAAATGCAGGCTTCCTGCCACCAGTCATATTTGCATCTGTATAAGCAAATGGATATGATGGTATGTAAATTAGGAGACAGTAAGTACAAAAAATGGCTAAGGTAGCTCTAAAACATCCAGCAGAAAAATGTATATTACTCTCTTTTGTAGAAATACCTGGAAACCCCAGTTGGTTCTCCCAGGGTCTATGCACGTATTGTAGCAAGGAATCCCAGCCCACAGGAGACATAAACAGCCAAAAAGAGAGGGGGGAGAAGATATGCAAGGACTTGATACAGCACAAATAAAACCCAACTCTTCTGACAGGGACATCTGTAGGGGACCCCATGGCTGTGCACTGGCTTTGGCTTCACAACCAAAGTTCCAGGAACCCCTCTGAACACCAGTGTTCGGCAGTAGAATTAGTTCAAAGCAGAGTGAAACCCGGGGCTTTCAAAATCCACTTACACACAATCATTCTGATGAGGAATAATCTATCTGTAGTTGAAACGGGGTGTGGTTAGAGCAAACCTCCTCACTGACGTGGGGTGTGTGACAAGGAGCAAAGCACCCACTTGGCAGTGACGCGTGAGAGGTTCCTGAGGAATGGGTGGGCTGCCCAGAGTATGCATTAGGGGATCAGGGAGGCTTTTCTCAAGTCATGGGCTCCTGAGAGACTGAAACACAGAAAAATGTTCCCCAATAGCCACATGCATGGTGGCAACTGCACTCAGTCTCTCCAGGCTTCCAGTCCTCAGGTGCACCGTACCAAAACGTCCTCCTGCAGAGCTTCTTCTACCAACGTCCTGCAGCTGGGCACTGAAAATGGTTTAAAGTTCACTTGCACCCCAAGGAAATTCTTTGTGTAATGCTGTGGACACAGCTAGGGCTTTACGTCCATCCATGCATTCATCCCAGTTGAAACCAGTGGGAGATGCAAAGGTGGAGGAGATGAGAAAGAAATGTTAGGTTACCACCTGGACAAAGGTTCATGATCTCCTCTTGGAAGGATCTGATTTTCTTCTGAACCTCTGCATAGTGCTTTTTGCCTCCTTTGCATAGTGAACTTCTGCCCTCTGCATAGTGCTTTTTGCCTCCTTCTTATATCCATCTGTTGTAATGTTTTTTGGGAAACCGTCACAACTTTATTTACGCTCTGTTTCTGTGTGGTTGCTGTCTGTGGTAATATGTTTCTGTGGTAAGGACATGTAAATGCTCAGTGTTCAGCACTGCCTTTCCCTTAAAACCTATTAGCAGCAGGAGCAAACCCCAGAACATATAATTCACATTTTCAGCAGGTCAGAACTGATTTTAGTTTCTTTTTTATAGAATTGTGTAAAGTACTGTTTACAATTCAGTACCCTGTAATCCTATTCTTTGTGTGTGTGTGTTTCTTTAACACCTCTTAAAGAGATTTGCTCATTCAAGGGAAAATAATAATGTGTCAATTGCAGCTATCAGTTGGTTTTGGTGTCTTAAGACAGCATTGAATGTTCCAAAATCAATGAATAGCCACTTCACTGCCAGGAATCTGATTTTTCTAAAGAATGCAAATTTCCTCACAGTTGGAGAGTAGCATTTGAATATCCACATTGTACACAGGAGTGGACAAATAAAACAGCTCAGTTCCACAAGCTTTTGGTTTTAAAGGAAAGTGCATTATTAGGGTGGTGCACCTCTGGCTCTTACATTTAGTTTGAACTAGTTAAATAAGTTGCAATAAGAGGGCTATTTACTTTTATGAGTATTTTCACCCTCTGCCTGTAATGCGTACCAGAAAGATACACATTAAAAATATCTAAGCATCTTTAAGTATTTCTCATATTCTGAGTTAATTAAATTATTTTATAATTATTTTAAATACTCGATAGAAGATAAAGCTATAATACATAAACACACATTGCAGTATACATAGTTGGGCAAGTAAACATCTAATTCAGACCATATTTCCAATTGCTTTTGCATATAATTGCCCCAGTCATCATCATTTAGACTGTAGTTACAGAGCACATGGAATGCAAGACCACCAAATTTGTCTAGCGAAATTTAACTGGTCTTATATTTTTGCTACACTTGTGCAAGTTAGAAATGGTGTCTCGGCTTTGATTTGTATTTCCTGTTGTTTGTCAGTTTGTGAAGAGACATCCATGTTATTTGTGTACTGCAGGAAGCCTGCACTCCAGCTGGTCATTATGTCTGTGTTAAAAAAGCATATAAACATTTTAATTTGCACCATTTTCATTTTAAAAGATGTGATACTACTATTTCAGTAATTCTGCAACTACTTTTTCCTTTACTTGTGTAGATCAAAAAGTACTGGCTGCTTCTAAAATTTTTACTTTCTTTGCTTTGTGTTCAAAATTCACTGATTTTTACAGCAGTTATCTGAGAAAAGCTTCTGAGCTTTGTTATGTACGTTGCTGCTATTCTTTTCTTACCTCCTATTCCACAAAAAGATTCCAGATGCATTTATTTTCAGGCAGTTAATTATCCCCAGAGATCAGATGTTTGGCTGATTCATAGAGAAACTTACAGCCTTCCTCACGGTCGTGGTTTTTCGAGTAGGAACTAGCTTCCAGATTTCACCTTCTTTCCTCTCACAGTCTGATTCTCATTATGAGTAAGGGCTTCACCTCACTTCGTTCTTATATGACTGCAAGATTTTCACTGTAGGTAAGGCTGGGGTTTATATTTTATACATGTAAGTTTATATATCTGTTTGCATATATACCTTATACATATACAGAGAGAAATTTCTATAAAAATATATTGTTGACTTGAGCTTTCTGAAAAATTTTTAAAAATTATACTATTTTTTGTTTTAGTGTGGAATGATACAAATGTATTGTGATCCTTATAAGTAACTGTGATGATCTTTTTTCAGATCATTCATTTTAGCAAAGAGCACTGTGATCCTGTTTATAGTAACACTTGGAAGTGCATAGCTGAAAAGATAGAATTTTATAACCATTGCCTAAGAAACTGCAATTTTTTTCAACTGTTTAGTTTTTTTCCAGTTTTTCATATTCTTTTAAAATATTGCCCAAAGCTGACTTTGTACTGTTGGTAGGAAAATAAGCAAGCACTGCATTCTCTTCAAAGGAAATTTGGGGTAAAATGGCTTGCGAGAAGATCACTGCCTGCATCGAAGGGATTTAGGATATGTCCTCTGTTCAGACCTGTTCTTAAATAATGAGTTTTTCAAAGTGATAATCTGCAAAGGGGCATTTGATCGTCTGAAAAATATAGTGCTTTGCTGTCAACTTGTACAACACCAGCAATTATGCAGAAAAGCAACATGAAGACTCTGAAGGACAGTGTGAGATCCACGGTGGCACACACTCATTCCATCCCACATGGACAAAATGAGATTACCTCCTTAAATCTCACAGTGTAATCCCTAAACATCATTGGTCTAATGGCTAGCTGGTTTTACTGACTTTTATCTTACTTGCCGTAATTCAGAGGTTTCTGCCCTACTTATGAGTGATTCAAAATTATTTGTAGTAGGCATATGCAGAATTCCCTGCAGTACTGTGTATGTATGCAATTATTTTAATATCATTTTGCAGGAGGTTTGTTGTTTTTTTTTTTCTGAAAAAATACAACAGACTTCTCAGTCTTCAGCAGAACCAAGAGTCAATTGCAGGAATATTATTGTTGATAAGTGGTATGGGGCATACTTGGAACATCTCTGTCCTCTGTAGGCGGCATAAACAGCTCTTGGTCTGGTGATTTGCATATTCAGAAACTCTCACTTTAAATAAGGGGTGGAGTGCTTCGTGGCAGCTTTGCATTTGTTGTAGCAAGGAAAAGACACATAAACTCTCTTTTTGACACCCAAGATCAACTGTTTAAATGCTATTGGGGTTTCCTTCTTCATGCAAAGCATCTTTTCCTGGTACTTTTTCAAGTATAAAAAATAAGTAAATAAAGAACAATAGCATGTCCAGTTCCCCAGGAGTCTCAGGGTTTCTTCTTTGGAGAGGCAGCTTAAATTAAGCAAATCAAAACAAGTTTCACAGGCTCATTCTCAATATAAAAAAGGCTGGTATTCTTAGGCGATTATGTTTGCTCACTCTATTCAAACAAGCAAGTGGTGAACCTTCACGAGTTTTCTGCTGGCAGTAAGGTTTGGTCCAGCTCTGAGTTTGGTGAATGATCATGTGATGTCTCTCCAAATTTCGTGACCATCCTTGCTTCCTGCAGTCTCCCTCTTGTCCTCATCTGCAGTCCTTCCCTGGAACAAAAGCTGCATCCTGCACACTTCTCTCCCTTCAACTCTGTTCCCTCCCACCCAGCCTTTACTGCCGTGAGTCACAGATCTCCTGTGTGATGCCGTCCCTTCCCGCAAGCATCACCTCTTCAGGAGGGGTGAACGTAAATCTCTGCTCACTAGCTGTGCTCTCATTAGCCAACTTTCTTGCCCCTCTGAAAATTAAGGCTACAATGATTTTCCCTCTCTCGGCTATGGTGACCTTGTTTTCAGCACGAGAAGGTTTTAGCCAGGACAATTGTGCACTTACGGGCCTCATCTGAAACAATGTGTTTTCCGAGGGCTTCAGAATTTCAGCACAGATGTTCAGAAAGGGGTCAGAAAGTTGAATGTCAAGAACATTTTTTTTCTAGTAGCAGTAATATTTTGCCTTCCCCACTTTTATATAAACATTTTTGCTCCAGTAGAGGTTTTTTCATACCCAGACATATTAAATCTTTATAATACGATGAGAGTTTTTATTTTATATTTTTTGCTTATTCTTTGGGGAGATGAGCTTCCCTTGGTAATATTTCTGACACCTTTTATTCTGCATCGTGATGAAAAAAATAGGTATCTACTGATGGACATCAGTCAAAAAAAATACTTCTTCAAACCTAAAATGGAAACAATTGGACATCTGTGGATTTGTACACCCAGATGAGAAAGCCAAATATTAAATTAATGTATTAACACTGTTTATAGTTTTATTACTCTGTAATTATATCATACTTCCTGATTATTTTTCTTTTCATCCCAGCCTATAAAATGTAGCTGCCTGGACCTGTTTTGAATGTCTACATTTCTAGTGTTAGCCGCAGTGATATTTTGCCAGCTTCAGTAGAAGAAAAAGGCAGTTCCAGGGACGGAATTGTTGCTGTGGAGAGTGTCAATGCCTGCCAGGCGTCAGAAGCTGAACCAGAGACAGCTGGAGGCTTGGTTTGGGCCAATAGCTACGTTTGGCATCCTTTCTGCCAGGCTGAGTGGAAGGAGCAGTTAAACGCAGCCCTGAATAGCAGTGGCTGGAAAGTTACAGCGGAGCCAGGTTGTGTAGTTTCAGGCCTTTAGCTGGTACTATCAGCAAAAACACAGGGAGGAGGGAATTATTTGTCAACTAAGCCAGCAAAGGAAGCAATTGTGAGTACAGTTCTCTCAAATGCAGAGCTCTCCAAGCACACTGTTGACTAAAATTTACTGCTGTTGTTCATTTCTATTGGATTCCAGGAAAAATAACTTCGTATGTATCTATATTTTTTGTTAAATAAATATCCATAAAATTGAAAACTATTCATATTAGCAGTTCATCTTCCAAATTGAAGTAACTCCATCAAAGACAGCATATTGGCTAATCACTGAAGTCCAACGTGAAACATCATCATCACTTGGTCATAGCAAGAGTTAGTTCTTCTGACACTTCGATGATCTGCTGTGACTGGGCTTGACTTTGTTTCACATTTGTCGCGTAATGGCCTTTCCACACTAAAATTCTACTTTCATGCCATGCCAGAGACTTTATTTTAGATATTGATTATTTATTAATTTGAAATGATAACATGTGGTTTTTATCTGTATTTTATGACTGAATTTAAATGTTAATAACTATTAAAATAGAGGTTGTGCACTGATTACGTTGAACCACTTTCCTTAACAGTCCGAGTTGCTTCTGTTGATTTTGGACAGTGACTTCTGCAATGAATGTCCCAAAGACCTTTGTGGAAAATAATCCCACTGTCCACAAAATTCATAGAAGTAAGGCAACGTTTTGCCATTGCTTCACCTTTCCGCTGCAACTGTCTGTGGGGTGGAAAATGGGAGGGTTTTGGCACCGAAACAGTTGTGTGGCAATTTTTAGGAGGAGTACAAAAAAATGTTTTCAGTTGAAAATAAATGCAAGATAGTTGGGCCAATGAAATACCAGAGAGATGTCTCCTCTTTGGAAGAAAAGCTGCAAGGCTTTTAATGATTACTTGTAAGAAAAATTTTGCTTTTATATTTTATCTGATGATCTCTGAAGTTTTTATGGGTTAAGTCTTATAACTCATGCTACACAGTTTACAGCAAATGTGCAAAGCATTGTCCCGCCATATACACCTGCCTTCAGTGAGGACAACTGCCTCCATGTGGGCAGTTAAACAAAGCTGGAAGAGAAATACCTCAGTTCTGGTTGAAGTTGTATGACAATCCTGCAGGTGGAGGTTACTCAGCCTTCTGGATTTAATATGATATTAGAAATCCAGTTGTGGGAAGAACGAAAAAAACATGCAAACAGATAAAATTCTTCCTCCTCAGCTTCAGCTGACTTTAGATGTTTTCCATACCACGGTTGATAGTTAAGTTTTTCCACTAATGGTCCTTAAACCACCTCATCATCAGCTGACTTCCATTCTAAGGGACCCTATGGCTGAATTTAGTAGAAGAGCCTGACTCAATTAGATAGAGTTTTAGTTAAGGACTGGAGAGGGGAGGCCATCTGTTATATTCCCATAAGCCTGAATTGCTGATGCTTAGCCATAGGAGCACTGGCCCAAGCTGTCTTGCCAGTTTCAGGTTATTGTAGATCACAGAGCTCATACCCACTGTGTTGACAGTAGAACCACCTAACTAAGCAATGCATTTTTCCTGGTGTATTTTTTTAAGTTTCCCACTTGGCTTGTAAGCATGGCAGAAAATAAACCTTGAGCATTGGGCAAAACTTCCGTTGAGTGACTTCCCATGGCTGTTGAGGGGTGCTTAGGAAGGAGGGTTGATAAGCTGATGCATAAGCTGTGTCAGGGGACGGAGATCACACTTTTCCTTCACTCCCTGTTCCTCAGGTACTCTGCTGGAGGCTCTCTAGTCAGGGTGCAAGGTGGTAGTATGAAGATGTGTGTAGCTACCCGTTCACTACAGAAGACTCAGCTCTGACCTTCACACAAACAACAGAGCTGTGCAGATCTTAAGGTAAAATTTCCACTGCTATCTGTGGGAATTTTACCACGGGAAGGATTACAGGTCTGGGCCCAGCATGTAAGATTGGTCTGTGTTTGCCAGGGGTTTTGTTGACACTGAAGTTCCTAAAGAGAGATAACCATTAAGATGGCCAATTGATACGTATTGTCCTGTCTGGGCTTGCCTGGATGTATGATTCACTTGAAATGCTTTTTGCTTTGAGTCAATCATATGGCTCCTGGCACCGGCATTTTTAGCAAAGTGAGATATTTGGCGATTTTGAAATCTTTTGAACATGCAAGCATTGCATGAATTTTTGGGGGTACAAATATAGCCTTGGCTTCCTGTGATGGTGCAAATTTGGCAGTGTCTTCTTGGAGGTTTTTTTTCTTTAGTTGTTGATCTTATGTGTCCATTGACTTGGGACCAAATATGATAACTTTAAATGGTGCAGCTCAGGGCTGTGGTTGAGGAAACGGCTGCTGCCTTGGCACCTCTACCTTTCTTCTGACTGTGCTCCAGTCATTATTGTGGAATTTCCTCTCTTCCCTCTCTTATATGTGTAATTCTTGGCCCCAGAACCAGCCGCACATTTTGCATGGGAGTTACCGTATTTGCTCTTATTGGACTACTCACACGCTTAAAAAAATGCGTGTGGTAAGGGCTTTGAGTCCCCAAGACCTGAAATTCTTGTACCAAGATAACTACATGACATTACCAATCAGAACAACTTGAATGTTGCCAAGAAATGTGACTCATGTACCATTAGTTATGATTTTCGAAATACTAGATTTAGAGAGCTTTCTTCCCTGAAAATTAAGCAGATTATTAAGAGAATAATAAGGGGAGACTTCACTAGATTATTATGCATCTGGCCAATCCTTTGATCCACCTTTCAATTGCCATGTTAAATAAAATTTGTGCTGAGTACCAACATGTGAGGTCTCCTCTCTATTCTGCTGCTGTTTCACCAAGTGTCTGTATCTCGCGTTTCAGTTCCTCCTGTGTCAAAGTTTGGAATTGTTCCTGTAGCAGGATTGTAGTCAAAAACTACTTACTGTCAGACCTAATACACTAAGAACAAGAAAATGATGTATTAGATATGAAGTGTATATCTAAGAGAGGCCATAATTCTGGCATTTTCCTTTTTGCAAAATCTAACAAACCAAATTTCACTCACATTTCTGTATTAATATGAATGGATTGATGAAATACAATGTTTGTAAAGTAATTATACATTACTTTTAATGCAATTCAACTTTCTTAAAATAATGTCAGCTGTAGTCCAGCTTCTGCATTTTTAAAAATCTTATAAAGTGCTTCGTAGTAACATTCCCTTTGCAGTATAACAACCAAGAAAGAATCTGCCTTTCAGTTCTTATATTCAGGATGTAGTTCTAGGTCCTGATCTTTGAAAATCTTTGCTTATGGATTTTTAGTCACACAAATGTCCCACTTGAAATTAGTAAGCTCTTAGCTCACGGAGGATTGTCCAGAGGTGAACAGATTTGTAGGACTGATACTTTACTGCGTCCCAGACAAAAAACAAAACAAAACTGTTTGAGTCCAGTTTGTCCTATATGGAAATACTGGCTTAAATAACTTCTGCATAAATGAAGGTTGTCTCTACAGTCGTTAACTAGTTTTTTTTAAAGTATTTTGGGAGAGGGAAGAGAGGGAAATAACCACAAACCAAAGCTTATTATTAATCTTTATAGGGAAATAATTACATGATTTTGGACTCATAGCTTAATTTTCATTGCTTTAATCCTTAGACTGGAATCCTCGCAAGGGGGGAACTTGAGAAATATTTCATTTTTACTTTTAATTGATTTTGTGTCACTGGTTTGGAAAAACAAAGAGTATGAACAGAGAGCATTTCTCCCTGTTAGATGCTAAAATACACAGGTATGTTGTCTTCATGTATTCAGATCCTGAGCCTAAATTAACTGAAGATGGCAAGATTCACATTTTCTTGACTGGATTTTCCTCAGATTTATCACTGGAGCACCAATTTACATTTTGGAAATCTAGCAAATTATGCAAATGGAGCCTAAGTTGTGCTGATGTATCTGTAGTGGTCCTCAGTGCATCCCCAGCATCTCCCCAAAGAAAAAGGTTTAAGGTGCAGTGACAGAAATGTAAAGCTGAAAGTCCCTGCAAAACACTGTGCTTGTGTAAATTGCCACTAAAAATCTCCATGGTAGTTGATTGTGCACTGCCTTGGAAAGCCTATTTGACTGTTTCTACCAGCACTTTTTTTTTTCTAGTGTTTAACCCAGATTTTTTTGCTGCTAATTAAGTTCGTCTCTTCTTTCCCGGGCACGGAGAGCAATTTATCACTTCACTAAAATCTTTTACATAACCTCCCATCTCTATCTTTTTATACCGAAGCTGAACATATCTACCACTGATTTCACCTTTTATGCTCTGTTTTCCCAGTCTCTTACCATTCTTGTATTCTGAGTGCTTTGCAGTTAATCTCTCTTTAAAAGTCCGATCCAAGAAAGGACACAGCCCTTAAACTGTAATCAGTGTTAGCATAATTAGCTCCCAAGTCTGTTACATATCACTCCTCCGAATAACATCCCAGGATAATTTCCTTTTCCTGATTCTTTCTGAGGAGCTTATGCTGTGCCCTACCTTGTTCCATACCTGCCAGCTTTTCTGAACAAATGCTTAATATACTGGTCTATTTCAATCAAATTTGTCAGAAGAATGCATGAGGATCCATAGTTTCTTATGAGTTTGTGAAAAATCAGTCACTGGGCAGGTAACAGAGAGCTCAGCAACCCTCCTGGAGCCACCTGACTGGTTGAGGGGTTGACATGTATGTCCTGTCCACTCTGTTGTTACAGTTCGTACCTGGCTTATCCATCACGAGCCAGAGAAGGGAGCGTAAAGAGGGAAATTTTTAAAATGTGGCAGTGTGCTGCAAGTATTTTTGGGGGAAGATGAAAGGAGGGAGGGAGTAGCTGCATCTGTTGGTTTGGAAGAGAATAAATGCAATTTCCCATTTCATTAGTTCCACCACTGACAGCAATTTGGCGGGGATTTTTGGTTTTTTTGATTTGTTTAGTTTGTGGGTTGGTTGGTTTCTTTGTTGTCAACAGCTGTGACCTGCTGGCTAATTTTCAGATTGTCATCCACTGTAATGCCTATATGATTCCCTTCAGTTATGCTGCTGGACTGCCCATACTCTAAAAAAAAGATAAAAAATTTAGGGGGATTACTTGACTTACTGAAATGCAGCATTTAAACCTACTTGCTGGGATGTATTAGTTACTGTACACTACAGGACAGAAAAGAAAAATATTGCAAAAAATTGTCTTCTTATACCCTCACTTTATGGTGCTTATTCTTGTAGGACATCTTTTCAGCAGCCTGAATTTACATCCACTGTGCTTTTACAAATTTTGCACCAAGATATCTAACACAGCCTGTTCCTTACTCACCCCAAAAGCTATGTTTACTGTATGAAAGCTCTTCTGTGATATTAATAGATTAGGTCCGCCTGCCGAGACTCCTGTTGCCCTGAGGAATGGAACAAACTGAGCAGGGAGAGAGACGGAGGATATTCTCACTACTGTTGCAATGATTCCCTTTAACTCCAAGGTTACCCGTGCACTTGGCATGCTGGAGAAAAGAGCCTTTATTCTGTCGCCTGGGAGGCCCATGTTGTCTGGACAGAGAATTTCAGCCTGCAGAACTTGATACTTCCAACACAGTAGGGATAATTCAAGTGTTAACAGCAAAAAAGACTGTGAAGTAGACAAAAGTCAACTATTGCAATAATATCACAGTTCAATTGTTTAGGTTTGATATAAGTTAACTGCTAGTGCTTGTTGCCTATACTCTTCTTCCTTTTTCAGTCTTACCAATCTGATGCTATATTCATTACTCAAGGAAACTGTAATAAGATAAATATGACAAATGCCTACTGCAAATAATAACATGTGCAAATGCTATATACAGCTGCAATATTTGCATTTACAGTGTTTATAAAATATGCCAGTGCAGATGAAAGTTGCACAGTTATTCTATTCATTACTTAATTTTGGAATTATAACAGAATGTTTATTTGTTTTTTATAAGCTATGTTGTAGGAGATTGAAGCTTTTCCCTAAATACTGACAGGCAAGAAATCAGAGCAATGAAGAGCAATAGAATCACTATTTTTTTGGTATGTCTTGAAACAGTCCATTTGATTATATTAATTGCTCAGTGCCGCGGAAAAACAGCTGTACTTTTCATGTTCTTTTTAATTCCAGAGATAAATTTGAAGCTTGTCACATTATCAAAGGCAAAACTCTGTTGCTTTTCAAAGAACAGGCACTGGTCCTAAAAGCTTGCTTTGAAACCAGGCATCATTGCGCGTTCTGTTCTGTCCAGTCTTCCACTGAAAAGGAAATTGGGAAGATGTGAACTGAGAGAGGTGCCCAGTGCTGAAAACTAGGTTTTACACATGTGCAGTGTCACAATAATTAACAGGGTTTTCACTTTGTTTGCTGGTTGTTATATGGTGCACAGAAGTGCAGCAAAAATATGTGATCCTCTAGAACTCATGTAAGTCATCAAAACAAATGTTAATGTTTTGGAAATAAGTAGAGTGAGTGTGCTGGCCGTTGCTCCTGTTTCCTCTTGAGCAGGGAATCATAAGGATGGGAATGTTCCCCCTCCTTTGTATAGGCAAGTGCATGCCTGCATGCATGTGTACGTATGCATGCATATAAATTACATATTGATCTTATGCAAAATTCAGACATGGCAGGGAGGGCAGCACTGTAAGGCTGGGACAGAACCACTTGTGCAGACACAGTTTGTTACTCTGGACTTGCCTACTTAGCATTACACAAGATTTTACCTAATGAGCACAGCCCCTCAACTATAAATGTAGCCAAAAAAGTCTTGAGGATTTCCATAATACAAAAAGTCTCAGACATTCCCCGAGTATGCTCAATGTGCATTTGAAAACTAAGACACTAGCATGCTAATTCAATGCTGAGGTAATGCTGTGCGCCTGTTTCACACTGGCAAAAATTTCATACAAATTCTCTTGCTTGCAGTGCTTCTGTCTCTGCAGCCTCCAATTCTCTGTATTTGGCCATTTTTAGAGGGAACTGTATTGATTTTAGGCCAGAGGTCCCTGCAGAGGTTTCTCAGGACCCGTATATGGCACGGGCTGTCTACCTTATTCCTGGATGCCAATTAAATAAAAGCACTGCAAATAGGTTTATGGTAAGGGGCTTCTTTATAAGCAATTTTATCAGCATTTGTGTGAATGGGGAAATGAAAGAGGTGGAACCAATACATATCTGTGCTTCTGTTTATGTACCAAACACAGAAATATGCACATGCAAACATATATTTATCCATAAGCATACATAAAATAGCAAAAATGAAGGCTGGCCCATAAAGCTCAATAAAGTGTTGATGACTTTGAAAAAAAAAGTGTGTTTTTGTTGCAGTGAAACAGACTTACTGACTTTATGGGCTGGAAAACCACTTTTTGCCATTTTGGAGTCCTCCCATTTAGTACTATCTGATGCTTTGAAAGATTCGTTTAACTTTTTTTCCTCTCCATTGCTTCTCTTGTCTTACATGGTGCGCAGAGGCACTTTGCAAATTAAAATACACATATGAGGCTTCAAACAGATGGATAGAGTTTGGAGCGGCAAAGGGAACAGCAGGGTGAGCCAAGTGGTGCAGGCTGCTCTTCAGAGGAGGGCTGTGGTTCCATCAGGCCCTCCTCACCAGTGCCAGGTACAGAAATGACCATTCCCAGCTCGTACACGTTGCCTGCAGCCGTTTGTGTAAAGTTACAGCTCGGCTTGCCTCAGAGCCACTGCAGGCTGTGGGGTTCGGAGGAGTGGAATCTGAGATTAAATTGCTCCTGCCTGTCTCTGGAAGTCTCGTTCTGCTCCCAGACCCTTGATTCCAGTCCACATTCTGTGGAACAAAGAGCTGTAGGATGGAGCCGGGGTTGTTTGCCCAATAATAGGCTGTGGTGGGAATATGTGGGCTGTGCGCTCTCTGAAATGCTACAACTGATCCTCTCTTGCTTCTTCCATGTATGCCAGTGTCCTTATAAATTTGATGTATTTGAAGTGGATGACTCTGTTCTTTCTCCTTCTTATCCTGAATTCAGGACACTGGATCATGGAAGAACTTTATTTAGATGGTATTTCTATTGGATTGTTTTTCTTTATTTGTTGCTTTCTTCGTATACGTTATTCAGATTTACGTACAGCAATGCAGATGTGTGAATGCACTTACAGGGGAGGTCAAAATCTTTGTAAAAGGATCCTCTCCTGACACACTTGGCATATTTTTTAATAGCACACTAAGTCTCCCTTATTTCCTTGATTTCTGATATCATAGGAAATACAGCATTTATAATTTTACATCCTTTATTGTAATGAAATTGTTCCTATGTAGGAGTAAAGGTGGCTGGCTGAGCCATCACTGGGTATATTTTCATTTGACAGAGCTCCAATAATTGTCTATAAGACTATGCAATACTCTGATTGAACTTCATATCCCTGCTCTAATTTATAAATTTTTAAGGCATATTGCCTCTCACCTAACAAGTACGTACATGGTAAGAGAGCTAGTCATTTTGTTTAAAAAAGAAATCAAAAGCGGTACAATTGTGGTGCATGAGTCTACCGCCTCTTTACACTGAAAACAGGCTGCTTGGGTGAGTAAGAACGACTCATAAGAGTTTACTAATGTTTTAAAAACCTGACGTTAAATTTTACCGAAATATTAACGAAATCTCATAAGCAGCTTATGTTGCTATGGGATCCTTTTTAAAAGAAGTCACGGTCTGCAATGTCTGAGACTGCTTTAGATCTGGGTTACACAACTTTCTTGGGTCTTTTTCTTCCTTCATGTTTGTAAATTGCTGGTGAGACAAGATGCAAAAGTTCCTGCAAAATATTTGCCTTTCTTGGGGAGCTGGTTCACACTTTCTCATTACTCTGTGTGCGTGACTATAAAGTGATCTATACGTGTGATGGTGGCTTACATAGCCCACTGTGACATCACCATCTCGTTTCATTTTTCAGTGGAATTTCATGGAAGCTTGAAATTGAAATATACTTTCTTTAATAAATTATTTTTATCATGTATGATGGTTATCTCATGTAACTTTTGAAGATCACTATCCCAACATATTAGTTCTTCTTTCTCAATGACTACATTTTTCTCAGGCAGTAAAATAACTTTTTTAAAAAAGGAAAGAAGGCATTTTGATTGCCTTCTGATTATGTCCTATTTGGGGACAGAACAAAATCAACACAATACAAATTTAAAAACACAAGTTTGAAAAAATTGTGAACCACATGCTTGTACGTTTGCTTTAAAAAAAAAATAAAATTATTTTAATCTCTCCTAAAACCATAAATCAGGAGGAATATTACAGAAAGCTGAGTTTTGACATGCAAAGTGTAAGCCCCAAGAACCACACTTTTGTTTTAGGGAATGTAAGGAAAATAACTCTTTAATTTCTGAAAAAAAATGTTTAGAGGTTTGTACTTTATCTCTAAGCTTCTTACTAGTGTCTTGCCAGCCAACTTCCCTGTTGGCTTCAAATGAGAAACTTTCAAAAGAGTCAATAACATGAAGAGAAAGTGGTTTACGTAAGTAGGAGTGCATAATTTATAAACAATGCCTTATTAGTAAGCAGTAGTTAGAGAAGCACAGGCTAATATCAATCCTGCTTGAAGTCAGTAAGATTTATCTCTGATGTTAGTCAATACATAACAGTATCAGGCCCTTTGTAGCGCGGTGCTTTGATGCTGCACAGATTTGTCTTTGAGATTGTTTCTACATAACAATAATTAAAAGTCAGAAGCAAACTTCCCTCCAGTTAGGTAAAAAGTACTGTATATACTTGTTCTAAAACAGCAACAGGTGGGTTAGAATTCCATAAATATGCTAACATGAAAAGGAAATAATTTCTTCTTATACTGTTAAAGATTTTTCCACTGGTTTCTGGAAATAGCAATTTATAGCATACCTCTGCCGAGGCATGCATTCAGAAGAGTGATTTTCAAAAAGCCAAAGAGCTCCCTCTTCTCCTTCATAAGTGAATTTGCTCTGCCCTCACTAGGCACAGCAAAACCTCAAGTACTGTGAAATTTCATGTGTGAGACTTTTACAGGACCAAGACTGTCATTTTTGTAAAGAGGTTTTATGTAAACCTCAAAACCTGAAAAAAAGCCAAAAGTTTTTATTCAACCTTACATGATCACTAGTGATAAGCACGACTCAAAAGCGTACAAAGATGGGGAGAGCTGGTTTGGAAAAAAATCAGAATCAACTGAAAAAAGTTTTCTTGGTTTACCAAGCCTAGTTCTCCCAAAATGTGCATTCTGGACAACTAAAATATAGATAGGTATACCGTAGAGGTGACTCAGAGTAAGGGTGCTTTTTGTTTCTATGTGACCCATTTTAATAAATTATGATAGTATTGTGCTTAAAATATAAAACATGTGACTTGAGCTGAATTAGGACTCTCGAATTTGGGAGTTGGGCAATAATTTTTACCATCATATTTCAGTCCAGCAATGCATTTAAGCACATCCTTGCTCTAAGCATGTGCACAGCTGCATGCAGTACATACTTGCACATTCATTTGGATCTGTAGCTTTTGCTGTTCCTTCCTTAAAACAGTTTGCAGCTGTTTATTTCAAAGTGTTGTGCACTAATACAGACAAGAGGCTGTTCCAGGCTAAGTCTTACCTTCTTCTTATTTGCACACTGCCAACAAGAACAAAGTTTGCCATGGAGACAGTTGGAAGAAAACTTGATAACCACCATAGGTTTTAAAATGCTCATTAGTCACTAAGTTCTCAGGCAACTATACACCTACTGGTAAAAATCCTATTAAAAACTATTCAGCAAAAATCCAGACAAATGAAATCTAAAGACGTCAATTTAGTGTCTAGTGCCCAAGGCGCTCACAATGAGTTTTAAAAAACTTTTAGCCAAAAATGGAAGAATCTTCTTCTTCTTTTCCCCTTTTTCTCTCTCCCTCGTCGCAAGGACCTGACGGCCACAGGAGACATCCTATAAGCTTGTCCCTGGCCATCCGTCAGATGCCTTCAACTGAAGGCCAGGGGAAGCAGTGGACGCCTTTGGCCTCCAGCACGCTTGCCAACCCTACTTGGGGATTGCTGTTCGCAGCAGCAGGGAACGCGCCAGGTTTCACAGATCCGTACTTGCAGGAGGAGCGCTAGAGCTGGGAGGCAGCGCTCTGCCATCCGGCTGCGGGCTGGCACCCGGGCGCTGTGAGTAATCCTCCGGCGGGAGATGCATTCCAACCCAAGGGAGCCGTCTCTCGTCCCTCACGCCCCGAGCAAAACCCAAAACGAGCAGCTGTTTCTATGGGAAGAACGAGGGGCTCATCTGGCACGTGCGGCTCTCAAGACTGGTTCTTGTGGAGGTTTTGGAGGAGCAGTGGTACCTAGGCTTAGGTAGGATGGGAGGGAATTCCTCTCGGGTGAAGGAGGCAGCACTGCAGATCTGCTAGACTCTCTTGGCTCGCTGGACCTTGAGCTGATTTCAAGTCCCAGCTGGCTGTAAGAGGCATGTTCTCGTTTCTCCTCGGTGTCAGGTTGACAACACAGAAGTTCACACAGCCATGCTAAGTCCCAGACGGTAGGAAGACCGGCTTTCTGGTGCTCTCCATCAGCATCACCCTGGTGGTCTGTGGGCAAGGTGGACAGTCAAGGGCAGGGTCAGCGGTGGTCACGGTGCCCCCGCATCACCCACAGCCAAGCCCAACACCTGAGAGGCAGATGGGGCAAACCACAGGGCTGCGGGTGTATGTGGCAGGGCTCAAAAGGTGAGCAGGCAGTTCAGCCATGCCATCACTCATCCCTACGCCTGCAAGCAAAACTCATTTTCCATGTATTCTTTATTCCACTGCCAGTCCTCTGAATCACCGTGTCCTTCCCTGCTTTCCCCTCTCCTGTACCCACTCCTAGCTTGCATGATGTTTTTTAAAAGATGAAAAAAAAAAAAAATATCAAATTTTGCTGCCTATAGGTGTTTTGGGATACTCCTTATATAACCCTGCCTTTGCCTTCTTCATTGGGTAAGGCACACGATACAGCAGAAACAAAAATGTGTGACGTTTTTCTTGACCTTTATGCTTCATACTCGCCAGCAGGAATCATTTCAAAATACCAAGAAAGCAATTAAAAGAAAAAAACCAAACTTGACATGTAATAAATAATTTAACACCTCACCCTAACTCAACCTGCAATGTCTTTGAGTCACATTATGGATGTACACTCATCATTTTTTGTAGTGTTTTGCATAAATTTCATTAGTAGGAACAGAGTAATATTAAAACACACACATATACACAATTTGCTGGCTTTTCAGTTCATTATGAAATACTTCACCTCCGGGCAGATGACTAATATGCTATTAAACTTCTCTATCCTTGAGGTGTGTCGTAGCCAAATAAGAGGTGCAGTCACTCACGATCTTTATTAAATGAGCTGAATACACCCACTCAGGGAAAATGCAGTTGTATGACTTCCATGTGTCCTACGGCAGCATTAACATGCTTTTGGGTCATTTAGCTCCATGTTGTGGAGTTACAATAGTAAGTCCATAGTGAAAACTGGGGGAAATTTTCATTTTAACGCTGTGCTGAGTAGTTTGGGAGGCATTCATTACCCAGGAGTTTTTTAAATTTCTGATTAGCAGAAAGAAAACTTTGAGTGCATGTTGGGTTGTGTCTGCAACCTGAGGCTGCCCTATAGTCCAGTACAGATGACAGTTGGACACTGTCACAAAAAGGTAGCTGCTTTTGTTCAGTAATAAAAGGGAGATGCGGACAGCTGTATCCCAGTGGTAGCAAATTTGGATGATCCCAGTTCAGATCCTCTCTCTGCCTCTCTCCGAAAATTACAATTTTCCTTATTTTCCTGGATCTTTGGTTTCTTATCTGTAAACCAGGACAGTGAAATGGCTTTTTTTGCTGCTCCAGCTTGCAGTGGGTTGTGTGAGCCTGATCCGCTGAGGCTGGCGCGGTGCCATCTCCACAGCACTGGGGCCGTGGCTGGAAGGCGGGGGGGCTTCATTGCCACCGGGGTGTCGAGGTGCAGCAGCATGGCAGGTAATTCCTCTTACGCTGCCGCCTAACCGAGGGATGAAACCAGTGCTGGGTGCTTGGTGAAGCAGTTCACTGCTGCAGGCTATGGAGTCTGGGTAGCGGGGGGATACAGCGAGCTCTGATAAACCATTTGCGTGGGGTCATCCCATCCTGAAGAATTTTCTTGTGTCAGTTTTCCTATTGAAAAATTGTAATCTTCTCATGGATTAATCTTTAATAGAATTGGTATTAAACTTGAACCGTTTCCTATTGAGTTTATTATTAATTCTGTCTAGAACTATATATGTACTCCTTTTTATTCTCTTTGAAACTAAAAAGTTCAGGAAGAGGTGAAAACATGCAACTGCTGTGAATTGTGAATAGCAAATCCAAATGGCTTATGTAATAGACGGTATGTCTGGAAACATTTTGTGAATATAATTTAGACAAGAACCAGCCTATTTCAAGGGGGAGTAGGAGACTCTTTTCACCTTTCCGCCCACTACAATTTCTCTATGAAATACTAGATGAATTAAGCTAATAATTTCAGATGGAAGCCTTTTTCTCTGATAGCTTGGGTTTTAGAAATCGCTTCTTTGTCACTGTAACTTCTTGTCTACCCTTAAAGCTGCCCCTATTAAATGTTGCATGAGAGTGACTCAAAGGCATTTAGAAGCACACAACTCTAATTACCCATACAGGACCAAACTTGACAGAAAATTTGTGATATTGTTCTGGCAGTAGCTGACAGTGACGACACTGACAATAAACTCACCTTATGAACAATTCCATTCAGTGTGTCGTTCTGAATGGAGAATAATCTGATTTGGTTGTGTTTAGAGATATATTTTTGTTTGGGTAGGAAAATTATTTTTAAATTAAAGAAGTAATATTCAGGAAGCTTTTTTCCAATGTTCACAGTTTTTTTCCAAGCTTGCACTTCTTGAAATGAACTTGGAATACTGTAGTTGTTTTATTTTGTAAATGAAGAGGTTCCCTCTCCCCTCATTAGGGCGTATTCTAGTGATAATGCTGTAAATTCTGGCAATTCTAGTAGACCCTAGTAATTCCAGTAAATCCTAGTTATTCTAGTCATTCTAATGACACAATGGTGTAAATTCTAGTAATTCTAAGAAATGTCTATCGCAGTAATAGAATGATATGGAAGCTAAATTTTAAATCTTTCAAAGAAAAAGAGAAAAAAAAAGCAAAACCTGTTTATTTCTCTGAATAACTTCATCAGTAAGAGCTCGTTCCTTTAACCTTCCTTATTTTGTACATTGCATTACTACGGAAGTACCTGAATTGCAAACGGTTTGATCACTATTACTCAGCATGAATAAAGGAAAAAATATCAGGATGACAATGAATCAAGGGCCTTTTTTTAATTGCAGTTCAAGACGCTTATTTATCATGAATGCCTCAGATTTACCACTCTAATCTTTAGCCTTACAGTGCTATGCAATAGATCCTGAATTTTCTGTGTAGTAATATTTCTGATTTAATTCCTGGGACATAAATTGCCTAATGTTGATCTTTCAAGAACTTTCAAAGTGTTTCAACACTTAACAGAAAAGATTGTGATCAGGATTGCATTGAGATAAAGGTGTTCAGATTGCCACAGCTACTCTGCTAATGAAAGGCAAACCCCATCTTTATCTCATTATGATTGCCACCACAGTAAAGGTTTTTATAGTGTAACTATTTTAATTTATTTTCTGGCTTCTTCTAACTTGCAGCTTTAATCGAAAAAAGGTTCAATCAGAAAAAAACATCATGTGGCCCAAAACAAAGTAAATATTTCAAACGCTGTTTTGTCTTTCAAACCCACTTAGTCTTAAGGGTGGTCATTACACTAAAGTATTGCAAATTAGGATCCTATGTATTAACTGTTATTTCATAAAGCCAGGCTAAAGAAAAGACAACAGGAGTTCAGCCATAGAATGGTATGGTCATTAATAAAAAAAAAAATCAACAACGCCCAAGAACATTAGCTAAAAGATGAATAATTTAGAGGTCAAGCTGACACATATTGGACCAATTTCCTTCCCCCTTAACATTCATAAGTCTATACAGGCCTCATAGTATGATTCAGATCTCCTAATTTAATGAAACAAACTTAATCAGAGGTGTTCATTAAATAACAATTCCGATATGGAGATAATTTAGAATGACTAATTAAAGACCTACTTTCTTTTCCTCTATCATTCTGTGAAAAGTTCTACAAAGGTGTAATTTGCTAATTAAATCATGAGATCTGAATCAATGTTTCAGGCACATAATTGCTCATGTTGTGTTCTTCTCTAAGAAATCATGGAAATTTCCATGAGAATTGAGGATGTACCTTCTTTTCAGTACTTTTTTAAGCTATATATTCTGTTAAGATGCTGATAACATCTTTTTCTTTACAGTCATAGAAAGAAATGGACTAAAACCAGGAAAGGCTTTGAATGTGGAATATATTGAAATTGGATGTGCTCGAAGTTGTGCATTTGAGAGCATCTCTCAGGAGCAAGCTGGTCTTTAGGTAAAGTATGGGAAAGCACTTAAGTGCACCCTTATTTCTGCCCCTTTTTATCAAAGCACATATTCCAGTTGGAGGATCAATTTCTGTAATTATGGAAAACTAATTTTTTCTTTGTTTTGTTCTCCTTCCCTACTGGCTTCTAGGTGGAAAATTAATGCCTAAAAATTAGTGAAAACTCAATGTTGGTTTTTCGTTGTTCCTTCCTGAGGCAGACAATTTCTACAACTGTGTCAAGAATGAAAAACAATTTCACATTTTGTGCTGGTGTGAACAGATCTATTTTTGAGAAGCTCCACCACCAAAAGGTTAGATGATAACTTGATAGGTTAAAAAATGTTGAATACATTAAACATCTTTTGAGTTACAAATATAGAGTTTGTCTTTAGAAAATGTTAGATCTTAAATCAGCTTCCAGCATTTTCCTGAATTTCCAGAAAATATCCTGATTTCCATGTGGGTATGACCACATGAAAAGAACCAATACCAAAATGGCTTCTGAAGTATTCAAAGCTGCAAATCAGGCTGAGTGTAGCACATAATTCTTAATAATAAGGAATATTGATAAACTCAAAACATACACTCTTGTAAAAAAAATACAATCCTATTTTTAGAGCAGATTTTAAGGAGTTTCCTCAGGCTTTCTATTTTACTTAAGAACAGACTTGGATTTCTTGCTTAAACAGGACAAGTTCCCTGGATTTAATTCACTGTTTTTCTGCTTGAATGTTGCAAATTTTTTGCAGGTTTCTAATGTTATTACCATTAAAGAAAATAAATAATTCTGACAGATCTTATGTGACATATCTTTTGTGACACCACTGGGATACTAGTGAGAAGAGAAATAAAAATCAATGGGGCTCACATTTGGACTGAAATTGAATTTTCATTACAGAATTTTTTTTACACGTACAGATGCCAATCAGTGTGTTGTCTGCTGGTTCCTACCATCCTGTTTCCCAGCAAGCTGATGGAAAACCTAAGAACAAGTGGCACAGAGAATATCCAGTTTCTGTACTTTGCCAGAAACTTTCTCTTTGCTCTAGTGCTTTGGCTTCATAGTTCCTTTGTCTGATTTGTGACTGACTCCTTGAACACTCGGCCTTTTCGGAAATTGCCTAGGTAGCCACAGTTGGAGTTTAACACATCCTTAGAAATGTGACTAGAAATTCAGTTGTATTTATTTAGCTTCCAGTTGGTAGCATGCTCCTTGCTCCTCGATGAGTTGCTGATCATTGGCTAAGCAGCCTTTATTTTAATAAATACTTGTGAAAAAATGTTGCCTCCTTTTTTTACGGGGTATTACATAACTTGAATTAAAAAACAGACAAACCAAGTATAGAGCTAGTAAGTGCTTGAAATGCTTAAGAGCCTGCCTTTTCCATGGGGACTTCAGTGAGTTAACCTTTTCCCAGCAGTGGGATTTCAGTTCTGTGTGAGGGGGTTTCCGCAGATTTTTCAGTTTTCAGAGAAGTTTATCAGAGGCAATACCGATATGGGCCGTAGAGGTTCAAGGCTGACAGATCCTCAGCCTTGCAGCTGTTGGGGTGCTCTGTTGATTTTCACACCCTGCTCAGAGACATTTAGCACCTACCCATCATAACTATGCTAGGTCAGGGTTCTTAACCCTATTTCTCTAGCCCAGAGGGAAGTTAAAGTCAGCGTTTTCATACCTGTGTTTTTGTGTTGTCTTGGGACTGCTCTTATTTGGCTGCTCTAACATGTCTCGGTGACATCAGTGACCACCTGAAGCTCGGGAGTAATGGGTTAAGAGTGCCTGGATATACCTCTCCTCCATGCCTGTTCTCCTGGCAGTCTATACCTATGGCAGCCAAGCTGAACTAAGTACGGTGCAGAGACCTTAGACTGGAAACCCATGTGTTATGATTGAGAAACCCACAACAATTTATTGGCATTTAGACAGTTATTCTATCACCTGATGAACTTGTCCCCTCTCGGGAAGTGGAATTGGGAAAAAACAAGGAAACTTGGGTATTGAAATCTAAACAGATTTAATAGACTAAGACTAAATAATTAACAATAATAATACTAAAGAACCACTATCAACCCCGATACCAATAATATACATAAGGATTATACTCAGCCCATTCTATCAGTAGAAGCTGTGCACTCCCAGCAGTGGACAACAAATGCAGGACATTGCGAGCACTAGGGCTTCGGGAAGAAGGGAAGGGCTCAGGGGTCCGGCACTGAGGCAAGAAGTTCTCAGGATTGCAGCCATCAAGGGAGAGTGAGCAAGCTCCCCTCAGCAAACTTTCTAATTTATATTGAATGTGACATTCATTCATGGTATGAAATAATCCTGTTGTCCAGCCTGGGTCAAGTGCCTGGGTCTCACTCCTCCTCATCCCTGCACCTGGCAAGGTTCCAAACACCGAGATCTTGAAACCTGCAAACCATAACTGGCTATACAGTAAATATTTTCACAAAATCAGTCACTAGAGTATTCTAAAAGTGTGTTTTTCCCAAACATTAGAAGAGAAATTAGTCTTCTGTTGCCCAAACTAGGATAGTTTCAATAGCCATTCTGAAGGCTTTGCAGCTTTGCATTCTCTTTATGCTTTTTCACTGGAGGTAAATGACATGGATAAAAACTGCAACACTGAATTCATGTCTCAATGTCTTCAGTAAGTTTACAAGAGAGGCGACATGAAGACATGCCAGCAAGAAGTCATTAAGATATTGCCATCATGGAAAACCCCAAGAACCTTGAATCATGACAGAATTATGAGTATAAAAGACTCTGCATAAGACAAAACACTTTATTACCAATTTTCAAACTTTTCTTATCTGAAAGTGTTCAAGTGTGGTACCATGCCCTGAAAAAAAATCTTTCCCAACTATCTCTGAATTTGGTAGGGTTAATATGAAGATGGCAGGATTAACTATATCAAACAATCTCCTGTTTTGTATGAACAGTGATAACTCCTAAGTACTACTGTACTAAATACTACACCTTGATTAGACATGACCTGACCAGACTTGCTCTTCTATTGTAGCTCAAGATTAAAGCATTTCTTACCACCACATTTTTTTAACTAATCCTCTCTCTGGCAGACTCATAACAGCTGTTAAATAACTAGATATTTAGCTAAAGATGAACTGAACCTATAAATTTAAAAATGTGATATAATAACCAACTCCTCTATGCATAGCAAACTGCTTCTGTCATCATATGAATACTTTATGCTGACCTCACTGTCTGCATCTGATTGAACTGACCTAACGTCATGACAAAAGATGATAACAATGGTGATTAGGTATTTCTGATGCATTATGGAGGAGGAGAGAGACCACATAGGAGGGTAAAGCTTTGCATGGGGGGACACGTCTGAAAGGTTGGTTGGAGTTTGTTCCTGACTGTTTCAACAGTAGCACGTGCAAAAGTTCATATGCCTTGTTTTTACTTATTTTCTTTACCTCTTTGCCAGTTATCTGGTAGTTTCTTTTTCCTCCCACCTGACTGTGCAATGAAGTCATAGCCTTGTTATGGATGTAACGGTACATTCACCATTTTTCTCTGCCACCTTCTGCCTTACTAACTGTAACTCTCACTGGTGCTCCTGCAGCAATCCATCTTCTGTAGACTGTAGTGTCTTGCAAACATTTACATTTTCTGGTGGGAGATGCTGAGACAAAGAGAAGTAAAATGACTTGCCCAAACTCATGTAGGACAGATCCAGTCTTTATACACACAACTCCCTCCTGCCTTGTATCACATGGACCCCGCATGCCCTTTTTCCACAATGAAGAGACAACACATGCACATAAAGCGTTTGTTAAGACAAATGTATGTAAAAGCTCAATCAGAAGAAAAAAACCTTTTTACCCTTCTTGTTGGCAAAAGTAACTTGCTTCCTTTTTTACATTATTTCCTGGTTCAATTTGCATTGGTCCTAAAGTCCGCTTTAAATAAACCATTTGTAGTGAGGTTTTAAAATAAATCATCTATTGTTAGAATTAAGGAAATGTGAATTTGTTCCATGTGAATAAATTTCACGAAAGCCAAAGTACAGTGGCAATTTTGAAGATTACAGGCACATTCCTGAAACCTTTTAAAAACATGCTCAGCTTTAAGCTTGTGAAAAGTGCCTTAGGACTTAAGGTTAATGATGTGAGTATGTGTCATCTTGGTGCAGACCTAAATTCATAATATAGTAATTCATACCCAGAAGTGAAAATGCTCGTTTTTGTTCTTCCCGAAGTAAAAATGGGAGCACCGGTGCTTGTGAGCACCAGTGGCTAAAACTTCAGGAGATCTGGTTTCCCTCTGTTCTGAGTTACATTTGTATTGTCAGGGAGCCTAAGCAAGGCTAGTTGTTCTGTACTCTGTGCAAATATGGAATCAAATAACAACATTTTTAAGAGCTAATAAAGCATTGCAAGGCAATTACACAGAAGCACCTATCATATAACTAGTGTGAGACAGGTAACAGTACATCTTATCAATGTGGTTTGCTGATCTACCCTGAGTATAAAGGGCAATGAAAGAGAAAGTCTGAAGATGTTCACCTGAAAAATAAATGGAGCAAACTCTGGCACTGTGGACTACTCTGCAGTATCGATCACTTTATCAATACAAAAAGAGAGAGAAAATATGGAGACTGGAACATGAAGAACCTTGATAGTGACAAGAAGTCACTTGTATTTGATGAGAAAGAAGAAGAGGGAAGCAGTGCTGTGGGACCAAGACTGAGGTTGTCTAAGCTGCTACCTAAGAAAGCAGAAGCAAATAGGAATAGAAAGGGTTGATCTAAGGCCCTGCTTGCCAAGGTCAGGGATGATAATGTGGTGATAAAGGTGTGGGAATTGGAGACTGGAAGAAATTAAATATGTCATTTGGAATGGCCGTATCTTTGAGAAACAGAAAACATTGCACAGCACACATGCCCAAGAATTATAAGAGCAGACACTGAGACTGTCCATTCAATATTACAGACTGAGAGTCTGTGTAGCAGGTAAGTGTGAAGAAAGGAAAGTGGGGAAAGCCTGCCAAGACAGAGGGATGGCTCAAAAACCTTGTTGACCTTGATCCAACAGCCAGTCATACAGAAAGAGATGTGAGAGAGAGAGGACAAGACTTTATTTTTGAAAATGAAACTGACCTGGAGTAGTCTGTCATTGCCTTGTCTCTCTCATGCAGCCGTGTATTTGTATAACCTTGAAGGTTAAATAAGAAAACCTCTTATAACTTTAAAAAAAAAAAATGTACAAACTGCTATCAGGTCAAGCAGTCCTAATCAGACATAGCAACTCTTTACTCATTTGAGGACTTATGTGTGAAGTAACTCAAACCAGGAACCCAGTGATGACAAGCGTAAGGTGCTCAGTGACGTTTAAACCAGGGAAAGATTAACCTGAAACGCTACTGGAAGCAAAACTGCTTAATTCGAGACATGGTCTCATGCTGATACCAGTGGGGGGCAGTGACCATACGTGGGGTCGACTATTAGCCATCAGGAGAAATGAGTAGCCCATACAGTATGGTGTTCAAGGGCTTCTGGAAGAAGCAGAACAGTTTTCTTACAGTCGTAAGTCTTCCCATCTTCTGCCCTCTCCCTCTCCACCCCTTCATGTACTGCCAAGTATTCCCTCTTTAAACAGATCCTCATCTCTGTCCCAGACCCAATTCCTGTCATCAGCTTTAGTTATCTGCAGTCATCATGCTATTGAAATCACACTCTCAGAGGCACTAGGTAAAATGTACAAACAAAGTTTTGTTCAAAATAAGTTTTACAGCCAGACACAGATCCAGATGGCTTATAAAGACATGCTTGAAATGGGGTATTTTTCAGCCCATTAGTGCCTCACAATTTTGCTGTACACAGCAGCTGTGCTGTGTGTCATGGACACTTGTGGTTTTGGAAGATCCAGTGTAGCTAGGTTATTGACATCAGAAACAAGGGAGCGGGTGCTGCCTCAGAGGGCTCAGCCAAGCTCCAGGCTGCCCACCACTGGCCTCCAGGTGAGCGACCACCACGCAGGAGGTGATGTTTCTTCTGGCTCCTGCTCTCCCCTCCACCCTGCCCCAGACATAAAGTCATGGAAAAACAAATGCAAGGGTTTTTTTATTTTAAACTTCATTATAGCTCAAATTCACACAGATTTGAGAGGTCGGGACTACCTCCAGTCTCCCTTCTCAAAGACATGCCCCTTTTCTCACCCACCAAACTTCATTTTGTACCCGTTTCCAGCAGACACACGGGGGCATTATAGACAGGAGCAACCTGAGCACATGCATGAACTTGTTGTGAAGGTGAAGTGTTGTTAGCTTTTCTTCTGAACAGAAAATCTAACACTCATCTTTCTTCTCCCTGGAGGACTTCCTCCCAAGAGATCCAGTAAATACTGGCAGGCAGCAATGTGGGAAGGGAATATATCATGGGCTGAAGAAACCAGAGGGCATTGATGGACATCAATAGACAGCAAAGCACAGCACAAGCTGCACCCCCGGGGCTTGTCCAGCTCTCAGAAGTGTTTCTAGCCCCTTCTCTCTGTTAAGCTACTGTCCAGAAGGTCCAGTACTGGAGAATAAGAAAAGGAAAGAAATACACTTCAATTCCTGGCTCCTGCCCTAGGCTATATGGTTACTGGGGAGTGGGTGGTTTTGAGGAAGAAAATGGCTGTGGATGTGCCATGCACGATGCTGCAAACCAGCCGATCATGACGTAGTTTTTAAACCCATGCATACAGATATAACTCTGGACATACAGAAGATTGTTTTGGTCTGTGTGCATTGACACAGACACACATATATACTGATGTGCATACACGTGGCTAGGAGGTACCCTTAGGAGGAATACGGAGCAAACTTCTTAAACACGGGAGGGTGTATATTTTGGCCTCTGCTCCTGTCACCCGCTCTACTTATCTGTACCTATCATGCTATTGGTATAATCACTCCAAAGTAGCCCTGATACTTCCTCTGAACTGGAAATATGTATATGTCCAGGATAAGCAGGATATAGAATTTTAAGTCAATTCTAGTTACTAAATCTAATCCAGCTGGTAAATGCAATTACTGATGGTTTTAATTTATGATATGCAATGGTGATGAACTGCTGCACAAATAAAGATCACAGAAATTTAGACATACCTGGACAAGACACTTGGCAATATATATTGGGTCATATATTGGGTTTTATGTGATGTATGTTTTGTAAAGTCAGAGGAGACTGTCTAATACTTTCAATATTCAAGAGAAGAACCCAGTATCACTAATTCATAGACCCTCAATAATTTCAATTTGAAAATAACCTTTTTACAGATCAAAAGGCCCTCACTGCTGCTCTTAAATACTTTGCCTTAGCTTCTCTTTATGATATGGCCTAGCCATTTTTGCTACTCTTGCAGTGCCAAGCACCCTTGAAGTTGATGGTTTCCTGGGGGGAAGGGGATATGGTCATAGTATTGCTGTGCCCTAGCAGCACTTGACTGGGCAACTGGGACATCCTTTGGAAAGTCAGACACAGAGAGGTGAAGCCACCCTCTGTTTTGTAGCTGCTGCTTGTAATGCCAAGCCTCCTTTCCCTTCCTGCAGACGGAGCTTGGATATGGGTGAGGAGCCAGGCCTTTTCTTAATGTTGCCAGGATTCATGATAAAGACTAAATGAGTTCTGTACATGCAAAAATATTTGCAAGATTAAACAGTAATTATACCTAAATGTTTGTGGTTTGATTAACTTTTTTAATCTGTCTGGCAGGGATAGACATAATATCCAGCTCCATATGGCTCAAAATCTTTCTCTCTCTGGTCTTATGGGGGTTTTTCCCTCCTTTTTTTTCTTCTGTAGGCAAACCGCTGTTCTGTTTTATATTTTCTAGATTCCTGTGTATTTGTTTTCAGCTTCCTTTGTCTCTGGCTGAGAATTCTTCAGATGGGAATTTCTACAATTGCAGCATCTGGTGCATTTTTATTTTTGTCTTAAGTTTTGTATTGTTTACATGAAGAGTAAAAACCATAAGCATGTGCAGCTTAACTGAATGTTCTCTGAGGAACTGATGGGACTATTTAACTGTTAATAGGACATCTTCTGTATCCAGGAGAAGTGCAAAAGAACACTTTCTAAATTAAGCGTTTCCCATGTTTGCCATGACATAGACTTTTCTCAAACACTCAAAACTGTCAGGAAATTTTGCATCCTTATTTTATCATTTAAGAGGAGAGGACAGCATCCTCAAACGTCAAATTGCCTCTTCTGTAGGAAAGACAGAGAATGAGGGGTTACTCATATTTTCAGCACCGCACCACACTATGATTATGTTGAAGATGGAGCCAAAATGTCATGCCAAGTCTCAGAGATTTGGTTATGGAACAAATCAAATGCTGGCATTACTCCATGAAACAGTCTGTGGTTAGCCTCACCAATCCCTTTCCTTCTGATCTGTGTCAGTTCTGGAATGGAAATGGTTTCATCCAGATGTCTTTGACCTTTAATGTCTCTCAGGTAAGTGGAAAACTCAGCAAAACCAGTGTTGTTGCTGGAGTCAGAACTGCACATTGGCATTAAAAGGTCTCAGTCTGCTACTCGGTGAGCTATGCTACAAGGCCAATGCATGAGCCCCCAGACAGATACCCCAGAAAGTGACTGGGTTAAGAGTCATTTAGTCAAGCCACTGGGACTGCTAAAATTTCTACCTGGCACAGAGAAAATTTTCTGTATTATTGCAAATTTTTAAGTTATGCATCAAGAGGCTCTCTTCATAGATTAGAGCAAATAACACACCTGTCCAGAGAAGAGGTATTTGAGCATCATGTTCACGTCAGTATTTGCAATTCCTCCACGAAAACAGGTTTCTCTAGTTACTTAGAATTAATTCGTAATTTAACACACCATGAACAAAACAGTAGGTCCATCCCTGGTATTCATAGCACACCTTCTTCTATTAGTCTTTTCACTTCATAATTATTATTTTTTTCTAGTTTGATGGGTTTACATCTCCCTTTTTAGAACACCTGGGGCATTTTGGAAAGACAGACCTTGTTTACAAACCATCTGCCCACCCTGATATGTTGAAATGTCACTGTGAATGCTGACATAGTAAAGGAGATACGATTTACAGACGCCTCTAGGGGTGGGTGGAGAAGGCACAGGCAGAAATTTTTACACAACTTGTACTGGAAGTTAACTATGTAGTAGGGGCAGCAAGAGGAGCTCTGGTGGCAGAAAGGCAGGAGATGCAGAAGTATTACCCAGCAAGAAAAGTGAGTGTGACTATGTCAGATCTATAAAATGACACTTGTGTAGTGTGATAGTTTATAAAACTGTAATATATATATGTAATAACGCAAGCATAACAATAGTGGTTACAGTTATGATTTAGCAGTATTCAGCTGTAAGATACCTATAAGATAACTATGATGATGGCAGTGGACAACTACAACAAGCTTAGCAGCGTGCAGTCATGGAAGAGTTAGCAGTACATTGTTATGGTTATGATGGCTGCCCCCAAATCCCTGGATTCTCCAGGCACTACAAGGTCTGCAAGAGATTTCTTTTGTCCCTGAGCATTCACATTGACGGCATGAGGCCTCAAGCTGTCACACATGGTCAGGGTGATCTGAAGAAAAAGACGGCCACCATAGCAGCTGAAGCTCATGACCCAGTGTCATCAATGCCAGCGCCCTTCTGCTGACCCCACTCTTGTCATCCTTGGGTTGTCCATTTAGCTGCTTAGGACACCATGACCTATAGCCCTTTAGGCTTCATTTCCTCCATTTTCTGGACAGATTCATCATTCCTGAGTCACTTACTGAGCTGATTCAAGAATGAACAGTCACAGCACCCCTCTTATTGCTGTGCCTTCATCCTGCAGCTCTTCCCTAGGGGAGTTCATTCCCTGAAACCAACTTAGAGGTGAAAGCTGCTTTCCTCAATGTCCCAGGTGTCTTAACTATGCCATTATTGCACTTTTTGTCCTATGTTCTACAAATAATGTTAAATTAGCAGAACACTAAATCTCTTCATGACAATGCATGTCAGTGATTTCATTGTAGTCTTACAAATATGCTAAGGCTTTATAGTTAGGTTGGGTCAATGGTACATTAGTGTATTAGTCTTTCACCATGAACAGTGCTAAATCTATTTGTTATGTTTGTTATGTAATACAGGGGAAATTACATTAAGGCCTTATGGTGGCTCAGTGGTGGTCCCCTCTCCCTGCTTTGAACTGAAAGGCCTACTGACATTGGGTTTCCTCTTAAAAATTGATACAAGGATTTTTCCTTTGCTTTGTTTCTTCATCTGTGTCATCTGCAATTTACAAAGTATGTATTGTCTTACGTGCTATGTAAGGTAGTACGGTTCATTTAAAGTGGGCTAAGTTTCTTCTTTCCTGAGAAAGACACAGACCTGATCCTCCCTAAGTGTTAGCTGCAGAATTTCTTAGTCTCACTGAATTTCACTGAATTTTTAGAGTTGGAAGGGACCATAGACATCATCTAGTCCAACTCCCCTGCTGAAGCAGGATTGCCTAGAGCTTGTCAGAGCATGTTACTCAGGACTGCATCCAGGCGGGTCTTGAAAATCTCCAAAGAAGGGGACTCCACAACTTCCCTGGGCAGCCTGTTCCAGGGCTCAGTCACCCTTCCTGTAAAGAAGTTTTTCCTCATATTTGAGTGGAACCTCTTATGTTCCAACTTGTGCCTGTTGCCCCTTGTCCTCTCACTGGGAACCACTGCAAAGAGTCTGGCTCCCTCCTCCTTCAACCCACCCTTGAGATACTTATAAGCATTAATAAGGTCTCCCCTCAGCCTTCTCTTCTCCAGACTAAAGAGTCCCAGCTCTCTCAGTCTTTCTTCATAAGGGAGATGCTCCAATCCTTGAATCATCTTTGTTGCCCTTCGCTGGACTCTTTCCAGTAGCTCCCTGTCCCTCTTGAACTGGGGAGCCCAGAACTGGACACAGTATTCCAGTTGTGGCCTCACCAGTGCAGAGTAGAGGGGGAGAATTACTTCCCTTGACCTGCTGGCCACACTCTTCCCTATGCAGCCCAGGATTCCGTTGGCCTTCCTGGCCACAAGAGCACACTGTTTGCTCATTGTCATTTTACTGTCCACCAGGACCCCTAGATCTTTCTCTTCAGAAGTTGCCTCTAGCAGGTCCACCCCTAGCCTGTACTGGTACCTGACATTTTTCTTCCCCAGGTGCAGGACCCTACACTTTTCCCTGTTGAACCTCATGAGGTTCTTCCTTGCCCAGCCCTCCAGCCTGTCCAAGTCTCGCTGGATGGCAGCACAGCCCTCCGGGGTGTCAGCCACCCCTCCCAGTTTGGTATCATCAGCAAACTTGCTGAGGATACACTCTGTCCTCTCGTCCAGGTCACTGATGAATATGTTGAACAGCACTGGACCAAGTATTGACCCCTGGGGGACACCACTGGTTACAGGCTTCCAACTTGAACTTGCTCCATTAATCATTACCCTTTGAATCCTGTCACATAGCCAGTTCTTAATCCACCTCACTGTCCCCTCATCCAGCCCATACCGCCTCAGTTTCCCAATGAGGATGTTATGGGAGACAGTGTCAAAAGCCTTGCTGAAGTCAAGGTAGATGACATCTGCTGCCCTCCCCTCATCCAACATCAGATTTACCCTTGGTAAATCCAAACATGATTTACCCTTGGTAAACCTATGTTGCCCACTTCCAATAACCCCCCGCTCTTCAACTTGTTTGGAGATGACATCTAGAATGAGTCTCTCCATTACCTTCCCAGGGACAGAAGTGAGACTAACTGGTCTGTAGTTCCCAGGGTCCTCCTTCTTGCCCTTTTTGAAGACTGGAGTGATGTTGGCCTTCCTCCAGTCCTCAGGCACCTCTCCTGTTCTCCGTGACTTTTCAAAGATGATAGAGAGTGCCCCAGCGATAACATCTCCCAGCTCTCTCAGCACTCGCGGGTGCATCCCATCAGGGCCCATGGACTTATGAACGTCCAGTTTGGCCAAGTAGTCCCGAACTGGGTCCTCCTCTACTAGAGGAAAAATTTCCTCTCTCCATACCGTCCCCCTTGCCTCCAAGGCCACAGATTCATGAGGGGTAGTCCTAACAGTGAAGACTGAAGAAAAGAAGGCATTCAGCAACTCTGCTTTCTCCGTGTCTTCCACTACTAGGGTGCCCGCCTCATCCATCAGTGGGCCCACATTATCCCTAATCTTTCTCTTCCTGTTAACATACCGAAAAAAACCCTTTTTGTTATTGTTAACTGTAGTGGCCAAGTTGAGCTCAGCTTGAGCCTTGGCCCTTCTAATTTTCCCCCTGCATATCCTCACCGCTTCCTGGTATTTCTCCTTGCCTGCCAGGCCCCCTTTCCAAAGATTATAAACCTTCTTTTTGTTCCTGAGTTCCAGCCAAAGCTCTCTATTTAGCCAGGCTGGTCTTCTTCCCTTCCTGCTTGATTTTTGGGATTTTTGGGACTTGGGTATGGCTTTATCCTGCGCCTTTAAGAGTGCCTCCTTGAAGTACGACCAGCCTTCCTGGGCACCCCTGCCCTCAAGGACTGTGTCCCAAGGGACACCCCCAACCATGCTCCTGAAGAGGCCAAAGTCTGCCCTTCGGAAGTCCAGGGTGGCGGTCCTGCTGGCCCCCCCACCTTGCTTCAGCAAGAATTGAAAATTTTATCATTTCATGATCACTCTGTCCAAGACGGCCTCCAACGTTTACATCCCCCACAAGACCTTCTGAGTTAACTATCAGCAGGTCCAGTAGGGCATTTTCCCTGGTCAGTTCCCTCATCAGCTGCAGTAGGAAGTTGTCTTCCACGCACTCCAAGAATCTCCAGGACTGTTGCCTCTCTGCTGTGTTATATTGCCAGCAAATATCAGGGAAGTTGAAGTCCCCCATGAGTACAAGGGAGAGTGATCGTGAGGCCTCTGTCAGCTGCCTATAGAATACTTCATCAGTCTTTATATCCTGGTTTGGGGGTCTATAACAAACTCCCACCACAATGTCTGCCTTACTGGTCTTCCCCTTGATTCTTATCCATAGGCACTCAACACTGTCATCGTGCATATTGCTGAGTTCTAGGCATATAATACTGTTCTTAACATAAAGAGCCACCCCACCACCTCTCTTTCCTTGCCTGCCCTGTCTGTACTAGTCTCTTCATCACAATGTGTTTTGTCCCATTACATCTCCCATCAAATGCTGAATGAAGAAGTGGGCCTGTCTTAGGACTCTTGTGGAAAACATACTTTGAATAAGTTTTGTTACAGAGTGTTATCCCAGTGATCTGATTTATAAAACACTCAAAACAAAGCTTTGGGAGATTTTCAAACCAACCATAATATTTGCATGTGCAAATTCACCAGCCAAGGTTGGAAGCATGAAGAGATGACTAAGGGTTACCTCTGCCCTAATGTGTGCACTATACAGAGCTGGGCACATGTCCAAGCCACTCATTTGTTTCTGTTGTTCTTATGCAAGCTAACAGCATATTTGCTATAAATTGCCATCAGTTGGGATTTGCTGAGTTGTGGCTAAGCAGGGCAAAACATTTACAATAGAGTCATGACACATCAGCTTGGTTATGTTATGACAGGAGAAGATTATTATTGAAGGTTGCGAGAAGAAGGGCCCAGGATGCAGGGGCTGTCCCTGTCACCCCTTCAGGACACAGCCTGATTGAATTCACTGGTGTTTATCTTCCCAATCACCCAACGTGAACCTAGCAAGGCCCACGGGACTTCAGGACTTGTTTCACCTACTTTTAGGTGGTGTCTTGTATGCATACATTAATGTTCTCTAACAAGAGAATATTAGCATTCAGGTATTATATGATGTCATTGCTCTGAGATTTGTTGTATCTGACCATCCAGCATTCCCATATTATTTTTCTTGTTCTTCCCAGACTCTGGAAATGAACATTTTTCCAAGTTGAAGTTAGTAACTATCACTGTGTGAAGCTAAATACAATTTCTAGGAGACTAGCTGCATATTTGGTAGCTAGTAAAATTTATGGCTAATAATTGTCTATGTCATATGTCTAATATGACATTCCTAGATATATGCATATAAAGACATTTGGTGGGTGGTTTTTTTTTTTCTTATTAGTATTTCTACTGAATCTGTAAGATAAAGAACTGTGAGTTTTCCCCAAAACTAACTGCTTTTTTCCCCCACCCCATTTCTCCAGAAACTGGAAATTGCATGTTTGGTCCATGCAGAAGCTGTAATTTAGCTGACCCATAGCTGCCATCACCTCTGAGCCACGTTCCCAGTGTAGGACTACAGCTCAGGTGACTGCCTCCTTCTGTTGCCTACCTGTTTTCTGATTATCTCTCCTGCCCCTTATCACAAATACTTTCCCCCCTGCCTCTGGGAAGTTGACTCATTAAAAAAATTTGGTTAAAAAGAATGATCAGATAAAAAATAAAATCATAAGAAAAAGGTAAGCCGTCTTAACATACAGAAGACCAGAAAGTTAACCTTATCCTAAAATATTTTCTTGATTAGATTTTGAACTCCACACAAGCTTCAAACATTTGTTGGTTTAATAAGGTGCATTTGATGGAAGTAGAAACTTTTTTCCAAAATAATGAATTTTGAGCTTCTTTTTTTTTTTTTTTTACTTTTTCAGTTATAGAGTATCATAACACAACTGTGTTTTAT
Organism: Calidris pygmaea; assembly: GCA_003697955.1. Lineage (NCBI taxonomy): Eukaryota > Metazoa > Chordata > Aves > Charadriiformes > Scolopacidae > Calidris > Calidris pygmaea. Next base: position 1,524,629 of record QJSC01011950.1, read on the forward strand.
TTACACTTTTGTAGAAATGTCTCCCTGCCACAATAATTTCTTCTTGGGTACACTGGCAGCTCCATAGTGTTGAATACGTAAGTTAATACATGAATATGTCTCCAATTTGCACAGAAGACATTAGCAGGTTATCAATCATTTGCAGGCACATACTGCTAATTTAGTCTTTAAATTTATCCCAACGTTACCAGAATGAGCTGTCACAGCACATTGGTGACTTTTTTGCATTACTTTGGTGGTAGAGGAAGTGGAACTTCTGGGAACTATAGAAAATTCAAAGCTGTATTAGTGGTGGTGTAAGTTCAAATTCTCTAGCATGCATCTTTGTAACTGCACTTCTCCTGGATAACGAACTTTTTCTTTTGGTGCCTTAGAGAAGAGATGATCAATTTAGTATGCTGGCTCTTAAATCCGAATTGAATGGGCTTTTTTAAAAGGTTTTGTTCCAGTGTTTTATCCATTAATTTACCAGACTCGGTAACGGGACCTCCAAGCTGTCAATAAACTGGATAAAATCAACAATATGTTGTCTCCCTTTTACCGATTTGTAATTAGGTCTCCACCAATAATTTAAACACTTCAGTCATAAAAGTCCTATTAACAAACCTCTGTAGTAACAAGCATTTAGCTGTGTCATGTATGAAGAATTCCAATTCCTCCACATCTTTTTGAGCTTTATGCATTAATACCGAGGCAAAATATTGATAGCACATTTTGCTTGTATTAGTTTTGCAATTCATTTATTACAGAATCACATTATCTTCATGGTTGGAAGGGACATTTGAGATCATTGAGTTCAACCACGCAAAAAACCCACTCAAACAAACAAACAAACAAACAACAAAACCAACCAAACAAACAAAAAGGACAAAAAAACCCCAAACCTATAAACAGACAAAAGCAAACCATCTCGGGCGCTAGAGGATGCCCTGAAGGGCCTTGCAAGGGCTTGTAACTAAGTTGTAAGGGGTAAGTAAGTTGCATTCACCATCCCAGGCTGTGGCTGAGCCGGGGTGGGGCCCAAGGGGTGCCTGTGATGCGCTGCGGCCCCTGGGACAGCCCAGGGGACGCCTCACAATGGGGGCGGCTAT
>QJSC01011951.1:10178-67136 GCA_003697955.1 Calidris pygmaea
ACAAAAAAAAAAAAACAACAAACAAAAGAAAAGGAAAATAAAAATCAGCGCCGATGGATTCGTGGACTACAGCCAACGGGCCGATCTTCGTGGATCTGAAGCTCTCAGCAAGGCTAATCCATCTGGCGAGAGGACCCTCTTAGGAGACGGGCGAGTGTTTGCGAGGTGTTTAACCATACTTCAAGCAAGAGGAAAAAAAAATAAAAAAATACAGCAAACTTGAAGCCGTTTAAAGGGCAGCAGTTTCAAAACTATGACAAAGTAAGAGTTTGAACTTCACGTGTGCTCCAGCTAAATCAAAGTGCTGTTCCGAGAGCATCCTTTGTGGTTTGGTTTTTTTGTTTGTGGTCTTGTTGTGTTTTGTTTTTTTTTTTCTCCCAAAAAAGGGAACAGCTCGTAATCCAGAGACCAAGAAAGTGAGTAACATCCAGATGAAGGCTTTTTCCAAAGTCCCCAAAGCGACTAGACCAGTGGTTGTCAGTCCCTACAGTTCAGAAGGGCAGGCAGGAGTCCACATATAAAAACGGACTTAAAATCCAAGTCAAAATTTTTAAGCTTCAATGCTCTGAATAGCTCCATGCATTTGTACTGTTTGTTTTTATTTTATTTTTTTTTTTTTTTAAATGTGACTCCACGTAAAATACGATCAGCAAGGTTGACCTGAAGGAGCACCTTTTATTCCACTGTTCTGATCTACACAGTTTAGTACATCATCTCCCAGATTTTTATAGACTTTGCAAAAAAAACCAAAAAAAAAAACCAAAAAAAAACCACAAACCAACGCTGTTCCACGTTATAGCATCCAAGGTGGTGTCTTTGGAAAAAATCATGGATGAGAAAGCGAACCTCTTTGCTAACTCCCCTCCCTAGCAGGGCAGCTGTTTCAGCTGACAGTTCAGTAGCGCACAGGTTGACTTGGCCAAATGGAATATCTGAATGCATGCATTCGGGCTGCATATTGCTACCAAAATGGAATGTGGGAATATGCTATGCACCTCGGGCTCGAGAAATGACCAAGAAAAGCAAAACAAAACAAAAACAAAACAAAACAAAAAAATCAAAGATCTAAAGGGTGATATATATATATCAATGCTATTATTCATAAAAACCTTGTTTAGTAATAAAAAAAATTGCTTTGTTTAAATATGAATATTATAGTCTGCTTCTCATGGTTAGGAAATTAGAGTCTCTCTGAAAAGCAGGTTGCCTCTTCTACTACAACTCCATATCCTGAGCCTCATCTTCAGAGAAGTCGGACATGGAGCTCTCAGACGAGCTGTCCCCGGTGCCTTCTTCCTGTTCTTTTAGTGCTTCTTCTGTTGCATATTTCTGAATGTATTCTGCGCGTGAGAGAAAAGAAAAAGACACATCAGCAGCACGTATTCAACAGGCAGAGGATGAGTGAACTCTGACTAACGGCTGGTTGGGTCACATCGTGTTTGTTAAGTCACGCAGATCACCTTATTTCTCAGACCAAAGGCAGCAGCGTTGTCCAACAACGCGTAGAACAGCTGATGGGGAGACCGTGGAGACACACAACACCCTTGAAAACAATTATGATCCTAAGGCTTCTATACCAGCATCACACACACTCATAGCTGGAAACAACCTAAGTCCTCCCCAGTATGGTGCATCTCACTTAGTAGGACAGGATTTGATTCACCGTCAAAACAGGAGCTCCCCTGGTGACCTAGAGAACAAGCCTAAAGGCCACCCAGATGTCCCTGTCATAGAGCCTGACTTCAAGGAATGAAGATCTGAGAGTTTAAACCACAGAACAACCATCACCGAAGCCAAGCTGAGAGCCAGACCAAGCTTCCAGACTAAACTCTGCACAAGCAGAGCGTAAAGAAGGACGGACAGAAAAAGCAGAGCAGAAGACTACGGCAGGAACAGCTGCTGGTTTGGTTTTCTGTTTGTTTTCGTTTGTTGTTTTTTTTTCATAACAAGCAAAAGCTCTCTTCCCCAGCCTTGAAATAAACACAGGTTTGCCCCAGGCTCTGTTTTCAAAGCACAACCCTCACAACCTGCTTCGTGTCAGGCAGCGGCCGTAGGATTAGCCGGGAAGAACCCGCAGGGAGCCCTCCGCAGGGGAGGAGGGCCACCACGCCGCAGGTCACCGCTGGAGACCCGTGTCTCACAGCAGGGTCCAAACCACACCGGCTCTAGGGACCCAGATCAACACCTTGAACTTCAGCCAGGAAGCTGTACAGCAAGCGGGAAAACTGGTTGACTGGGATTCCCGCAGGCAGGTAAAGTAATCGCTGCCAACCGTGGCTCGTGTGGCTTTCCACGGTCACCTCCACGCGGAGGGACAGAGGAAAAAAGCAACACAAAGAGTCTGGAATCCCCTTCCTCCCTTTGCGGCCGCAGAAGGCTCCCACAGTGTCCCCTCCGAGATCTGAGGAGGGGCTGGTGTCCCCAGCAGGCAGCTGCCTTGAGCAGAAAAAGCCTGCTCCTTCCACCCGTGGAGGTAGAATCACAGAATGGTTTGGGTTGGAAGGGACCTTAAAGATCATCCAGTTTCAAACCCCACTGCCCTGGGCAGGGACACCTCCCACCAGGTTGCTCAAAGCCCCGTCCAACCTGGACTGGTGTGTAGAGGGGAGGGGGAGTGAAAACCTGGGCTAAAGAAGGGGTGCTCAGCCTCAACTTCCAAGTCTTCCTCTTATTTATCTCCTTTTTTTCCACCTCACACGGAGAAAGTAGCATCACAGCACAAAGAAGTGGTGCAACCTCAGTCTCCCGACAGCACGTCCTGCACACGGCCGGTCACAGGCTTTGGGGAGGAGAGGGGTGTTGTGCTCACGCTGCTGTTGGGAAATCTCAGTTGCAAAGTCAGTATTTTTCCACATACAAAGGTATTAAAATACACCGAAGCCTCCTCCAAAGAGCAGGAATTAAAAAAAGACTGAAGAAAGAGGGAGTAACACCTTCTCTTTGTCCTCAAAAACAAGCTTCTGCATGGAAATGTGAATGTCACATCCCAGTCCCAGCCCAGCAGCTGCTCCAACTGAACGTCCTTTCATTCCTCCCAGGGAATGAAAGGTCCACAAGCAGCATCTCTCCTCCAGGAGCACAAACCACAGAATCATAGAATCAAAGAATGGTTTGGGTTGGAAGGGACCTTAAAGATCACCCAGTTCCAACCCCCTGCCCTGGGCAGGGACACCTCCCACCAGACCAGGTTGCTCCAAGCCCCCTCCAACCTGGCCTTGAACCCCTCCAGGGATGGGGCAGCCACAGCTTCTCTGGCCAACCTGGGCCAGGCTCTCACCACCCTCACAAAAAAGAATTTCTTCCTGAGATCTCATCTAAATCTCCCCTCTTTCAGTTGAAAACCATTCCCCCTTTTCCTGCTTTTTATTCCATACCATGTGGGCAGGTGGATGCACTGAGAAAGCCACAGGAGGATGCACCTAATGCCAGAAAACCAAGTGCTACACCACTGGTTTTTAAAGACTGGGCTTTGCAGAGCCCGGTTGTTCTTCAGGTTGTCCCTCCGTCCCTCTGCACCTCCATCCTTCAGTCCTCTGGAAAGGAAGACACTCTGCAAGAAGTCTGCATTTTTTGTGATTTTTTTTTCCCACATTTCTGGAGCTGACGTAGGGACACTGAGCCAAAATACGTTAGTTTGGGTTCAGGAGTAGAACGCGGCCGCAGCAACCCAAAGTCAACACTTCATGGAGGAGTTCCCAGGACGGAGCAGCTGGTGGCCTTGGCAGACCCGCTCCGCCCTGGAAAAGCCGGGAGGGCTGGGTGGAAGGTGCTTCTGAGCCCCGTGAGCTTCAGCTTCTCCATCTCATGACGCACGCCGCTTCAGTCTGTTTAATATACATTATTAACCTGCTCACCGGGGCTACAGGAGCAGCTGTTCAACTCTGGTTTACAAGAACCTGTTAAGAACTGATAAAGTACTGAACTATGCAAACACTGAGAAGCACGGAGCGCTCAAGGTCTCAGATTGCCCTCAGGGCTGCTGGAGCTCACGGAGCCTCAATAGAAAAGCAGCCTTGGGCTCCATCCTCAGGTCCTGGCCACTGAGAACCTTCTCTTCTTGGAAGGTCCCTGCCTGTGTCACTATGGGCCTCCCTGATCATGTCTCCTGCCTGGACTGGAGAAGAGGAGTTGCAGGGACCATCTGCCAAAAGAGATGGACACCGCAAAGTGAGAAGAATTGGTGCGACAGATCTCATGGTTTAAAGATGAGAGGGACCCAAAAAAAGCAGCGTGTCTTCAGAGAATTTACACAGGAAGGTGGGTTGGCAGTAAGATGACAAGCAGGGCTAAGGAGATGGGACGCCAACATGACATATCCTTGTAGCAGCTACTCCCTTCCCATAACTTTCCAACAATTAATCTCACTCCGGAAAAGGGATGTTTACCCAGATAAGTTGTTGTTCCTCCCACAATCCAGCAAAGGGAACCCAAGTTCCTTTGCTGTAAGACTTTGGATGTCCTTGGATGACCCCTTACTGTTCACCTTAGAAATACATTCCTTCTAGGCTTACCCCAAACCCACCTAAACTGTAGCTGCCTCGGGAGTCCCCAAACGCAGTAGACACAAGCCTGTGACCATGGCAGGACAGGAGGCCAGCAGCTCTTCTTCACTGACTACTTCAAGTGCTCTCTGGGCCACTGGAGATTCGGACATGGAAGCCACTGTTTCTTACTGTTGCAAAAGGCCCGCTTGAGCCCCAGCTGAAACACAACTTGAAGGACCTCAAACTTAAAATGTCATCTTCTACCCAGGAAACATACCAAGCCCCTGGCCTGGGTTTCTCTGAGGGTTTAATCTTCCTTAGAGGAAGATTAAATTTTATTTAGAGATTTAATCTTTCCCTTAAAGGGAAAAGTCAAAATTCCAGGGAGATTCTGCGCTGAATGTTGTTCTGAACTTGGATCTTTGGTCTATTAAGGGAAGAAAATGGCAATATCTAAATAATACTGACAAACCGTCTTCCACATCAGGAAGAAAAAGCCCTGATGCACCCATTCCTACCAGGAAAACACCGCTTTGATTAATCCGTTTTGAAACCCTGGAGGAACAAGAACCAGATGTGGTTGCACCCCGTGGCTGGTACATGCCTGTGGGCCATACTGGTGTTTCAAAGGACTCTACTGGAACTTCAGAGCCGAAACGTGGGATGGGAGAGCTGCTCCCAGCGATGTCCCCTGCTCCCAGCAAACACTCAACCTGCCCCTCAGTACCCTTCAGCTGCTGGTACTCACCACCACCACCACCCTCTCCAAAGAAGTTTTCACGTTAGATTTACCAAAGACAAAGAAAAGCAGCTCACGGGGGAGCGAAGCACCAGTTCCCAACAGCTCAACAAAAGCAAATATTGAGCCATTTTTGCGTGTCTGAAGCCCACCCGCTGGGCAAGCCATCACACCAAGGACTGTCAAGGAGATCTTAAAAGAGCTCTTGGCTCTGTGTTCATAAACTACTTGATCTAACCGAAGGCTCTAATGCTAAGAATCACAGTTTCCAGCTGTCTGTTGGTAACATTAATGGACATTTACAAGTTCCATGATAAATCCTGCCTTGTGTCTCATACCGAGAATCACAGGAACTACAAATCTTGGGCCACAACTCTAAGCCTACGCCCATCTCTTCATTACCACTATGTCGAACAACTGTTCTGTGAGCTCATAACTAAAAAATGAAGAAAAGCAGCAATAAATTATGTATTTGCTCTACTGAGTTTCCCAGAGCAGAGAAGCTGCTCCAATCCACTGCATCAACTTTAACATGTCCAAGGCTATTTTTAAAAATGCTACAGTATGAAGAATGACAGTGTTTAGCTCTATCTTCTGCTTGTCACGCAAGCCTGGGAAGAGACAGCAGAGGCAGGACCCTCGGGTATATGGAACATGAGACATGTTGCAAGCACTTAAAACTCCTTCCAGATCATCTTCACTGCCTGTACCTGGCTGTCGGGATGGAAACGAGGGAGTAGACCATCCCATTTAGCCTCCCCAAGGGATGTCCTCAGATGTTCCTTGAAGCACCCGCTGTTGGCTAGCACCAGCTTATTTGCCTTTTTTTTTTTTTTAAGGGTGTATCTGTTTTTTTTTATTCCTGTTTCATTAAAGCATAGAGGACACCCAAACTGTCCCTTGTGCTGGCCCCGAAGATTTTATCTGACAAACCATTTTGCCTGGAAGCTTGTTCATCTGAAACAAAAGCAGGCAATGGACTTCAGGACAGGGAGCAGGCCAGATCTGCAGGGTAGTTCTTACAATCCTGTCATGCAGCTGTCAGAGGAGTCAAGCAAAGTGGGCTGAATAACTCAGCATTTAAATCACAGCTTTGCTTGGCCTCATTTGTAGTTCCGCCCTTAAACAAAAATTGCAGCTGATGAAGAGTTATTTCGCATCAGAACAAAAGCGACTTGAGGTTTAACCCCTCCGGAGTGACGTGGCAGAGCTGACAGGACTCCACACCAGCAAGTCTCATGTCTTTCTGGGGACACCTGCGTTCTCCAAACAAGAGGGAGTTTTCACAGAATCGCAGAATGATATGGGGTTGGAAGGGACCTCTGGAGACCATCTAGTCCAACTCCCTGCCAAAGCAGGTCCACCCAGAGCAGGTTGCACAGAAACGTGTCTAGGGGGGTTGGAATGTCTCCAGAGAAGGAGACTCCACCACCTCTCTGGGCAGCCTCTTCCAGGGCTCTGCCACCCTCACACCAAAAAAGTTCCTCCTCATGTTCAGATGGGACTTCTTATGTTCAAGTTTGTGCCTATTACCTCTTGTCCTGTCCCTGGGCACCACTGAGAAAAGCCTGGCCCCATCCTCCTGACACCCACCCTTTATAGTATTTATAGACATTGATCAGAGATCCTCCCTCAAATCTTCTACAGACTAAAAAGACCCAAGTCCCTCAGCCTTTCCTCAGCAGAGAGATGCTCCAGGCCCCTCATCAGTTTTGTAGCCCTCTGCTCTACCCTCTCTAGCAGTTCCCTGTCCTTCTGGAACTGGGGAGCCCAGAACTGGTCCCAGTGCTCCAGCTGGGGCCTCCCCAGGGCAGAGCAGAGGGGCAGGATGACCTCCCTCCACCTGCTGGTCACACTCTTCCTGATGGCCCCCAGGATGCCATCGGTCTTCTTGGCCACAAGGGCACATTGCTGGCTCATGGTCATCCTGTTGTCCACCAGGACTCCCAGGCCTTTTTCCTCAGAGCTGCACAATGCTTTCACAATGCTCCGGTAGGAAAGCTGCTACCCCACCTCACAGCAGGAAGTCCATTAGATGGTGCTGCTCATGGAGGTTCTCCCTTGTCAAACAGGCCCTGCAAATCTTTCTGGCAGAGCTCCCAGGGACAAACAAGTTTTACGGTTATTCAGTAACCAAAAAAAAAAAATTAAAAAAAAATCAGGCGGTCATGGTCTCTTAAAAACTTAGCTGAAGACCAAATCTGGGCCAAAGGCTGTAAATTTCCCACCACTGGATTAAATGCTGATTGTGTTCACTGGAAGAAGGGACACAAAGTCCATGGTTTTCCATAGACTTGTCCCATCAGGAAACAGCGGCCTGCTCCTGTCTGCATGCAGCTGATTATAGGGACAGTAGAGCACAAAAAAAAAAAAAAAAAAAAAGAATTCTGCTTTAAATTTATCTTATTTCTTATGTTTGCATAATTCAATTTACTTCTCATGTACCAGCTGGCTAGGACAGTCCTTCTGTCACCAGGCTTATCCAAAATCTTTGTGACTCCATACTGGGAGCCTTCCCTGACCCCAAGGAGGTACTGACTCTATTCCTCAGCCCTCTCTAACATGTCCTTCCAATCCTTCCAGAACTGGACACACCAGTACCCTCACTGCCACCGCCAGTGCTCACCTACCCTCACCAGTTAATGGTTAGCCTGGGCTCCCCCAGTCAAGTTAAGCGCCAGTGACCACATCCTGCTCACAGGATAAATCATTCTTTTCCTCTTTGAAGGCCCCTTTGACACGTCAAAGCTCATAACCCTGCTCAGTTCTCCGGATTAAGCTCCTCCAATTCTTTCCCTCTCCCCTCTTAAGACACATCTTCAAGACCATCTGCCCTTGTTACACCCTGGACAGACTTTACTAATTGGGCTGCAGCTTTCTGCCACGTCTGGCCCCATCCTCCTGACACCCACCCTTTAAGTATTTATAGACATTGATGAGATCATAGAATCATAGGATCATAGAATGATTTGGGTTGGAAGGGACCTGAAAGATCATTCAGTTCCAACCCCCTGCCCTGGGCAGGGACACCTCCCACCACACCAGGTTGCTCCAAGCCCCCTCCAACCTGGCCTTGAACCCCTCCAGGGATGGGGCAGCCACAGCTTCTCTGGCCAACCTGGGCCAGGCTCTCACCACCCTCACAGCAAAGAATTTCTCCTTGAGATCTCATTTAAATTTCCCCTCTTTCAGTTTAAAACCATCCCCCCTTCCTCCTAAAACCACTAACCCTTGTCCTATCGTACAATTTCAATTTAGCACTTTTCCGTGTCCCTCCTTTGGTCGCACACCTTTTCTCCTGAATCGTTTCTCTGATCTCTCAAAATCGCATTGAATCCCAACCCAGTTTGATTTCAGCCTTCCCTGCTTAGGGACCTTACTTAAAATCTTACTTAAGAACCCTGCTCCACACACTGCACGCACCAGCTTTAATCTTCAAGCAGCAGAAGTTCATCCACTGCTTAACTTCAGACCCACCCCCATGTAAAATGGCACGGGAAGGAGTGGGCACTGACACACAATAACACACAGCAAAGACCAAGGAGGTCCCCCAGAGCAGAGTCACAGTCACTTCACTCATTCCACAACACGTTCTTTACATCCTTACCTTTAATTTTCTGTTTGTACTCTTCTGGTCGGTGGAGGTACATGGCTGCAGCGTCACCATTTAGAGGATCTATAGGGTTGGGATAGGCCAGCAGCTGGGGCAGGAACGATTCAAATATATTGGTGAGATCTGCAAGTGAAAAGACACAGTTGTTAGTGTCCACGGACCCGGAGTCAGCCCGATTAATTCGCTGCAAGCACCGGCACTGAAAACAGCAGCACCTTCAAGGGCAAACAAACTGAAAATCCAGGCACAAGTGAAAAATGAAGGAAATGGCATCGGGGGAAGCACCTACGGAGCTGATAAAGGAGCTTCTGCTGCTGCTGGAGGTGAGCTGCAGCTCCTCAGCTGACCGCACAAACTACTTGATATCCCAGCAACCCAGAGGCAGGTATCTGTGGGTCAAGCAAAGAAGTGGAAGGACACAATTGCCTTGTTTCCCACTTAGGCTCAGCCCTGGCTGAGGAAAAAAAAAAAGGAAAAGAGAAAACCAAAGTGCTATGCTTCACCTCTCACTAGGTTCTTCTCCTAATTCTGCCTCCTTCTGTCACTGTTTTATGCTTTATAACTAAATTGATGTATCTCGAGCACAGAGTATCTTGCAAAGCACTTTAAATGATTATATGTTAATAGAAAGAGCAACCAACAAGTCCCTCCTCCAACTCAAAACAATTCGCAGAATGTGAAGAGCTCACATTAACACCTTGGTGCCGGTTGGCATCTGTCACTAAACAATCCACAACAGGGAACATCCTTCTGGCGCCGATGAGTAATTGTGGATACACGAAACCCTCTTCCCACATCCCTAAGACGACAAGCACCACTCTTCGGCGGTGGGAGGGTGTTCAGAAACAAGCCCTGCATCATCGTTCCTCCTCGGGACCTTTGGCAGGACCACACAAACCCACACAGAGCAGAGATGAAGCCCCCAGTGCAGGGCTGTGTGCCAGGGTTTCGCCTTGGCCACTGGAGAGCTGCCGATACTGGCCAACCAGTGCTTGTCACGTGGGGTTTTCTGTTGGGTTTTGTTTGTGAATATTCTATACATCTTTTATCAGGATTTCCCTTTCCTCCCTAATTATAGGGAGTGTCTTTTTCCTGGTGGTAAAGAAATCCTTCCTGCCTGTAGATGAGCATCACCAATCCCCTCTAGCATGGAATGAAGTAGAGCTGTCAGAAGGGAAGCCCAACGCTCCCTAAGATCCACCACGGGAGCAGTCAACCATCTCAACCTGCCTCTTACAGAAGGCCATCGTCAAACCTCATGGAGCTGCTAAATTCAACAGGGTCTGATGGTGGGCAAGGGCCTCAGAGCCATTAATTTTCTAAAGATTCATCAAAAATGGGTGGGCAGGTACGGGGAAAGATCTCCAAGTGCAAACAGTTACTCTGGCTCCGGGCTGTAGCCACAGAAAAACCAGGCTCCAATTCCATCCCCAAATATACAGCCTTGGAAGAGCCACACAGTAGATCCAGGCAGATCTTCACCACTGCCCCATGTTACAACCATTGAAGATCTACCAATGGGTGTTCTTTCAGAGGATTAAAGGAGGTTCAAGGTTTTATCAGTTCTTCCCTCCTGCATCAACACGTCCGGGACGTGCAGACTCCTTGCTTCTTCAGTCACCCATTCACCATAAATCCTGCTGATCAGGAGGAAAGTCCATGGCTTTAGACATTCAGGAGTGTAGGGTTCATTATAGCTGACCCAACTGCAAAAAGCAATGACATCAATTGCCATGGCTGTCACGCTGAGTGGCCAAGTGCCACCAGCTGCTCCTGGGGTGAAGCACAACAGCAACTGCAAAAAGGATCCCAATCCAAAAAGGGTCCACAAAACCCAGTGAGAACGCTCTGTAAGAATATTTTCTGCCATGGTAGTGGCCTTGCTAAACCAGTTAAACCTCCTGGGGATTTGGCTCAGACACTGTCAGCAAGAAGTTGATTTTAAGTTTGTGAAACCGCCTGCTCTTGGGTGAAGTCTCTCCACAGACTAGGCTTAGATCAAGTAACGTGGCCATCAGACAACTAAACTCTAACATAGGCTGAGCATGCAGAGCCCTGAGAGGCCACCATAGCTCACAGGACACACTGGCAGGGATTTTTCTTCTTTAAGAGAACTCAGTAATTTCCCCTTTCTTTTAAATCCCCCAGAGCGGCACTGGCTTAGCAGGAACTAGCTGAATGAGTGCAAGAAGCCTAAGCACAAAGCTAAAGACTTGAAACTTTGTTAGGGAAGGAGAGGGAATTTAACCACGAGGTCCTCAGGAATTTCTTGGTAGCTATTCTGGGTCTCTTCCACCTTAGTTGCTCCTGGAATTATCTGACCCATATCCTCTGCCAGCACAGGAGCACTCTGCTTTCAAGGGGTGACATTCCAAACAGCACAGCTCTGCCGAGAGGCACGGGGAAATATTATTTCCCCCTTTTCATTTCATGTTCAGAAATGGGCCACTTCCTTATTTCACTGGAATTGAAGCCCTGGAAGTGAAGGGGTGATGGTGGCACTGTAGTTTTTGATGACTTCTGAGTCAAGGGGCAGAAGACACCCCAGCATCCTCCCTGCAGCTTCAAGGCATCCTGCAGTAAGGCAAGGGAAGTTTGCAATAAGATGACTGTCAAACGATGCACTTAATGCCAGTTTTCACCAGTTACTGTGGAAAGTGCTCTGTACAGAACACACACCTCATATCTTCAAGTTTTCTAATACCCATCACTGATATCGCAAGGAAAAATGCAGATTTTTGCAAGCTTGCTGATGTATTAATACATCATCGTAAATACCAAGCTGGTTTTTCTACCTTGACAAGCAACAGGGGTGACAAAAATACAGCAGCGCTCATTAGGAAACCTCTCACAGAAAACCTTCCTGTAAAACTGGAAATAGTGCAGAAGCCCCACTGTGGCTGTCGGTGAGGGCGTGCTGCCCAACAGGGAGGCTTATCCATGCACAGTTTCCAAAGCAAAACCCAGACTGATGGAGCACAAAAACCAGCCCCTCACTTACACCGGAGCAGTTTTCTTTTGCTCAGTCATCCCCAGGGTCTGCAGGTGGCATTTAAGGGCTGGAACAGCAGCCCACGCTGCGCTGCCCTGGATTCTGCTGCCGACTGAACCACGCAGGTTCATCCCCAGCAGAGGGCTGGGTTTGCTAATACGGCTTTAATTCCTCCCTCTCGCATCAGATGCTCCCAGGACACAAAAGCATCCTCTTCCTCCATCAGCAACAGCACCTGGGTCACGGCTACGCTCATCTCTCACAAACAAAACCGTGTGAAGTGTATCCCATGCAACCACAATGCCAGGACTTCAGGCATTCTGATGAGGAGTAAAGTTCAACAAGTTGCTATAGCAATTTCCCACCCAGGATTCACCAAGTCTGGTATTTCCTTACAAATTGTCCTTGGGAGGAAGGTGAAGGAGCTTGTCTCTCTAGCAACTGCTTCAAAGCTTCAACTTACATAGGTAAAATCAGCTTTTTGTGGAAGAGATGTGAAGGATTTTCTGTGCACGTTCCCTGAATACCCTTCCACAAAGCATAATTGGAAGATCTGATGAAGTATACATTTTTAAAACGCAGCCAACCCAGATGAGATACTCAGCTGCATTCCTTTTAACAATCTCAGCTTTCCCTAAATGCTACTTTAAGGGTTCTTCCACTACCGGCTGATGTTTTTATATCTCTAAAAAGGAGAGTTATAGCCAGAAACAACCTAATGGGAAACCCAAAACTGCAGTACGCAGTGCAGTCATCAGATGCACCACCATCTCCCAGCCTGCAATGAAACGACACTGCCATGACAAAGAGGAATGGTTTCTGGGGCCATCTTCTGTAGAAGCGGGATCGTGGCCTTATGCACAAAAAATACCAGCTCCAATGCAAGTACAAAACAGAGATGGGGCAGCTGGAACTAGGTTTCACTTTAGATATAGTCCCTGCTCTCTTTCAGTGCTGAATCATGGCAGGGTGCTGTTGTGCAGTTGCCTGGCATTGTCTGGCGACGGATCGAGCGATCCTTTGTGAGGTTTATGGAATATTTTTGCCCCTCTGGCAGGCAAACAGCTTATGTAAGTATGTTCACATGAAAATCACATTTTTCACGTGATCTTGGCTCAGTGAAGAGTCTAAAACTTCAGTTAAAACAAAATAATAAATTGGCCTGAGATCATCTGTCTGCAACAAGCTGTGTTATGTTAACACACCAAATAGGGATGTTCACGTGCTCAGCTTTCGGGGAAATGCCAAACTCACCGTAGAGAGCTGTCCAAGTTTGATTGATTACATCTAGACATACAGTTCCTGACCTGAAACATATGGAAAGGATGGAATTAAACACAGTCACACTCACAAATACTCTGGGGATTTAATATAATCTACCCCCTCCCTTCCCTTGCCCTGCCTCTGCCCCCCAGTTTCAGATATGCTATGATTTACCCCTCTCTTGTGGTTAATAGAGGGGCAGCCTTTAACTAAATGAACCTTCATACACTGCACAAAAGAAAGTAAATCGGAGCCTTTACTGAATTAGTTGGTCCATATGGGACTCCCCTTAACGACCTTAACTGAAATAAAATCTTATGTTTTGAAGAACTTTAGTACAGACATGAACTCCAGCTAAAGAGGGAGCCACGGCTTAGCCGATGCTGTTCCTTGTTTCTAGAAAGCCAACAAGGAGGGGGAACCAGCAACCTCGAATTTTCTGTAAATGAAGCATGTTGCAATAAAAAGACCACATCTGCAAGAGAGTCTGCAGCACGCAGTTCTCCAGTCTTGCCCACAGCCTCAAAGTTAACTTGTGACAACGTCTACTCCTATCAAGTCCCTCACTCTGGACTCCTGAGATTGACGAAAGCATTATTCAACTCATCAGTGTATTATCATGAAGCCAAAATACAGTTACAATTAGGCAAACCCCTTAGAAAAAAAAACAACAAACCATACACTGGGGATTTACTTACGCTTCGTCAATGTTGGGATGGAAAATTTTATTCATGAATCCTGCAAAGAGACACACTGGTAAATAGCAGAAAACAGCCACAGATTATTTTTTTTGTTGTTTTGTTTTTACAAGAGAAGACTGGAATTTACTGAACAAAGACTCATCTCACTCATTTCAAAGAAAACCCAGCCTTAGCTATATATAGCTACGTAACATTTAAAATATGCAGGCAACATTCTGACCCTAGGGTCCCTCAGCCATTCCCTCGAAATTCAGCAAAACCCTCTGCTGACAGCACATCCGTACCCCAAAGGTTTTGTGGTTCGGTATTATCTCAAAAAGAACTGCCCATCAGCACAATCAAGCACCCACATCTGATAAAGCATTTCTAAAAGCCGCAAAGGATCTCTTCCGTTTTGTGTTTAGAGTTTATTCAAGTTCAACATTTGCATTAAGATTGGATTTGGTTTTTTTTTATGTCTCCCAACAAAGATTTTCTATTAATTTGAAGTCACAACATTAGTCTACATTTGTAAGCCATTCAGGGGCAGAGACTGGTGCAGAGAGCTAACACTTCAAGTTTCGCATCAATACAGCAATTAATTCTTCAGTTGGTACCTCTGGTCTCCTAGAAAAGAAAACAGCTCAGACGTAAGGCCTGGAAAAACAAAGCTCATCTTGGCTTTGTCCACATTTCAGACTTCTAGATTTGACAGTGCTTTCTTTGTTCCAACTTGCAAATTAAATTGTTAAAAAAAAATCCTGTGGCTTCAAGACTTGCGACATCACGGCAGGAGATGCCTCACACTTATATATATATATTTTTAATATATATATGGTACATATATCAGATACAAGACTGTATCTGATAGCAGCAGCTCAAGGTAAGCCGTGTTTTCCAGCTGCCTACTTTAACCTCAAGTTCAAGACAGATGGGACCTCAAAAAACATCCCCTTTCTCCCTTTTTATAAAACAAAGATATTAAAAGGATTATAACATCATATTTCACACCATAGTCTGTGGAGAAGTAAAGCACATCCACCCCAAAAGCAAAGCTAAGCGTTTCAGACGATGGCTGTGAGGGGATGCAGAACCCAGCTTCCAAACTCCTCCTGTTCCTTTGAGTAGGAGGAACCCAAATACCTGGGTGAGGGACGTGTCCCCAGCACAAGAACGGACATGGAGCAGGGATCAAAAACTGGGTTTTCCAGTTATTTCACTGCCAAATGGATCCAGTATTCCCTATACATTTCTGCTGGCTTGGCCAAATCATTTGGGCTCTGCCCAGCAGCGCCGCTGCAACCCCCGAGCAGTCCCAGGTTAAGCTACTTCCACATTTTAGCACTGTTGGCTTTTTTTTTTCCAAAACATAAAATAAAACCTCCTCTCCTCTGTTCTACCACCACCCTGCAGCCTGTAAGGCCCTAAAAACGCCGCCCGTGTGGGAATCACACCTTTCTGCAATAAGCAGAAACCTACTTTAGCCAATAGCAGCCATTCCTTCCGACAGAGGTCTGCGTTTATAAAAAAGGAGTAAGAAATTGAGGTCTGGGATACAGACTCCAATCCATTTTAAAAAGCTCCTTCCAGGACTGAAAGCGCACAGAAATTTGCTCTCCAGAGCAGCCCAAGAAGCGTAGGAACTGGTCACTGTTGGGCAAAATCCCGCACCTTCACCACCTTTATCCAGCTATTCCCGGCGAGAAGCTGCAGTAGCGCTGATTTACCATCGCTGCCCGAACAAGGAGTGATCGCGATTTGAGTGACAGCACGGTTCCCATCTGGGGTAAGAGCTGGCATATGGATTTAACTCCCTTCCCACCCACCCCCCACTCCACGTATTATGACACAAATATAATTTCATGTTTACTTGTACCGCTCGGATTTTGCATAAATACAACGGAAGGCTGAAACGATGCCCGGAGCCAGAACCACCTCTAAAAGAAGAACCGGGAACTGCATAAACAACTCCCCGCTAACAAGTGTCTTTCAGGAATACTTTGCTGTGCTTTAGCTTGAAAAACTGAAGCAGCCTTAAAAAGGGAAGCCGTAGCTCCATCAAATATTTACGTTATGGCAGCTCTCGCAGGTTTAAATCAGGTCACGGACCCATCAGGCTGGCACTGGAGAGCTGCAGCGAGCACCAGTCCTGATTCTAAATCTCGTCTCTCTTTTTATTGGGGAGTGGGGGGGAGGGAAAAAGTTAAGATTTTGATAATGCAGAATAAAAGAGAGGTTGGGGAAGACACCAGTTGCTTTGAGCAACCTGGTCTAGTGGGAGGTGGGAATCCCCATGGCAGAGGGGTTGGAACTTGATGATCTTTAAGGTCCCTTCCAACCCAAACCATTCTATGAACAAGAAGAGGATGGTAATGTGTAGACCTGCTGAATTAAACACTCTCTGTTTTGGTACCTGGGGCACAGACCGACCCTCTTTAGCCCGTTCAGGGACAGGCATCCCTCTGCCTTCCCTCATTTTGGTTTTCTGAGCATCTCACCTGTTTCCCAGGACCTCCTACCACAGCCACCTGTGGCTGGTGGGACAAGGCTGTGCTGCAAACCCACCCGTAAGGTTTTTGGTCAACTCTTCGTTCACACACTTCAGCATTTAAGCTGCACTCGATATCCAGGGAGAGGAGATCGGGTTGTCTGCTCAAGCAGCTCCTCTGCTAGAAAACTGCAATTCTTCTCTGTCATCTTTGCATTCATCCAGGCAAGGAACAATCCATTCTTTCACACTGTCCTTGGTCTCGAGCTTTGCAAATGAAACAGTTGTTCTTCAAGAAAGGACACAAACCTCTTCTCCCTGCAGTCCTTGTTTTCCAGGTTGTTGCCACATCTTCTTGCAACTCTTCAAGGTCCTCCCAGTTTCATTCTCCTACAAACTGCCCTTTCCAAGAGCAACTCTGTTCAACATTTTTCCTTTTCCTGACTCCGAAATAAGCTCAAACCTATTATCTCCTCCTTTATTTGAAATGCCAAGTCACCTGCAGCGATAAAGCACTAATATTGCATCAATAATACTGACCTGCTCTGTATTTATTTTTATAAATACAAAAGACAAAGCAAGCATAAACATCCACGTAAAAATGAAATTCTAATTTAAAGAGGAAGCCAGGAGTAAAAAAAAGACCTCCCAAGCCAGTATAAACACTGGGACAGATTTACTGCCATAGTCTTGAACGCAGCACACCCCAATTAATATATTACACAGAACTCCAGGTTCTTTGCTCCATGAAGAGTACCAAGGGACAGGGTCTTGATTTTGGGTTCTCACCACGGCCTGCAGGATGAAGCCGAGGTCACAGCTTGAGCAGTCATGATTCCGAGTGCTGGACTGGCTGTAAACCCTTAATTTAACATTTTAAAACCAATATTCACACTGAACCCTGGAACAGCCAACGTTTAGGAAGGATATGAGCAGCAGAGTGGCTGTGGTCCACCCTCTCCATACCAAGACACTGAGGTCCAGGATTGCATCTGGAGGTAAAGCAGGACTGCGTAAAATCTGTATGGACATAAAGCCTTCAGGTGATAACAGAAAAAAAAAAAACCACAATAGAAAGGGACATATCTGTTCTGATACTGGAAGACGCTGAGACCAATATGCAGATGCTGACCTTCAAAAATGTTGGTAGTTCAGCAATAGCCCTGGAGTAATCACTCTTTGGGTTGACAAAATCTTTGAAGAGAAGCGCATTTTTAAATTAAAAACCAGCTAACCGAATGGCTGTCAATCTTCCTTGACGCTGCAAACACAGGAACATTCATAAAGCTCCAGCAGCTGGACATATTCCAGTATGAAATTAAGTTCTCTCAGCGCGCACACACATCAACTGTAGATGGGTCTGAACATCCAGGGCACTCAGTCGCAGTTGGGTCCAAGCAGTGACTCCTGAAGCTGGGCAGGGGCTGAACACAGTCTCCAGGTGAGTAAAACCATGATGAAGAACCAGGGAAGAACTTCACACTTATGCTGATGTCAACTGCAGACTAAAGCTCCCAAGAAATGGCCAGAAGGCCCTGCGAGAACCAAGGTGGGCTGCTCTGCCAGCCAGAGGCAGAGCCCAAATCCCTAGATAACTTGGGGAACGATGAGGACTTCCCCAAGGCACCTCTTGTTGTCCTGTGGAGCCATGAGGCAGAAAGCTCCTGCAAGAGGTTGTTCTGCATCGATTACTCCCCTCTCACTCTGTCTATAGGGCTTGGACTGTGATCTAGAAAGGGTCCTCCTACCTTGGCAGAGCCCTTATCTACCATTTGGGAAGAATGGACTCAAAAGTTGGAGATAAGAGGGATCAGAAACCTGGGCTGGAGACTGCCTCCTCGGTCTTTCTCCATGTCCAGCTGCACAATGCTGGCCCATAGCAGCAGAAAGCTTTCTGTACCCCTTGATGCTTCTCTTCCAAGTCAGGAACCGGCTGCAATCCAACGAGCGGCGCTTCAAAAGATGGTCTGTTGTTTATCTGAGCTCAAAGTACAGCCAGCTTAGCTGGGAGGTTTAGGTGAGAGGTCCCCAAAAGAGACTTTTTTTTTTTCCTGCAGCACAGCTCTTCGAAGCGATGGAAGTGCTGCCGGCCCCGGAGGAGACAGAGCAAGGTGCCAGCAAACACAGCGCATCCCAGACTCCCGCCTTCGTGTCTTCTTGCTCTCAGCTGCACGGCCGACCCACACCAGCGATAACTGTAAGAGGACTTTCCACCGGCTCCGGGGAACGTGCCAGAGTGGAGCTAGTTTATATCCGCTTCCCCATCCCAAACTCGCCACCGCTTGCCCACGTGTCGGCTCTCTTTGCTCATAAAATAAGGCCAGCTGGACACTTCTCCTCCACCCGAACAACTGTGACAGCAGATTCTGCTGCGGTGCCAAACAAGCAGCCAACGGGACAAGCGTATGTGACCACTCCTGACCTTCCCAGCGCAGCGAGACCGACAAGCCTCAAAGTTTTATTTTTAATGAGAGATTAAGGCCAAACGAGGAGACGGTTCAGACTGCCCGGCTGGCGAGGTGGGAAGGTGGTTACGGTCTCTCTGAAATGGAATGCGGGGAGTTTTAAACCCCAGACCAAATCAACGCGGCGGTGGGCTCGGGTGACCACCCAAGGCTCGGGGCAGAACCACGAGCACAGAGATCAGCACACGAGAGCTTACGTACAGCACAGAGAGGTCAAGAGCAGTCTTTTTTCCTCTGCTTTTTTTAACCACTGGACAACCTACCTAATGGAAAAAGATCTCCCAAGTACTCCTGCAGTGTTGCCAAACAGGGAGATAAGATTAGTCTAAACAATGCTTATTACTTCCCCCCCCACCTCAAACACCCAAAAGCCTGCAAGGGAACGTGCTTTTTTTTTTTTTTTTTAAATTTTTAAAAACACATTGCACTCATTTCAGGCGCTACCTGTTGGTTGCGATTGTTGATCACGATCACAACCCCGTGTTGGTTGAGAAACCGTGGTAGGAGATGGGGGAGAGAGCAGAAGAGCAAGACCTCTGCCCCAGTCCTCAGCTTAGTACCCATTCCTCTCAGCAGACTGGGACAACTGGTTTAGCTTGTGGCTGTTCCCCATTTGAAGGGCACAGGATCGGCCCACCTCGGAGGCGCGTACCAGAGCTCTCAGGTCAATAAGCTCTCACCGGCAAAGGTGAGGATTTCTCTTTTTTTAATGAAATTTGGAGGTTAGGAGCCCATTCAGAGCACTAACAACCACGTCCAATATAAGACTGTGTGCTCACCGTGGAGGCATTCACTGCAGGTGGTGGCGTGTGGTGCTGCGGAACGTCAGCTTGCTCCCAGCAGAAGTAGAACAGTTTATATTACCATACTCAAATCCTAGTAGCTTTTCAAAACAATACCATAAATAATTCCGCATCAGCTTCACGAGGCAAAGATGAGGACACAAAAGCATGGCTGATGGAAAATAGTGGCAGAGCTATCAGCTCCGGACCTCCTGCTCGGCGCGAATCGCCAAGGGGTCCTTCTTGGAAGCAGAAAAGCAGAATCCACAACTTTAGAGACCGGTGCTAAGAGCAGCAATCTCTGGGGAAAAAAACCCGCAGAACTAGCACAAAGTAATTGCCCAATATCAGTTCATCTCATCGCTAAGGTGCACCATCACCTGATGCTCAGGCTTCAGAGACTGGCACAGAAGGCAGCAAATCCGTGCCAAGTCAAGCTGAAAACACCTACCCCATTTTGTCAAGACTGTTCCCATTCTCCAACTGTAGCAGGGGAATCTGCAGAGGGTGCAGAGTTGTGCGTCAGACCGGAGCGGAGACAGGGATACAAATTACCTTTAGGTGTCTCGTCTTTCCCTTCAGACAAAGCTAAGCATATTTGAAAGAACAAGCATTTTCACGTCGCTTATAAGTCAGAAGAAGGATCAACACACAGAGGGGAAGAACCAGCTCAGAATGGTCACAGGCGATAAGTGGCTCATGAAATTCTAAGCAGCAAAACGTAAGGCAATCCAGAGAGGAGCTGAAAGTAAAAATAGCAGCTGCAGTTAAAAAAGAAAAATTAAGCAACGGCCAGGAGAGATCTGTTAGATCCTGGCTGGAGCTAAACAACGCTGCTTCATTCCTGTACTGGCTGCCACAATGTCTCACTATATACATACATACACACACACTCTTCCATATGTTTTGTGTACATACTAGACATTTTGTTTTGCAAAACACTTAGGAGAAAGGTGAAATAGAAATATAAGGTATCTGCAGATAACCGGGGCCAGAGATGAGAGGAAAAATGAGAACTGTGTATAAATACACAGAAGTTATTTGAGAAATCGAGGCTCTGAGCATATTGTATGCAAACTCTGCAGCTGTGACATTTGATTATTAAGAAACTGGAGTGAGTCAGTGCCGGCCTAATATTTCTGCAGATTTTAGCAATAAAATAAATGCCACGGTGCTTTCAGGTAAGAGCTCAGGCTCCCAGGTTCACGTGTTTCTATGGCTATTATCATCTAAGCAGGGCAGGACATTCACACTCTGCGCTTCCTCCCCTGTTTACAGCATCAAAGGCCATGAATCTCCAGCTCTTGGCAGGCGTACGGGGTGATTAAAAACATACAAAATTTACACAAAGTGTTCTCATGACTTGGGAGCTCAAAACAGTACTTCGAGTCCTTCACAACTCCCCTTTGAAAAAAGCAGGAACAGACTAGGCAGAAAGTTCCCCTGAAGATATTAAATCCCAGAGGGAAGGGAAAAGTAGCGAAGCGGTGCCAGCAGAGTTACTGAAACCATAAACAGCTCAAAACATATTGTCTAGGAGAAAGCAAAAATGGAAGCAAACATCTAGCAGGGGAGTGCTTGGGGTCCTCATAAGCACGCAGGGATATTTACATTAATTGCCAAAAGCATAAAGAACAGCAGCGTTCACCAGCTTCAGAAAGCAACTGGGTGTTTTTCAGGAGTTGGTTTTGTTCTAACAAACTGCTCAAAAGTTCAGGAGGTTTGTTTCAACTCTGAAGATTTGGGTGTTTAGGGATCACAAGCCGAGTTAGTTCATCCCAGTGGGAGCACTCAAGCCCAGAGCCAACATGAGGGCCCTGTAACTGTTTCTGTTTAGATTCGTGTTCTTCTAGGATGTGCTTTGTCATTTTTATCGTACGTTATATAGCTCTTGCTCATCCCACACCAATATGGAAGTGTAGGGGTGTTGCACCTGGAAAGGAATAACACCAGTACAGGTTGGGGGCTGACCTGCTGAAGAGCAGCTCTGAGGAAAGACCTGGGAGTCCTGGTAGACAACAGGGTGACCACAAGCCTGCAATATGCCCTGGTGGCCAAGAAGGCCAATGGCATCCTGGGGGGCATCAAGAAGAGTGTAGCCAGAGGGTCGAAGGAGGTCATCCTGCCCCTCTGCTCTGCCCTGGGGAGGCCACAGCTGGAGCACTGGGACGAGTGCTGGGCTCCCCAGTTCAAGAGGCACAGGGAACTGCTGGAGAGGGCATAGCAGAGGCTACAAAGATGATGAGGGGCCTGAAGCATCTCTCAGATGAGGAAAGGCTGAGGGACTTGGGTCTTCTTAGTCTGGAGAAGACTGAGGGGCAGGGAGGATCTCATCAACACCTATAAATACTTAAAGGGTGGGTGTCAGGAGGATGGGGCCAGGCTTTTCTCAGTGGTGCCCAGTGACAGGACAAGAGGAAACGGGCACAAACTTGAACATACGAAGTTCCACCTAAACATGAGGAGGAACTTCTTTCCTTTGAGGGTGGCAGAACACTGGAAGAGGCTGCCCAGGGAGATGGTAGAGTCTCTGTCTCTGGAGACATTCAAAATCTAGCTGGACACGTTCCTGTGGGACCTGCTCTGGGTGACCCTGCTCTGGCAGGGGGTTGGACTAGATGATCTCTAAGGTCCCTTCCAACCCCATATCATTCTGTGATTGAGTGATGGGATCTGCCCGATTACACAGCAAAGACCATGAGTTTCTGGTGCCAGAAATACCAGAAAGGTACTGCAGGACACGATGAAACACTGGAAGCTCTCCCAAGAACTGCTCTTTTCACACAGATCCCAGTCTAGGTCTTTAAGCAGAGGCATTACCTGTGCTGTCAGGAGAGCACTGTCCCCAGGGCAGCATCATTTAATAGACTACAGCAATAATTACCAACCTGAGAAGGGCAGGAAATAAATGCCAGGCGTATTTGAGAAGAGAGCTGTGGATGAGACAAATGAGCAAATATTTGGCAGGAGAAGAGCAACCACACAAAACAAAGGCTTCTGCGAGAGACCCTAAAGGCAAAGAGGACCATTGCTCTTTTAGGGTTTAATAAAAGGTCTGCACCTTTCCATATGACAAATTTGGAACCCACTTTAAAAGCCTTTTCTGTTCAGGTTTCTTAGTAGCACTTTAGAAGAGAATACCAAGTTTTCATGTACCTTACACTCAGAGCCATGCTGGGATAAAAGCAATTTGAACAGATTAGAAAGCAACTATTAGCAGTCATTTTTCAGCAGCAGCTTTCTAGAACGCATTGATATGCTTCGAGCCATCATGTTATTTGCTGCAAAAAGCCCATGCCATGTTCAAGACTGCATTAAGATTTACTAAGATGGAAAGAAAATTTTCGCCTACAGTATGAGAGGAACAAGGAAAACTGCAAGGACAGCATTTCAGCTTTAAGCTTCAGCATAAAAGTGTAATTTATTAAAGGAAAAGAAACTGTTGGATTCTATACTTTATACAAGGCAGTGACTTACACAGACAATTTGAACTCTGCATGTCACCACCACAGTGGGAGCAATGCAGTGCTGAGAACAGAAGGACTGCAAACAAGGTATATGTGTGCTCTAGATGACCTTCTGTCCATTTATGGGCTCCACCATCTCTGAAATCCTTCACTTCCACCTCTTTACAGATCAGAAATTGCCATGGCAAATTTCTTCCCTACTAATTCCTACCCCTGTGATATCCAGAGCTCAAACTGGCTGAGGACTGCTGGGTTAGCACACCGTGCTCACTGGAACAGGCAGGCCTGGGAGAGAATAACAGAATAGCTTGGGTTGGAAGGAAACTTCAAAGATGAGCAGGGATATCTTCACCTAGATCAGGTTGCTCAAAGCCCCGTCCAGCCCCGCTGGAATGTTTCCAGCAATGGGGCATCTACCAGTTCTCTGGGCAACCTGGGCCAGGCTCTCACCATCCTCACAGCAAACAAGTTCTTCCCCACATCTCAGCTCCATCTCCCCTCTTTCAGTGTCAAACCCTTCCTCCTCCTCCTATGGCTCCCCTCCTTCATCAAGAGTCCCTCCCCAGCTTTCCTGGAGCCCCCCCTTGAGGGACTGGAAGGGGCTCCAAGGTCTCCCTGGAGCCTTCTCTTCTCCAGGCTGAACCCCCCCAACTCTCTCAGTCCCCCCTCCCAGCAGAGGGGCTCCAGCCCTCCCAGCATCTCCATGGCCTCCTCTGGCCCCGCTCCAACAGGTCCATGTCTCTCCTGCGCTGAGGCCCCAGAGCTGGAGGCAGCACTTGGGGGGGTTCTCCCCAGAGCAGAGGGGCAGAATCCCCCCCCTCGCCCTGCTGGCCACGCTGCTGGGGATGCAGCCAAGAAAGAATAGATCTTGTCTCATTTACAAGCTTGTGAAAGCTGCCGGTCCAGCTGGGACAAAGGCCTGCTCTGGAGCTATCTGTAATGCCAAAACCACTGGTATCAGACACAGCACAGAGTCTGCCTCCAAGAGCAGCGATGCAGAGATCGGGCTGGCCCAGGGGAAGGGACGGAGACGTCACTCAGCCTCTGGCTGTCCAGATAAAGCTGGGCTGGGGCAGCAGAAATGGGAACCAGACAAAGAAAAACAAACCTCTTCCTGCGGCCGGGTCGGGAGGTCCCCGGGTCCTAGCGCTCCTCTTGGCACGTCCATTCCCCAGCTCTTTCCTCCCTGCAGCTGCGCTGAACCCTGCTTTGCCAAACCAGCTCTTGCCTCCCATCAACTCATACCATTCAACCCAAAACCTCAGCTTCAGCTGGGAGGTCACCTGCACTTAGAATCATAGTCGTAGAATTGCCTGGGTTGAAAGGGACCTTTCAGATCATTGAGTCCAACCATCAAAACAACACTGACAAAAACCATCACTAAACCATATTGCTAAGCCCTACGTTTGTCCAGCTTTTAAATACCTCCAGGGATGGTGACTCCACCACTGCCCCGGGCAGCCCATTCCAAGGCTTGACAACCCTTTCAGTGTAAACGTTTTTCCAAATAGCCAACCTAAACCTCCCCTGGTGCAACTTGAGGCCATTTCCTCTTGTCCCATCACCTGTTCCTTGGGAGAAGAGACCGACCCCCCCTGGCTACACCCTCCTTTCAGGGAGTTGGAGAGAGCGAGAAGGTCTCCCCTCAGCCTTCTTTTTCTCCAGGCTGAACACCCCCAGCTCCCTCAGCCGCTCCTCACAAGACTTGTGCTCCAGACCCCTCACCAGCTCCGTTGCCCTTCTCTGGACACGCTCCAGCACCTCAAGGTCTTTTTTTAATTTGTAGTGAGAAGCCCAAAACTGGACACAGCACTCGAGATGGCACCTCACCAGTGCCCAGTACAGCGCGACGATCACTGCCCTAGTCCAACTCACCACATTGTTGCTGATACAGGTCAGGATGCTGTTGGCCTTTTTGGCCACCTGGGCACACTGCTGGCTCATATCCAGCTTCCAGTAGCCCTCACCCAGGCCCTAGAGCAAGAGCCGGCCTTCTGGGGAGCTCAGGGAGAGAAGATGAGGTTTTCAGCAGCTCAAACTGAGACTCATAGGGTCAGAGACGCCAGAAGGTGCAACGAGTCCACTACTAAGATAGTTGCCACACTGTGGGTATAAGCAAGCTAACAGACAGCAAAAGAAACATTAGAAGGGACAGAGCAATTTGAGCAGAAAATAATCCCCTCCTCACCTACCCACCACTCTTCTCCAAGCTCACAAGGAGAAAGGCCATCCTTGTGGTGTCAGTTCTGAAAACGCAGCTGAGCCAACTCCGATCCCAGGCTGCCTTTAATTCCCACTTACCTCAACCAGTGCTAAGTAGCCTCCAAGCCAAACCACCAAAAGGTCAAACCTACCACCTTCCATGCAACTAACCAGAGACCAAATCAACAGCGCTACAAATACACAAGAGCCTGACCAATGTTTACCTGCATTGCCTACTGGAAAGAAATTCATTTTTGTTTTAAGCAAGAAACCTTGATTTCTGATACAGACTGGGAAGAGAGAGAAAAAGAGTTTCAAGTAGACCAGCATCAAAGCAATTAAGAACCAGGAAACTGGGGTTTATGTGCTTTCTGACAGTTGTCTGTAGCCAGCCCAAATTTAAGCTTGCCAATGTGACAGTACCCCGATCTGCATCGGTTTGTAGCGCTTGAGAAGCAGGGAGGGAAAAAACGACTGGCACCAAATAACATAATGTGCATCTCGTAAACAGTCTGCAACCAAAGAGGTTTACAGCAAGTTTCAGAGCTGACTCAAGAGGAAGGAGAAGAGGGCTTGCGTAGCTGCAGCAATACTGTGCTGTTACTCAGCTGCGTGCCCATTTCTGTGGCTCAGTTAAGGTTTCAACAGGAAAAAAAAAAAAAAAAAAAAAGGTAAAAGGACGGCGTAATAACCTTTCCCAAAAGGCACAGTTCACATTTGGAAAGAGACACATCATTTCTCGCACCAGAGAGAGAGAGATACCCTAAATAGAAGGCACTGTTAGCGTAAGAGTCTATTTTAAGAAAGCAACCAATACTTATCAACTCCAAATCAGGATGTTGATATTGGAAGGGACTCATCTTGTCCAACCCATACAGTCAAGTTTCCACATTAGTTCTCCTCAAGCTGTTTTCTCCATTCTGTAGAGTCCCCCGGTGGCTTGAGCCACAAGCACACCCTTCTGACAGAGAAGCGCTGCGTCACCAAGTTCCCAGCACTTATTTCATAAGCCAGAAGAGAGATGTTGGAACTTCATGCATCTACTCCAGTTTTTCAAGCAGTATTGGCTATTGTATTTATAGCTTAAGTGACTGGAATAAAGTCAGGTACCAGAAGACACCCAAGTTACATCACCGTTACCCAAGGACAAAGAAAAGATGGATACAGTCTAAAGAACATTTCCTTATCAAACTTCCTATTTGCTCTCGAAGGTCTAACAAGCCTGACCAGTTTAGCCAGCTGCAATTTTTCTGGTGATAGGTCCTTGCTTCTATGTTCCTCCACATATGCATCACCTCTTCCACGAGGACACAGGTTTCAGCTCCTGCCTTCACTTCCATCCGCTTTTGGGACACGAGGTCCCAAAAACTAGGTTCACCCCAAGATTACAAACATGCACTGTGGTCTTTGCTCTCCATAACACATGAGTCATTTGATATAAACAGGCTCCTGCACTCACTGTGGTATCCTGCACCATACCCACAAATGGCTATGTTATACAAAAAAAGCACATGGCAGAGGGATTCCATTCATCAACACACAAACATGTGACCACATCACATTTCCAGCTCCTAACCCTTCAGCCAAAAAAATAGAGCTTCCTCTCTCTGCTTGGCACGTGGTGGACGTGCTGGACACCTATGGTAAAAGCATTCTGCAAAATTGAAGTAAAGACCTTATTATTGCACTGAGGGTTGGAGCGACTTCACCTGCAAGAATGCTGCAAGCAATAACACCTCTCCTGTATAAGCAGTAAAAGGATTTTGACTGAAAAGCGGTTATTGGTTACCTATAGACGGGGATTTGAAAGGGTATTTATCAGGAAGGTCGACTCTAACTTTCCATACTCCACCTTCATAGGGTGCTGCAATGAAAGAAACGCAGGTATTAGACACTTCATAACTCAGGCGAGAATAAATAGAACTACAGCATTAAGCAAAACACATCTTTGGAAGAATACTTAGCTCCATCAGGGGGTAAGATTTCATATCAAACCTCCTACGGTAAAAGGCTTTTTCCTGTGCTGCCTGACAAGAAATACATGATTTTAACTAATACTGCAGAAGATCTTAGCACAAAGACACAAAAGCCTTATTAAAAACAGAGACTTTAGAATAATCTACTTACCTTTAGAGATGTTACTAAATTAAGGCAGGCTAGAGACCTGACTTGTGATCTAGTCACTAGAAAAGCCATCTTAATTACAAACTCGGCAAAAATTGAGATGACTGATGCAACAACCCATGAGCCAGGCCTAGAAAAGCTAAGGATCAACAAGAGCGGAGCTGAAGGCCATAGCAGAGGGCTGAGCTGTCCGAGGGCAGCACCCAGCTCCAAGGGAGGTGGTTCATCTGTGTTAATGCTCACAGTCCTATTTCTCCCCGCCCTTGAGAGAGAGCAGCCTTCAAACACTGCCACCCCTTTGATTTCTCACCCCCACTTAGATTTGCTCATCTCTTCTTCCACTCCAGAAGAATGTGTCACTTCACCGTTCCCCACCACAAGCCATCGGTTTGTTTTTACAGAAGGGTTGGGTCATATACTTACTTCCTTGTGGTCCATAAAACTTCACAACAAATTCATTGAGTCCTCCTAAGATTGTGACTTCGTGTTTGCTCTCAATACTGATACATCAAGTAAAGGAAAACATTTAGTCCGGGAAACAAAACTCATTTAACTCAGATTCGGGTAATTTGCTAGAAGCCTGTCAAACCAAATAGTTTAAAACCAAATATTCAAAGTATTTTACATCATGCAATTTAAGCGTCTTGACACATCTAAGTGACCACACCACCACAATGACGTTCATAAGAGCCAATTGCTCAACGCAGGGGGAGGGATTCTCCAGCGTGTAGAATCTTGAGATGATGGCTCCCTTCCCCTCGGAGCTGCTTAGTGTTTTCCATCGACCTGTTTTAAGAAAACGCCGAGTCCCTGTCAGCAGCATATTTGGAAACATATTCGGGCTGTGGAGGGGAGCTAAAATCCAGAAAGAGCAAGAGCTCCAAAGCCTCGGCACACACAGACGTGAACCCCAGGGGCACAGCTCAAAGGTGAAGCCAGGACTCAAGAGAGATCTCTCTCTCTGTCTTTCCAGCGCTTGGGAGACGAGCCACAAAGCAGAGAGTCGCCCTTGCAAACTGCTCACATTAAATGTTTACTCCCCTGCCCAGATTAGAGGAGCAGAACTCCCCCCAGCCCCTGCTCTGACAAACGCGAGAGCTGATGAATTCAATTCTCCTTGGCTGCCTTCGGCGCTGTCAGATGGCCTCCCACAGCTACAATGCAAATTACGGCAATCTCATGTTAATTTGACTTGCAAGACCAAAAAACTCCGCGTCTTCGGAGAGATGGCAGAAGGGCGAGATTATGAGGCACCGCTACAGCGCAAAAAGAACAACTGTATTTCTCAACATTTAAAAGGAAGAATCAAAGCCCCAGCGCTTTGGGAAGAAGGGAATACAAACAGAAAGGCAAGAAATCTTCATTTCAAGTTAAGGCTCGGTTAAGGCAATTAATGGTGATGTTTCAGCACCCAAGCTTGCTGAAGAATTCGGCTATAAATCAGGGTTAATGGATTGTGAATAATATCCTACAGCAATTACCTTTAATCAATAATCTTAATACGAATTATGAGGAAGCATCAGAAAAAAAACAAGAGCAGGAGAAAAATCAAAGGTTTATTCCCACCTGAACTTCAGCTGCTTCAGATCAGCACCACAGAGGCTGCCCCCATTTGAGAGAAGGGGGCAGAGGCCCAGAATATCTAATAAAAGATCCTTAATATCACAGCAGCGAGCTTGGCAGAAATGCTGAGAGGAACTGAAGCCAGATTCCCTTTTACAACCAACATTTTTCACTCTGATGCAAAAGGTTTTCTGCTTTCAAGGCACAAAACTTGCCTGGGAAGCCCTCGGCTCTGCAGCAATTATGCAGACCCCCCCTTGGACCCTCAGGGCACTGGGCAAACAGGCACTCGTGTGCCTGGGCACACACATACACGCTCACTTAAGTATTTCCAACCCACCAGGTCCCTTCCTGGGACCTACCACCAGGAACAAATATATCTCAGGACAGATCTATCCCCGATTTCACATTACGATCCATGAAGTCCGCTTAAGGTAAATCACGAACTACTTTAAAAGAAGCGGTTCCCGTATCCAGAAGCGCCAGCTCAATCCCGACATCTCATCTGCGGGGTCCGTCAGGATTTATTACATTTCCTCAAATACAATGAGTCCCGGATTGGACAGAGTTTTCCCACAGTGCCAGCTCCAAAAGAGTTTGGACGCAATAACCTTCTTCCCCTCATTCTCATGGGGAGGGAGAAAAGTTTATAGCGGTTTGTTTTGGCTCCGGAGTTTTCTTGGTTCAGCAGAAGCTGCTTTGCCCTACAGTTAAATGGCAAGTGGCTCGCTGCACCTGGCAGCCACCCAAGAGCAGCTCACAAAGGGCAGATCGATGCTTAACTGCCCCCAAGCGCAAGTGATTTCTCTGCCAAAAGCCAAGGGGCATCTCTGGCATAAGTTATGTCCCCACGGGTTTCCCAAGAGGAGCTTCGCACCGAAGTATCGCAGCTTGTTTCAGACCCGCCACTCGTCACCAGATCTTTTCACCTCACCCAGGACCGTGACAAGAAGTTTTAAATATAGGCTCCACTGAGTTGAAGTTCCTTTGAAAATGTACATGCTCATCTAAGGGATAACTATTCCAGGTTCAGAAACGGGGCTCTTACACAAACCCGCCGTGTACGATGATGCCCCAGAGTGAAACGTTTAATACTGAAGTATGTTAACACTTACAGCAGCTTCGCGGATCAGGTTAAATACAAATGGTTTTACTTAGGGCTAAATCAAGTACCACTTAATAAAAAACAGCTCTCCCAGCCAGATCTCAGAGCGAGCTCCTGAGCAGCTGCAGCTTATATGCTCTTCGGCTCCGCGAGTTAATACCAACCATAAATTAAAGCAGAGCTTTCTGCACTCAGATTCAGTCCTAGCGTTCCCAAATTCAAAAAAATACTAGTAAGCAACGTGGTGCCATATTTGCTTATTCTCCCTGTTGTGGCAAGGGCCTACAATTCCTACAAAAAACCCCAGCAAGTGAGTATGGTTCATGAAAGGGATGTGTATCTGGATGTGGATGCTGCATTTGGGAACAACCGCATTGTTTATTAACACGATACAAGAGTTTGGGGACAGACTGAACACAAAGTGGATTTCAGCAATAAAGCCCTCATTATCAACACAGGCAAAATCTCTGGAAATGCATTAGCAGAACTGAGGGAGCTGGGGAAAGCCCTCTTTCCTGGGCACAAAGCGAGTTCTACGTGAGCCCCAATTTTCTAACACAAGTGGGGTGAACCATCTTCCCCTCTCCACCAAGTTTTCTCTAAAGTTAGGCAAGCCCAGGAATCTGAAACCTTGAAATCCCACTAAGAAAATGACTGAGAGCACCAGTGAGAGCAACTACAAAAAAGAAAAAAAAAGAGAACATTTATACCCCATGAGATCTTTCCATCTCCAGGAAGTCTTCAGAAAGGGAAACATTTCTTGCACAAGCTGAGACTCCAGGAAGAGACTCCTCAAGGCTTCTCCATCCCCCGAAGCCGTACCAGGGAACCCTCTATCAGCACAAGGGACCTGAAACATTTGGAGGATGGTCCTTCTGGACCATGTTCCCGGAGAAAGCTCCACCATAGCTGAGGGCAATGTTTCACCGAGTAAAGAACGCAGGCTCTGACCCAACTATTTTCTCAGCTCAGTCAGATTTTTTCCATAAGGCAAAAAGTCTTACAACCAAATCCCAAATGAATCCCATTCCAAACACACCAGCAATTAATCAGCTGTTTCAGAATCAAGAAATAGTTGCCATTTTGGAGACTCACAAGACTTAAGGAACCCAGTTGTGCCTAATACACAACAAACCCCCTCTTCCTGCCTTCAGAGCTAGACAGGGCCTGGTGCCAGATCCTGCAGAAAGCCCCAGTAGCTCCCAGGAAGGAGAAATGCTCCAGGTCTTCAGAAACCAGAGTACAGCTTCAGGAAGCCCCAGGAAAAAAACATAGAGGATTTAGAGCAAGATTTCCACAGTGAAGGTGACCAGCCTGTTCACAGCAGCCCCCACACACTTCTCCTAGGACATCTACCTTCAGGTTCAGGATTCCCATCCACCTCCTTCATCGGCTACTGATGTAAATCTGTGCAGAAAGTGCTCAGGACTTCAAAGACACAGTCAGCATTTATGGGCAAGACCACAAACCCCTCACCTTGTTTTAGTCTACTCTGTCCACATGAACTCCTCTATCCCCACGCTCTCTGTCACCGCACTCTTCATTATACAGATTTGCAGAAGGGGAACGAGCAGGTGATGGATAAAGACTTTAAGATTCTTGATTCTAGTGGCAACCCAGTGGTTTGTACTGGTATGAGCTATGTGCCTTGTTTCCACAGCACGGCTACACCATGTGTAGACTGGGTCAAGATTACAGAGCTACAAAACCAGCCCGGAACACATCACACGCGCTAAAATGCTTAATAAAAATACAACCAAATCCCTTTCAAAGCTCTCAGCTTGCTCCTACCACTAGTCTAGGTGACTTATGGCCTTCCTGCTTTTATCTCTTTATCATTTCAGTCTACTAATTTGACTTTGTGTCAAATAGAGCCAGCGTAAAAGTCAAGAGAAAAATCAGGATACAAGTCAGGTTTCTAACGAGTAAAAAGTTCAAAAGCTTTACCTTAAGACCACAGAAACCAGAAGGGAGTCCTGAGGACCTGAAGATAAATTATCTTAGTCCCAAGACTATTAGGAGAATTTTAATGACAGTAAGCGTCGAAAATATTTAGATGATGATATGGAAAGCAAGCTTATTTTCAAATATCAGTTCAGAAGGGGTTGCTAGGAGAGAGACAGAAGGGAATTTTTCTGCAGCTGATTACAGACTCCCTATATAGTGCCTGAAATGTGCCAGAAGCGCAAAGGCCAACCGCGCCACATATTAGCATTACAGTAACATCCAGAGCCCCCCTATCAAGATCAAGGCTCTATTGTTCAGGGTTGAGCTCGTAGGAAATTGTTTCTTCGGTCAGAATGAAAAGTGATTTAAAGCGTTTGCCTATTCTGCGTTGGGACACAAAAAAAACCCACACAAAACCTTTCAAATCTGGACAGCGAGAGACTGCCCAGCCATCAGCCAGAAATAGACTGGCCACTGTGGATTTGCCCGTTCCAGGGTCGAGTTCCCATTCCCTCGTCCTCGTGCAGGGCCACCCACCACCGTAGGGCTGGATTTCCCCTGCAATAATTAAAAAAAAAATATATGTATAAATTTGTTAGGATTCAACTTCACACCCTGATCTCCCAAAATCCCAGCTGAACATCACGGCCAACAGATGGCTGGCCTGTTTGCAGGGTTGAGTGACTTTTTTTCCTGGCAAACATTTAGCCTTTAAAAGAAAAAAAATCCCCTCATTAAGTTTCTTTAAAATTACCATAAGTTACAAGCTTGGGCAAATGGGTTTTCCAGCTAAAAATATTTCACTGAAAATATGTTTACAAGCCTAGTGACACGAGAGGCCGCGAGCGCCCTGTGGCAGACACAGCAGAAAGCTGGAGTGCCCCAGGAAAAAAATAAAGTTGTATATTTATCTACGTGCATCTCAACACAAGTTGCAGTGAAGTTGATGGTCATTACCAGAAAGCAAGTTCCTGCCTTCTAAGGATCTCTGTTGTGTCTTCTCCTACTCATGGAGACTGGTCCCATCCCTGGAAGGGTTCAAGGCCAGGTTGGAGGGGGCTTGGAGCAACCTGGTCTGGTGGGAGGTGTCCCTGCCCAGGGCAGGGGGTTGGAACTCCATGATCTTTAAGGTCCCTTCCAACTCTATTATATGATTCTGTGGTCTCCAGCTTTCTTTCCAGGGGGTAGAACCTCACCAGAGAAGACATTCTGAATCTGAGGGACAATGGTAAGACCACATCTGTGTATATTTAAAAAAAAAAAAAACAAAACAAAACAAAAGAAATCATCCAGCTCTGCTACCTAAGCAGTCGAGAACCTTTGAGGAAATAACTCACCATCCGCATTTTTCGTCATAATGAGTGTTTTAAAAATAAGATTAATATAGTTGATTTTTTCCTTCACAAGGAATTTTGCAGGCACTGAGTACTGCTACACCACCTAGAGAATCACAGCATGGTCAGGGTTGGAAGGGACCTCTGGAGATCATCTAGTCCAACCCCCTGCCAAAGCAGGATCATCCAGAACAGGCTGGACAGAACATGTCCGGGTAGCTTTTAAATGAATCCAGACAAGTAGACTCCACCACCTCTCTGGGCAGCCTCTGCCAGGGCTCTGCCACTCTCACAGGAAAGAAGTTCCTCCTCATGTTCAGATGGAACTTCTTATGTTCAACTTTGTCACCGTTCCCTCTTGTCCTGTCACTGGCCTCATCCTCCTGACACCCCCCTCTAAGTATTTATAGGCGTTGATCACATCCCCCTCAGTCTTCTCTTTTCCAGACTAAAAAGACCCAAGTCCCTCAGCCTTTCCTCATCAGAGAGATGTTCTAGTCCCTTCATCATCTTCACAGCCCTTTGCTGTGCCCTCTCCAGCAGTTCCCTGTCCTTCTTGAACCGTGGAGCCCAGAACTGCAATATTAGTGCAGCCGCTCCAGCTGCTTGTGGTACAGAAAGCACCACTCGCTCTGCTCGTTGGAGGGACTAGAGGTGTGCAAGCAGAATTTTGCAACAAAAACAGCCTCTAATATTGGGACTGATGGTTATTCACGTTTATTTTCTTACCAAGGCGAACGAGTCCTGCTCAAAGAAGCACTCACACAACTCACAGTTATCCGTAAGGAGCCCTATGATTTAGCAGCATTACCGGTTACGCTGCCGTGTGGGCAGCAAAAGGGCAAGCACAGCTCAGTCTACCTCCTTCCCTCTCTCCAAGCCCTCGTAGGCTGCTTTGCCTCCTCTAAACTCCCTTTCTTTATCTGATACAAGTTACCCAAGATGCCAGTTGCACACGTGAAACCGCAGCCGGCACCAGAACTTTGATGCTTTAAGCATTCGTGTTTTCCCCCAAGCAAACGTCCCTGCCCTTTACTCACGTTCAACTTTCTTCACACTTCTCCGTCTGTCCCTGCAGCTCACCAGAAGAAAGGACATTTAGTCAGAAGCAAAAAAGGTTACAAAGAAAAAAAAAATCAAAATCTCTTGTGGTTTCTTCGAGCAGCAAGAGGCAGCACTTCCTAGTCACCCTGTGTTGCAAACTTCTTGAGAACTCCAGGCTAAACTCATTCAGATTATTAAAATTCATTGGTTTTCCCCCAAGCTAGTTATTCTCGTTGCCACAGGGCCCTGCTCATACTTTCCAGCTTCAAGCAAAGGGGTTTTCTAGCACCAGAAATAGGTTTGCTATTTGCCAAGGACTTTGTGTCGCACAATTTCTGGTGCCGGTATCCACAGCTCCGTGGTCTGCACCAGTTCCAGGAAGGGAAGACACCACTGGGACAATCTGCACTTTATCTTCATGTATCCGGGGCAAATCTCAATCCCACAGCTTTGAGAGAAACAAAACTCACTTAAATCCTACGGCATAAAGGAGGAGAGCAAGTCACTCGCGGGCAGTCGGGGAGAGCTCTGAAGACAGCCAGCTGTCCCATCCCTTCACCCCCCTTTCCACTGCGACAAGTGAACTGGGGACGGCACAAACGAGGTGGTTTCACTCACTGCAAGACGACGGCTGATTAAAATTGCAGATGGAAAAGCTCTGGAAGCAAGGGAATAGCAAACAAATAACTGAGCAGCAACCCCTGCTTGGTTGCTGAGTTTTTATTTTATCACACACAAGCATTTTCTTGTTAGAAACGCAGTCTTGCTTTAAAAAAAACAAGCAACAACCAACCCCAACAAGCCTTACTCACTGCTTCTCTACCAGATTTTAACCGAGATGAGAAGTCACACAAGAAAGAGAGTTCTTAAGTTATTCTGCACACACCCTTCACCATTTCACATCAAGGACGGCAAATTTCCCCAAGATAAACACACCGGTCACCAGCAACCCCATCAAAAGGCACTTTCCAAGCGCAGCCACGAGTACTGAAAGACACCTCGTGAGTGTGATCAGAGGTTTTTTGGGAGAAGGAACTGGTGTTCCAGCAAGCCCTCCAGCCTGGCTTGCTTTCCTTAGAGCTTCTGATGATTTACATCTGGGCACTCTCCACCAAATTTTGTGCCAAGGAACTGGAGCAATAAGGAAAAGGTAGAAGAAAAAGCCAGCTTTCCCCAGAAGACACTTTGCATACGAGTTGCCTGCTATGAACCAACTTGAAACTAAGTCAGCATTTTTCCTACCGAGAGGATCCTCCAGGCTTTAAGCCTGGTCTTCCCTCACCAGAAGTGAAGGGAACCACCACAAAAAGACAACAAGGCACACCTCATTCCATGCTGGATTGAATAACACTGCCCTTTTCCTTCAGGAAACAGATTAATTCACTGCCCTCCTCGACTCTGTGCTGTTCCTTGAAAATTTCAGCTTGTTTAGAAAAAGAGATAGCAGATATTTGTTTTTTATTTCAATCTTTTTTTCTTTACGGCAAGAAAACTTGTTTAAAACAGTTTTTTTTTTTAAGCTTCCACCGAGTGGGTCAACATTTAATTGCAGCGGTGGCACCAAGAGCTCCTTCACAGTAAGATTAGACGGAAACACAATCAGTGTCATTTTGACAGTAGATAACGAGCGCCGCAGCCCAACTCCAGTTTTGCTCTGCTGATTACGGTGCAATTTATTTGCATTTACAGACAAGAACACAACACGTACAAGCATCAGGCCCTCGTTTTACTAGGTATCGTTAGCCAAGCTCCATTCGGGATGAGAAGATGCACAAGCCCAGGTGACACCTTCTGATTTGAATCACAGCAGAGCTTTGCCTGCGAGATGACTGTGCTGGGCAGTCCCAGGAGCCGCACGTTGGAGGGAAATGGCTCGAAACCACTTAAAACTGTGACCTACGCAAAGGTTGCTGCTCGAGAAAGGCTGAGAGATGAATTAGGTTGAGAAGCAGCTGGCACACAAGAGTTTTAAATATGAAAGAGACTGGACTTTATGAAAGGAAGTTGGAATGAGTTGCCATCAAGACAGCTTGATGTTCCTGCGCATGACCGTAACGCAACACAGCGTTGCCTCCACAAGCACAAGATTTCTTTGAGCCTCAGTAAAACAGGACACATGAGAAACCAAGAGAATTTAAGTGCAATTAGTCTGCAATGATAAGTAACTGTCAATTAGCAAACTCCTTCACAGAATGGTAGGGGTTGGAAGGGACCTCTGGAGATCATCTAGTCCAACCCCCTGCCAAAGCAGGGGCACCCATAGCAGGTCCCACAGGAACGTGTCCAGGCAGGTTTTGAATGTCTCTAGAGAAGGAGACTCCACCACCTCTCTGGGCAGCCTCTTCCAGAGCTCTGCCACTCTCACAGGAAAGAAGTTCCTCCTCATGTTCAGATGGAACTTCTTATGTTCAAGTTTGTGCCCGTTCCCTCTTGTCCTGTCACTGGGCACCACTAAGAAAAGCCTGGCCCCATCCTCCTGACACCCACCCTTGAAGGATTTAGAGGCATTCATGAGATCCCCCCTCAGTCTTCTCTTCTCCAGACTAAAAAGACCCAAGTCTTTCAGCCTTTCCTCATCAGAGAGATGTTCTAGAACCCTAATCATCTTTGTAGCCCTGATGGGGCTGATGATCCTTAAAATGATCCTAGCTGGAGTTGACTGCACAGTTTAAGGAAGACATCCAGCCAGAAAAGACTAGCAAGAAAGACCACGTATAGAGCCACAACACAGGAGCATAATGTCCCAGGCTTCTCTGGGATAACTGGAGAGAGAGAGGGTCCCCATGCTACGATTGCACTGGTCTCCTTTGCCCCAATGCCGGAGCCTCGCAGAAGAGTTTACAAGCAGCTCACCTGGCATGAACAAGGTGGAAATAATTAGGAACCTTGCGCTCTCAGCCAGCCACCGAGCCAGGAGTCACAGAATTCACTGTGCTGACATTTAAAATCAGTCACGGGGGGGAACCAGAGGCAGATCCAGAAGCATCGAAGGTGACAGCAAAGAGTAGTTTACACAGCCATACATCTGTCTCTAAGCTAAACCTCTAGATGTAATATTTGCATTGCTACAGCTTCCATCAAGAGAAGTTTGTTACCATGGCGATTGTACGTACTGGTAGGAACAGAGTATTTAATGTACGAATAATAATCAAACTTCTCAAACAAGCAAGAAATTTCAAGTGCGTTTTAAGTGAAACATCAGAAGGAGAAAATACAATCATTTCTTTTTCCAGTTGTGTTGGGTACAGTTGGTTTCCTCTTTGCGAGGATTCAAGAAGCGCTGAAATGCTTCTGAAAGAGAAACCGTGGTTGTAAAACCACAGAATTGAGAGCGTGACCCCAAACGTGTGCTAGACCTGACACCCAGCCGAAGATTTAACTGCATTTTGGGGGCTGTGCCCCAATCACAGGTTTTACAAGAACGTACCAGGTCTGTTAAAAACAAAATGCTTTTCATGCCTTTGTGCAGCCAGAATATTTCACTAATTTAGACTTCCTGAAGACTTGCATTATTTTAAGATGTGGCCCTTTGCCTCAAGTGAAGCTTGTTTTACGTTTCTATAGACTTTACTGAAACACTTTTTTACTCCAAGAAACCTACACAGTCATTTAGAAAGTGCAAGCGTGTCAAGCCACCTCAGCAACAGTGACATAAAACCCCCAAAAGTACAACCAACCACCTCTTCAGGCTGCAAAGCCCTTGGGACGTGACATGTTTGTAGTCAAAGCAGACAGATGCAGAGGAGGTCAGCAGCTGAATTTTGGCACTAATTTTTATTTAAGAAAAAAAAAAAAATCATCTAGGAGTACCTCAAGTCCTTGATTTTAAACAAGATAAAGAGAAAGGAGAAAGCGTCAAAGCAAATATTTTCATTCTGGTAAATCCAGAGTTATATTCTGTTGAACATCAGCTTAATTTTAAGATCAGTTATCAGTTCTGGAACCAGAGTCCCCATCCTCTTTGCTCCCCTTCAGCAGGATCCTTTCTTGCCCGCCAGGGCTGCTGAATTGGGCCCCAGAGAGTCATGGAGGGGATGCTGATACCCTGCATCAGCTTGAGCTACGTCCATAACAGTGAATTGAGAAAGTGTTAAATACGGGAAGCCTGAGAATTGTCTTAATAAACACTTCACACCAGGATGTCTCCAACAAAAATCCTGAAGTTCTCTCTAAAAGACACTTCACAGAAACAAACTCAAGCTTGAACTATTAAAACACCGAGCGGGAAGGAAACACATTTAAAGTCCTGTCTAGAATCCCGCTCCCTTGGAATCAGGATAACATATCACGACAGCTCTCCATGGCCTGCCAGGAACATAAATCAGTGGAATTTTTCCTGGTTTTTTTTTTTGTGTGTGTGTGTGTATGCGTACAGGCACAACAGAGGTGAGACTCACCAGGAAGTGCTGGTTTAGCACAAAAAAAAAAAAAACCCAAACCCTGGCAACACCCCAAGAACTGGTCCATGTGATAAGCATATGCGATGAGAGCGAGACAGTTAGTTGCTCGAGCTGCCTTTTTAAACAAGCACAAAAGAGTTTGGTAACAAGACTGGAAAGATAGCTGTGGGGCACCTACTTAGATGTACTGCCCCCGCTCGCTTTAGAACCGGATCCACGGAAGAGGTTTGCTTTGCTGACCTTTGCTATAAACCTAACGGGGCCGGCAGCTGGAGCAGAGCATCTGAAACGTTGGAGCAGAAACAAAAGGCAGAGCTTTTCCATAAGCACCTCTTACACCAAGGATACCAAGTTATCTATAGCGTAGCGTTGTTTTTGCAGAGTTCCTTCCAACCCTACAGAGGCAGATGCGAGAGTACGCGGAAACACTCAATGATGTATTTCTTGCTCACTGAGGTCACACCTGCACTGGGGTTGGGTGTTTTTTGGTTTTTTTGTTTGTTTTTTTTTTTTTGTTTTGTTTTTTAAAGCATTTTGTAAAACAGAGTCTTCAGAATTGAGACAGCAACAACTATTTGAAATGCCAGCTAAAGCAAGCTGTGCTTAAACTGAGAGTAAGACTCAGAACCCAGAGCAAGCATTGAAGTGGACAGTGCCGGTGAAAATTGGTCCTCACAAAACTTCTTCAGCCTTAAGCATTCAACAACAATTAATGTCCTGAGCTTATGTGCTTAACATCAAAAATCCTAGCAGCGAACTGCCACCCATCTGGGTGTTTTCTGTACCAACCACAACAGCAATAGGGTCTCTCAAAGACATTTTGGAAAATATTTCTCCTTCTGAAGAATAGGGCACAACTGACATTTGCTTGTTATACAATACTTTGCTACTTGAGCCAGAAGCTCCAGCATTTCTGAGCCTTCCTGGAGAAGGGTTGTTATCTGCCAGTCCTCAAAGAAACAAGCTTTTAAACAAATCGCAGAAAGCACTGGTGTTTCTACAGCATGGTGTAGGAAATAAAAGCAAATCAAATTTGCAAATTAAGCTAGAGATTAGTAAAATTCCCTTGACCTCAAGTAACACAAGGGAAAAGTCATCATGTGGCTTCAATCCAGATTTCCCACCACCCATAACGGCCCAGTCTGAAGTAACACACGATGCCCCACCACATGTTTGTTTCAGGGTGGATCATACCCCGAGGCACCTGTGGATTTCTGTTCCTTTCAAACCACTTTATTAGAAGTACGTTTTCTCAAGAACAAGTTAAATTCTGCTCTTCTGCTGATTCCCAGGTTCAGCAGACGATGCACAGACCAGCTGCATTAGCAGGTGGTAAATCATCAAGGATGAACATTGCCCTTGGGGCTGTCTACACCTTACCTATGCAAAGGGGATTGAACTGATATGTCCATTAACAAAATGTTGTCATTAATAAGTCTGTTGCTACAGCACCCACACCTTCTAAGGGCACATCTGAAAGTGGTGATGTGGAACCAGAGGGCAGAGCGCCTTTTATAGATCACTTGCAAAACCAGGAGGATCAGATTTGTCCTCTTCTCTGTGCTAGAGCAAGGAGTCCTGACAGAGCCTGCCAGAACTTCTGGAGGGATCAGATTTGCTTCTCCCCTCCTCAGTTTTGCTAAAAAGGTATCTCAGAATGTTTTAAAGGAACAGCTCAGACAGGATTCTACACACAATGTGGGGATTGGGCAGTTTTTAACCCAAAACAAGTGACCTGAAGGACAGAGCAAGAGACGATTTTACTCAATATCCGAATCACAGAACTGGTTAAGTTACAACAACCACGACCACAGTTTCCAACACAGACCATACGCTGTTTTCCCTCATACCAAAGCATAAAGAAAAAAATAGGAAAAAAAAAAGTTATTTTGGAACAAGGCCTTGGTTACACACAGCCACTGAAGCTAATAGACACTGTTTTCTTTCTTTCTAGGTCACCTGCAAAATAAAGAGAAAACACCAAACAGTCCCACGTACCAGGAAACTGCAGTTCAGTTTTGCAAAAAGGTGTAAGAGCTTCCTAAGGGTCACAAATTTGTACCCACAAACGCCTATGACAGTCCAACACGCTACTGTCATCACTATTAAATCAATTATCCCCTTTACTCTTACTATGTAATGAGGGCAATTGGGACCCGTAGCCTACTCAGTGCTTCCTCGGTAGATCCCATAAATAGATCCATCATCCCAAGTGCTGGCTGTAAACAAGATGCACAAGGCACGTGGGTTTGCCCCAGCTTTGTTTTGTCAAGTCCATCTGGCCACCTGTATTTAAGGGTTTAATTTATAAA
This sequence comes from Calidris pygmaea, assembly GCA_003697955.1. Lineage (NCBI taxonomy): Eukaryota > Metazoa > Chordata > Aves > Charadriiformes > Scolopacidae > Calidris > Calidris pygmaea. The sequence goes on from QJSC01011951.1 coordinate 51,183, forward strand.
GATGAGTCTGCCACTCAGCTTTCTACCTACTCCACAGTCAGGCTGGCATCCACTGTACATAAAATACTGATAGATGTTTCCAAGTTCAGACAGAGGGTCAATACGTGCCGTTTCCCATCCATCAAGCCACCAACTCAAGCTGCAAACATGGCACGGCTTTGGCAGTTCATCACCAGAGCACCTGGAAAAGTTCACTTCTTTATCAGGAAAACTAAGTAATCAGGCTGGTGCTTCATTAGCTTCAGCAATTCCTCTTGCATCCCGCTCCTACCATCAGCTTTTGCATCAAGAAGTTAAATACTCGCCCGCAAAAGGAGTATTTTTAAAAGTCTTGAGCGCTTCCGAGGGGGTTTTGGCTTTTCCCAAGGGATTAACTGCGCAGGATTTTCCTGAAGTTTAAGGTATAAAGATACATTGTGTTCGAGAGGAAGACATGAAAGAGCCATACTTGGAGACTAACAATGATCCCCACGCCAGCTTCCTCGCCCAACGGAAAGGCAAGCTTCAGGGAGGCGGCAGAAAGGTTGCCAAGGAAGGAGCCTAACAAAGCGTTTGGGGCTTTGTTTGGAGATGTGAATGCACCCGCGGGCCTGAGCTCGCCAGCCACCAACAAAACCGCGGCGAGGCAGAGCCGGGGTGGCACCGGTGCCCAGAACGGAGCCTGCCCTCACCCTGGGACACCCGCCACTTTGCATTCAGTCATGTCAAAATATCTTTTTTTTTTTTTTTTTTAACTCTTTCTAGGCTTTGAAGACCAGAAGGAAAAGCCAAGTTGTCCGGGCTATTTCTCAAGCGCCGTGGCTTTCCCCAGCTCTGCTCCAATCTCAGCAGCTCGCAGGAAGGCAGGGGTTTATTAAAGCCACTCTGGCACGAGCGACACCACCACAATCAGAGGAAGGGAAAAAGGTAGTTTTTGTTGGTTTTTTTTGTTTTGTTTTGTTTTTTATGACACAACCAGCAGAACAGCAGAGGGTGTTGCTGAAACACAGGAACACCCAGTCCTCGTGGCTGTGGCCGGGCAGTTTCCTCTGAAAGCTCCTCTGAACCGTACAGATGGAAGGGCTGGAGGAAGACCGGGAAATTTCCCTGGAAGGTGCTCTCACAACTGCCCAACTTAAAGCACTTTGAAGAAAAGCTTCGCGCCCAGCAGGAGCATCAAATCCACTTCGAGAGAGGAAGCAGGAGAGAGGAGCAAGTTTGCACCTGCTGGAGTCAGGAGCTCCCCATCACCCAGTCCTTCTGCTTCTGATCCGAGAGCTTGTTCTAGCACATCTGCTCAGGCTTAATTATCCCCCTTCCCTCTCAACTCCCTAACGAGAGGCACATCAGTTATCTGACGACGGAGCCCAGGGGAGTTTTTACAAATTAGCCATCCCAATTTATGGCCATGTCTTTCTGATAGCTGCAGGAAGAACGCTTGCCTCAAGGTTTCCTGCAGGAATAACAAAACCTGAAGTTTGTTATGTGGATCAAATTAAAAAAAAAAAAAAAAACAACAAAGCATTCAATTTAAAACTAAACTTTGTAATCCAGTTTTGCATAAATCACCGTAACACAAGCCACACTATCGATATAAAAGCTATTGTTAGACCACTGCTATTCCCAGCTTTTAGACTGTTATCGAGCTTTTGAGAACGAAGGCAGTGCTTTCTTGTAATTAGTTAAATTCAGCCGAAACAGAAGATTCCTTGACATCATCTGTTTGGATCACCATTATAGAAGGGACAAAGGAACACTACTGCAACTGCACTAAAAACTAATTAACACAGTTTAGTCGTTAGCGGGTGCAGCTGCCTGAAAAGTGGGATTTTGTCACCGAGTTTGAAGTATCTCCTCTTTCAGAGATGAGCTGAAAAAAAAAAAAAAAAACAAACCCAAAGCTTACAGCACTACAGAACAAAAAGCCTAGTGCTGACCCCCGCCAGATGCTCTGAATTACAGGTGACCTCCGGCAGACCCAGCGAGAATTTCAAAGACACACATTTATCACAGCCTTCTTTAATAAATCAGAATTAAGCAGACTTGACAAACTTGAAGCCATTTTGGATGACAATATTACTAAGCCACAGAAAACCCCCAATTAACCAGCATGCTACTGCAAATAAATAGAATCCCGAAACGACCAAGGAAGTTAAAATAAAGGACAGCTTGGAACTGCAGAACCAGCAGGCTGCTCCCAGCAGCCTCAAAATTTTCCCTCGTACTGTCAGAGTGACTTATTTCCCCCCCCTCTTTACTCATCTCTGCCACCTTGAAAATTTTGGCAGAGGTGTGGGGCTCAACAGAAAGGAGGTGGGAACAGTCTCCTCTTCAGATGTAATTTAAGGTTAATGAGTAAAGCACTTTTTCTCTTCACTCTGACTCGAAGCTGTTCCCATCCCCAAACCAGCATAGATCTTGACAGACACTAGTGTTCAGCAATTAATGGTTTTGGTGCTACTGAGGCCAACGTGGGCAACCAAAAACTGGACAGGCTTCTCCTCTTGGCCACCTGGAACCACTGTCAACCCAGACGGGACTCAAGCCCATGATCTGCAGGATGAGAAGCTCCGTATCCTCAGCAAACTGTTAATGCTCTTCCCTAAAACTCCCTCTCCGCTTCACATGGTGTTATTCAGCAACTTTGCAAACAAACCTCAGTGGTGTAACCTGCTCTGTGCGATTAAAAAGGAAAAGCAGGCAGTGATTTCACCCCCCTCGTCTTCAGCAGATGCGCGACGGGCTGTAGGGCACAGCCCAAGCAGACAGCCCAGAAATACGGACCGGGCAGAAGGCTGGATACAAAGCCTCACACTTCTGGCTCACGTGCTAAATTTAGTCCAGTCTGGTAATGACCTAAAAACAGTTGATGTGGGTTTCTGTGACGCATGTGGCAGCCTGGTCATCTCCATTCAGTTCCTGAGAGCAGGGCGTGCACATTGCAAAGTCCTGATGCCTTTTGGATGAATACAGGAGAAACCGAATGGTGAAAAGCAGTTAGTGATTCAGGCCTACATACAATGGCTTTGACTGAGCCAAGCGGTTTCGGCTTCTGATCTATCCTTTATCTTGCCCAAGAATTAGGGGAACATCCTCCCCCCGCAACCTGGGTGTTTTACACTGTCTTGACCACAATTTTTATGTCTTAAAGAAAACGAGCAAGGGAAAACTAACACCAGTGACAAGGCACACTTATTCATAGAAGCGCATAACCTGCCAGCTCAGGACCCTCTTTCCTTTAGGGGTCTTTTCTCCTGTTTGAAGCTCCTTGTGAAGGAGAGTAAAAGGCTTCAGCACGGTAACACCATACAATTGACTGCACAGCCTTTCCCTGGGTGCTCAGCAACAGATCCCCAGCTGCTATTTGACATAAAATGAAGCCTACAGAGGATTATGAAGCTCATCTATCTCAAGACTCACCTCTTGTGCCTTCCAAGCCTGCAGAAAACTGGCATGAGAGAGTTGTACGCAGAACATCCTGAAGTGTCCTAATTACACCGAACTTCAGGTAGCAGCAAAGAAACCTGTGACTTTGGAAGCCACCGAGAGGCACAGAGGACAATTTCAGGACTCATTTGCTACTGAGCTGTATGTATTCTGAGACTCCTTAAAAAACTCACATTAGTGCAACTCCTGCCCCTGAAGAATCCTCGTGCACCCCAGCCACACCAAGCAGGAAGCCCTCACCACAGACAAACTGAAGTCCAAAAAAAAAAAAACCAGGAAACTACATCAAATGCAATATTCATCAGTAGAGGACTAAAAACTTTTGGCTCTAACAAGACAGAGATGCTGGTTCATGCTCAAACCAGCCAGATATAACTTAAGCTGTTCTCACACATGATCCAACTCCAGAGCTGGTTAATGGAGGAAATTAATGGAGGAAAAATTAAAGGAGGAAACCAGTTTGTAAAGCCCCAAAGCCACGTGCACAATGTTGAGAAGAGGCACCAGCAGCACACGGGCTCTCGAGGCACCTCTGCACAACAGCCTCAAGTAGCCTCTGCTGAACCCCCATGCAGATAACAACCCACAAAACGCATTTCTTGCTATGACTAAACATGTAAATCTTTGCTTAACCCTGAATCTTTTTCTGACGCATCACGCTGAAGTGATGAAGGATTTATTTTTCCTTTTTACAATGAACTGACGTTTAAAAAGCTATAGCAGGTCAGTCCAAAAGGACAAATTTTCAGTGAGAAGTCACTGTCAAGGTGAGTCAAGGGACCACACCTGAGGATCTGCACAAATCGACGTGCGTCTGCAGGAACCCATGTGAAGCAGCTTGGGGAGAGGAGCTCCCACGTTGGCATTTGATCGCTCCGAATCCTAACGCAAGAATCTAATCCTCTAGCTTAGATGTATGCCAAGAATCAAACACACCCCTCTCCTAAACAATCTATACTCTAAATCTGTAAAATTGAGTTTAGCAATGGAGGACGGGCAGATGGTTTAATCCTCCAGTGGTCAATAAGCCTTGCAGGACCGAATACCAAGTTCATTTCACTGGGTCAGCAAATTTTCTAATTTCTTTCAGAGCATACACTCATTTGTGGAATGCTTTTAAGTGCAAAATAGCACTTTCAGATGAATGCAAGGGCTTAACATTATGAGTACATTATTGCTAATCACTTCAATTTTACTACATTTTTTTTTTGTTTCATTTGGCAAGATGTAAATCTCAATATTATGATGGGGAAATTCAAGCAGTGACCGACAATTAAGGTGGGGTTCGCAGTTTAAACGACTTGCTGAAGCCATGGGACTGTATTTCTTCAGTCTTAACCACAAGCAGTGTTTTGAGATCCCCCCCCCTCCCCCAACTGCTAGTGCTGTGGCTCTTCTATACATGTAAAACACACGGCTTTTGCTTTCTGCAAAGTTAGCAGGGCATGGCTATTTATTTACTGGTGAAATCTCCTCCTTCTTGATCCAAACAAGGCAAGTATTTAAACTTACCTTTTCAGGGCAACCTTTCTGGTCACACTGCCAACCTCAAACAAAAGAAAACGTGGCAGAAACCGTGAAGTAATTAAAAAAAAAAAAAATCTGGATTATGACTAATTTATAACTTTCACAGCAGCTGCAAGCAAGCCAGAATCTGTTTAAATCCAAGACCTGGGAGCTTTACACAAAACGCACGAGTTCATTATGATGTCCACAACTTTTCCAAAAGCCGTAAGCTCACTTGCAGGGCGCAGTCGCTCCTATCAGCCACGAGAAAGGGTGAGTTAACACCTCCCCGCATACCTTCCCTTTCAAGGAACGCAGAATCCGGTACTGAGTTACATGGATCTGATTTCTGACATCTCAACTTTTCAGCCGAGCGCCATCTCCCCCCTTCCCCGCCCCAGTCTCTCAAAGCCACATTCTCCTCTTGGGATCTAAGCTTACCCCAATAACCGTGCACAGATTCCTCCCCTAGGCCAGGAATATTAAGTTACCTATGATGCCAGGCCTGTTAAACAAAACGCCGATCATTTAGCTTCCTAATTTTCACTGCTTCCCTCGTTTCACAACTGACACGGTGGCAGGTTGAAAGGCTCAAAAGAAAAAAATAAAAATAAAAGAAAACAAAATAAAGTAGGAGGTGGCTCCAGTAGCACCAAGGAGTAAGTCAGTATAACCGTGCTGAGTCACATTGCAGTTAGATTTGACATTTCCAGGATAAGTGCTTCACTCCTAGAAGGGTTGTTTCTTTATTTCAGCCTTGTTTACTTTACAATCCTGTCAGACAAATTAAGAGGATTAGAAAGCAAGGCCATCACCAAAAACTTGCGTGGAAATCAGCCCGTGACATGGCGTTCTTCTCCAAGCAAACTGCAACTGCTGCCGCCAAGCATGAAGTAGATGCCTTCAAGAAGTATCGCAACACACTGTTACGGAGGACTCCTCCTGGGTACCATCGACACGGACACATCTCTCACCCAGAACAGAAGCTCGGCAGGAAAATAGCCTGGTTATTTGGAGGTTTAAAACTTGCCTTGCTGCTATGTGAAACCAGCACTCTGCACGCATTCATATTCAGCTGTGTTGGCTTTGAAGATTTGAGGGGGAAGGTCAGTGAGTTTGAATTAATAGCATTAGACGGAAGAAAAACATAACCGGTTTCATTTGCCTTCAGCAGAAAGGAGGGTGTAATAGAGCGTTAGCTTCCACCAGCTTCCCCTGATGAAGAAGCTTTCATTGAATGTATCATCAGGGAGAAACCTCTCCCCACCTCTAAAAAGAAAGAAGAATTAAAAAAACCAAACCAAAACGACTTTCCCCAAACAGAAGAGCTTGGGAACAGCCAGGACACGAAGGCAAGTTTTGGACTTCATCTATTATCAACTCCGTGCCACATTCAGCTCCTCCAGGTTTCAAAAGCATCAGGTTGTTCTCAGTGCAGATCTCCTGAGGCTGACACTGGGTTTAAAGAAAAGCCAACACTCCCCTTCCCCAAATGCATTTGAAAGCCAAACCTGCTTCTTTTCAAAATATAAAAAAGATCTGGCTTCAAACCATTCACACTTGACTAAGCAAGACTTAAAGGAGCAGCTTCATTTGCCCCTAAAATCAAGATGAGCCTTGACTCTTCAACCATGTCCACAGTGGTGATCGAATAGCTTCGTAGCACAGTTTTAAAATGCCATTGCAATCTAGAAACACCTTTAAGAGCGAAATGATTTTCAATCTCTGGTCAGACCTCAGCAGACAACCGGGGTTTATCTTATCATCCAGTTTTTCTACTGCAAAGGAAGGGGTGTCTCATGGGACATTCACTCCTGCCCCAACGTGTCGCTTTGCAGCTCCAGGGCAACGCCGGGTCCCGCCACCGCCGAGGCAAAACAACACAGCACAGCCCACCGAGAAATGCCAAAGTGCTTAAGTTAATAATTTATCAATCTTTTCAACTTTGCATCTAATAATCTACCACGCCGGAGGTTAATCGGGGACACACAGGCCTGATTTGGTACCACATGCTGATTTTTACCTTTTTTAGAGGATATGCTTGATAACTGTGTAATTATCTGATCCCACCCTAAACCCTGTTCGGTTTTAAGTCAAAAATCTCAGACTTTATGACCTGACAGAGTGTCTCTCTCCAGTGCAAACGCGCTTAAGCTTACCTTTCAATGTCATACCTTGCTCAGGGGCCAGGAGCAGGCAGACTGGCCACTATTCATCCTCTCTCAATACCGTTCATTCATTATGCATACCACTACCTCATCCCCTCTTGTTCACCTCCGTTCCAATACAGTCTGTCCCAATACAGTCATTATAAAAGGTCCACAGACGACTGACTAGAAACAATCAGCTGTTAAACACGGAGAGAACCCAGGCAGTCGGGAAGGCAGCGATGATTTGCACATCTATAATTTACGTGCCGAGTCCCCTACCACCGCTCTCGCAAGAGAGAGAGCTCAAGGCCAGGTGAAAAAGCCCACTGGAATTTGGAAATAATGCAAAATTTATCTAACAATCAACTGTCAGCTTTTAACCTCAACCTTTCACAGGGGATGACAAATGCCTCCAGGGTTAAGCTCCCCTAAAGGGCAGCAACTGTCATAAATGCAGACTTTTCCTAACGAAGACATTAACACAAATTTGAAACATTCATTTTTAAGGCAGTATCACAAAAAAATATTGAAGCCAGCTACAGCCAGTATGTTTCGGAATAATCCACCCAGACACTATTTGTACAATCTCAAAGAAAATATTACGCTTCTTTCTTCTAGCATTTAGCCCAAGAAAAGCATGCACCAGAGAAATGCAATCATTTCTGGAAAGCAGCATTTGACCCTCTGAAAATGATCGAAAAATCCCTTCCTCGCACTGAGTCACTACTATCTGGAAGTCCACACCACCTCCTGCGCTCTCCTGTACGTGGATCATGCAGAATATACAGGTGTGCTCTGTAATTTGCAGTTTAAAAGGGATTAGAATCGACAGACCACCATCACCTCAGTTCAGAAACGATACCTGCAGATCCACCCCTCCACCTGATCTGAAACACCTAATGCCAAGAAAATGGACTGTGAGCGATTCTGTTTCTCTCGGAAGGCTGAATCAATTTGCTTCAGGGAATAAGCCAAATGATTTAAGACTAGAGGACAGCTCTTGGAAGCTGCAACGGCCACAAAAAAAAAAAACAACCAACCACAACCCACTCTCAAAAATAGTATCTTAGTCCTGAATCCAGTATCAGACCCAGTTTGCCAAGAATCATTAATGGCTACACAAGCCCGAGAGGCAGCAAAATCACCTTTTTCCAAGACACTAAATCCACCCTCAATCTCAGATGGATCATTATCAGGGAGGATGAGGAACTGGAAGAAGATGGAGACTGAAGTTGAGGAGATAGCGTTTAGAGGTGAGCAGTCAAAAGGCCAAAGGGACAAGGAGAGCCTGGCAGAGACCAAGCAGAGATTGCCTTAGTGATGATTTTCTGTATGAAAACTTAAAGAGAGGGTGTCAAGAGGATGGAGCTGGTCTTTTTTCAGTGGTGCCCAGGGACAGGACAAGAGGAAACGGGTGCAAATTTGAGTATAAGAAATTCCACCTAAACATGAAGAGGAACTTCTTTACTTTGAGGGTGGCAGAGCACTGGAAGAGGCTGCCCAGAGAGGTGGTGGAGTCTCCATCTCTGGAGACATTCTAAAGCCACCTGGATGTGTTCCTGTCCAACCTGCTCTGGGTGGACCTGCTTTGGCAAGGGGTTGGACTAGATGATCTCCAGAGGTCCGTTTCAACCCCATATCATTCTGTGATGAATGAGTGTGTGCTTGTACTTCTCTGCAACTGCTCACCAGCGTTCAAAGGGTATCAGCATCAAGGAACAAAGAATTCTGAACATCACAAGAAGGTGGAAAAAAGGAATAAAAAAAAAAAGAGTAGGAAAAAAAATAAAAGTGAGAACCACATAGTTCTGCCAGCAATAAAACTAACTCGGACCATTTCCCCGGGATGCAGTTGAAGATCCATCACGGGGGGTGGTTTCTAACGGCGAGGGCAGTTCATCCACATGCCCCCTGCTAGAATCGACAGGCACCGGCACACGGGCCGCATGACCTAGAGGGACTAGAGATGGCAAGGTCGTATGATTCTTCAGTCACGCGAGCTCTATTTTGGTGAAGAAAAACAAAGAGCAACGCTCTATGTTCATTATTCCAGAAATACATGGACAAAATCCACAGGGAAATGGTGGGAGTGAAAAGGGGGGGGGGGCGGGAAGCTGAATGCACACAATAAGACACACAATGAAACGCTGAACTCCTGTATGCACATGCACATATATAATTCACATTCAATATTAAAAAAAAAAAAGTTATTCAGCAATCTCTCATTTTTGCTGCCAGAATAATGTCCAGAACAGCAGGAAAGCAAAGCAGAAAAATTCAAACACCTCTCCCTCAGCATCGCATCACCTCCAATTTAAGCAGACAGTAAAAGAGATAGCTCTTTGGCTGGGAACCCACTCCATACGGGAGCCTGTCACTTTAACTGTGGGCACTTTCCTGCCTTAACAACAACCTGTTATGTGTTTATCCTGGTTATGACTCCAATTAAATCACGATTTAAGAAGGGCACCAAGTACCAACAGGTGCTGAGAACATTAAGTTATACTGCAACCAGCAATCGCTCTATGCTGGGGTGGTTTCAGATGCAGCCTTCCCTTCCTAACAGCCCGATTCCTACTGCTTCACCTTGCTTGAAAAAAAACACCACCACCACAAACTAAGAAAAAATGAGGAGAAAAGTCTATCAGGACTCTTAATTTAAGCACTCCTTCACTTTTTCTTGCAACAAGATACAGGGAAGGGCTGAGAGCTCCAAGAATGGGATCCTGCGGAAGAAGGGAAAGCCTGAGCAGCGAGTTGTCCCTTCAGGAGGAGGGCAGGACTGTCAACCACCATTTCTGCCCTTGGGCATCTCCCCCTCACTGCCTGCACTCGCAGGGAAGCAGCAAAACTGGAGCCTCCGAGCTGCTACCACCTTCTCCCAGAGCGATCCAGTGGCGAGGGGCGAGCTCCGCGTGCATCCAACCCTCCAAAGGAGGAACTCGGCATCTTGCAGGATTTATTCCTTCAGCTTCCAGATTAACTGTCTGCTCAACCTGCTCCGGGTACAACAGGTAGGCACAAGGTAAGACAGCAATTAAGTATGTATTTGAAGGAGTGATCAAATTGATTTTGTTCTAAAAACAAAGTAGGAAAACACTCTGAAAGGGAACCTCTCTGCTTTCTGTGAACTCAAAAGAGGAAGGCAGAAGCACAACACGAGTGGTTCCTCCCACCTGCCACTCAGGTATCAACGAAGCAACTGTCCAGGAACCTCAAGGCTTTGCTTACAAGCTTTTCATTAGATTGTTTCTTATGTTTTTTAAAAAATAGAACATAATTTTAATGCCAGTGCACAGCGATAACCACAGCCAGGACAAAAGGGGAGCTGTACTTACACGAAGATTAGATGTAATATTTCCCTGGCAAATGAAACAATGCAGAGCCTCATCAGGGGGCATCTTCTGCTTAATCCCACATATTAAGACTTTAACAGGGTTTGCAAGATTCGCAGCCGTGCTCAAAGCTGATGGTATTGGCTGCTGCTGCTAAGAAATGTTGAACACGTGGGAGTGCACTCAGCGAGCTGCGTTCCCAAAAGCTTGCCGGGATTGTAAGATAGTCGTGATGACACTTAAAAACAATCACCTACTACAAATCCAAGCCTGCTTAGATCACAGCAGAGCTTCACTAGAAGAGATAGAAGAAATATCCAGCACGTCCTTCCAGACACAGCAGCAGAAATGAGAGCAGGGACACCATTTTACAAGGCAAGCCACTTGTTTTACTGAAATATTGCATGCACTTTTTTTTTTTAATAAACTATTACTACAAACAAACAGCCTCCATGATCTGTTTAATCAGCATTTAGTAATTTAATGCCGGTTTAGTCTCAAGAACTGAGTACCATAATCCTAAAGATGACTATTCAGAATGTTATTCAGAATCCCCCAAATCACTGCTCCAAGTCTGGGTAACGAGACGGAGAAATAGTTAAAATTACCCAAAGGCAGAGCGATTACAAAGGCTTTATTTTTCTTATTTTAAATAGGGCCGGGATGTCAGGCTAGAACAGGCACTCTGCTCCAAGCCGTCTTAACCGAATTCATATTCTACAGTTTCATCTCAATGACCACCGCAATTATATGATTAAGCAGGTGCACCACTCTTTCAGGTCTGTTCGACAAGCCCGAGCTTCAATAGCCTCCGCGATCAAACTGACAAGGCAACAATGGAAGAGTGAACTTACAGTTCCAGCCAAGAGCCCGTTCTTTCGAGGGGGGTAAAAAAGAAATAAAAATCCAGCCGCCAGCAAAGACGCCACATTCAGCTCTAAAAGCAGCAAGATGATACCCTTGAAAGTTGTCATTTAGGTAACAAAGATGCTGTATTTATTTTTTTTTTTTTTTTCCCCTCTAGTTGGTTTGGTTTTGGCAAAACAATCTGTGGATTTAAAGTTCTCGCAGTGGCAGGTAGCACTATACGTTCTGAGCCGCGTTTAACTGGATTTTATTTATAAGCCACAACCTGTGCCAGCGTTTCTGACTGCTTTGGGGGAAGGAAGGAGTGAGGGGGGGCTCTCCCAGTCCTGAAACGGGGCCGTCGCCGCGTCTTTGTGCGTTTTGAAGCACCACCACGCGATTACCCTCATCCCTGGAGACCTCATTAAAACAAGTGCCCCAGAAGTAGAGCAGAAAGAAGTCTAGCGTGACGTTTTAAAATTTACATTCTGACTCGTAAAAGTTTCCAGAAATGTCTATCCTTTTTAAAAGGAGAAAAAAAAAAAAAAAAGAGGAAAAAAAAAGACAAAAAAACCCAACAACAACAAAACACCACCAAACCCTACCAAAACAAGACATTCCAGTGCACATGCTCTTCCCCTGGGGACAGGCCAAAGAGAACAAAGCCACGTGACCGCCCTATTGCTCAATGCGACTCTTGGAAGGTGTTCAAGTAGGATGATAAGTGCGGTGTAAGCCTATAATGAACATAAAAAGGAATTTATCCCAAATGTAAACTGTGTCCTACCCTTTGCCTCAGCCGATCTCAGCGGAGCAAACACGGGGAGTTTTGCGATTACAAAATACTCCGTAGGTAAACTAAGGAGCTTTGTACCTTTATTCTCCTTGACTCAGGACGAGCCTAAAATTAGCAGGGAGAGCAATGCTCCGTGTATTACGCTCCCCGGTAGCTCCGACGGGCGTTACAAACGTTCAGCTCTGTAAACTGGTCAGAACGGGGAGATTCAAATGAAGCTGGGCACTATTTATAATTCCTTTCAGGCACAGAACAGGGTGACACTTCCCTTTTCCAGCTCCGATGCTTAAAAATAGAGCTCGGGGAACTACAACCACCCAGCCAGGAGCATCTATCCACAAAAGGAGGAAAATAAATCAGCGCAAAATAAACTCCCGTCCAAGGGGAGGCTGCAAACAGCTCGCCCTGGAGCGCCCGCCTTGCTCCCCGCCGCAGAACAATAAACCCCGGCTTGGAAGCGCCGCAGTCGGTAGCCCCACGGTTCTGGGGGAAGGGTAGGGGGGGGTTGTGGGGTGTCGGGGTGCGTCCCCCTAGGGGTGTAAACACGCAGGCTGGGGCACCCCATCAGCTGCCGGCTCGCTCCGCCCCGGCCCCGGTTTCCGGGTAGTAACAGAGCAGCCAATCCGCGGAGTTGCGAGCTCTGCCCGAGGCCTCTTGCCTGCAAACACAGCTCCAAGGCCGGCACCTCGCCCCAAAATGTGTGTGTGTGGGGGGGGGACCAGGGATAGGATATCCCCACCACCACCACCCCAGAATCCCTGAGAGGTGGGGGTGTCTAGGTTGGGGGGCCACACAGAGAAGCTCGGCCTTGAGCTCGAGCGCTTCCCGGCAGGCCCATGGGACATCCCCACACTTCCAGGCCCCTGGCAAGGGGGTCCCCGAGGTATTTCGGGGGGCACGGAGCCTTCCCGCAAAGCCCTGCTCGCCAGCGGGGTGCAGGCAGCGCAGGTCACCCAGGAAACTTCAGTGAGCAGGGGGAGGGAGGGGAAGGGGGTCACAGCCCCCCCCAAAAGGAGAGAGGGAGGCAGCGTGGCTCCCTGCTGCAGGCCCTTCCCCAGCGTTCGCACAAGGTTGCGAGCGCGACCAGGAGAGAAACAATGAGTGACTCAGAGTTTCAGCACATAATCGTCCAGGCGATTATTAAACATCGGTTCAACACATTAACGCGCACACACAGAGCTCTGTTTCGTCCCACCCACCCCCCCCCTCCCCAGCTCACCCCCCTCTAGCTCCAGAGAGCCCAGCAACCTCTCCCCCTTTGCCTGCTCACAAAGAGGCATCCACAAAAGGACACGGACGTGTTAGGATTGAAAATAGGAATAATAAAAAGACCCCCACTCGGCTCCTAAACCTGTCAGAGCAGGAGAAGGCAGCGGTGTTATTCACCCTGGCCGTCGCCCCCCTCCCTACTCAAAAAGGTAGCCCTTGGCAGGCCATAAATCCATGCCATTATTCTCCATCGGAGACACGAAAAGGGGCTGAAAAGGGAAACTGTAATGAAAATGGCAGCAAAAAAAGGGGAAAAAAACCCACAACCAACACAACAACAAAACCCTCGTGCCCCAGGGAGGAGCAGCCTTCAAGTACATTCCTTCAGAGGAGCCCCTCTCTCCTTTGGTCACCACCAAGACCTTCCTCGCTCCCACGTCTGGAACCAGACCCTTATTTCAAATCGGCTTCCCAGAGAGAAAGATATCTCCCCCCTGGGGGAAGCGTCTCGGGAGCCTGGGCCTAGCGAGCTGCTGCGCTCACCCCAGGCAGGCAAGGCAAGTCAGGCAGACAAATAAAAAAAAAAAAAAAAAAAAAAAAAAAGAGAGGCTGGGGAGGGAGGAGTGGTGAGGAGAGTCATCTGACACATCCAACTTCCTAAGTTTGTTGTCCGCAGGAGACCGATCCGCTCTAACCCTCACCCCTCAAAACCCAGAGAAGGCTGTGACAACAATAACAAGAGCTTTCTCACTTTTTTTGGGGGGGGGAAACCAAAACAAAAAACCTTTGGGTTTCTTTTGTNGGGGAGGGAGGAGTGGTGAGGAGAGTCATCTGACACATCCAACTTCCTAAGTTTGTTGTCCGCAGGAGACCGATCCGCTCTAACCCTCACCCCTCAAAACCCAGAGAAGGCTGTGACAACAATAACAAGAGCTTTCTCACTTTTTTGGGGGGGGGGAAACCAAAACAAAAAACCTTTGGGTTTCTTTTGTCGGGGGGGGGGTGGAGAAAGAGAGCAGAGCGGAAACTACCCAGTGTCAGGAGGAATGCCAGATATTTGGGGCTTTCTACCTACCACCGCACGGCCCCGGCCGCCACTAGGAACACAGGGCGAGCAAAGCCACTTCAGAAAAAACCTGCTCTTTGTCTCCGAAAATGCTGCGATCACTGGAGATGCCGGCTACAAACTGAACAAAAAGAGGGGAAAAAAAAAAAAAAAAGAGAGACAGAGAGAGGGGGAGGGGAAAGGAGAGCAGCAGCAGATCAGGTTGGGCCTCAGCCCCTCTCCGGCCCAGACCTCTTTCCAGACTATCCCTAAGGAAGATTTTATTTCCCCACACACACAAACAGCTGGAATTCCCGACCCTCCTCCCGGTGCGATTAAGCATCGATCGCAATTGGCGTTCGGCAGAGTATGACATGTGTGTAACTTTAAACCCCCGGATAAAAATAGNAGCAGCAGATCAGGTTGGGCCTCAGCCCCTCTCCGGCCCAGACCTCTTTCCAGACTATCCCTAAGGAAGATTTTATTTCCCCACACACACAAACAGCTGGAATTCCCGACCCTCCTCCCGGTGCGATTAAGCATCGATCGCAATTGGCGTTCGGCAGAGTATGACATGTGTGTAACTTTAAACCCCCGGATAAAAATAGCTCCGATTCATGCACGATCGGTAGTCATTTCCTATTTGCTTAAAAACAAGGCAAAAAATATACGAAGAGCAGCTTTGTAGAGAGAGAAACGCGCAGGCTGAACGTCAAACAGAAGTTTCCTTCGATAAGCCACCCTCACGCCACAAACAGGAGCTGGTGCTGCTCCTCCCTCCTCCCTCCCCACCCCCCCTCCAGAAAAAAAAAACACAAAATCCAAGTAAGTTTGTTTATCTCTCTCTGGAAACTAAATCAGACCCATTTCCCGACCCCCTGACACCGCCAAGTTAGAGCCACCAGAGCCGAGTCCTGCTGAGGGAGGTCAGGCACGTTCGGTCAACAGAGCTGAAAAACATTTCAGCCACTCTTGTCATTTCTACCCCTTCTCGGCACACACCGCCACCTTGTAAACAAAAACTATTAATAAAACAATCCCAGAACCAAATTCCCGATGGTATTTTTCAACGCCACCCACACTCCAGACAGAGAGAAAAAGGATTCGCCACCCTGTAAAGGGCCAAGAATAAAAACAAGGAGGAATATAAACAGATCTATCACAGAAGAGGGGGGATGGGGGGGGGAATAAAAATAATAAAGCCTAACCTGGAGTGTTACATAAACGAGACCTCTTATGAGATGGGCTGCGAGCCCTTTGCCCACCCCCTTGTCACCCAGCCACTGGTCTGCCGCGAGCCAGTCCCTGTGGGGGACCCCCCCCAGTCCCGTGTCGTCCCCCCCGTCCCCCCCAAAAATTAAATCCCTAAGCCAGCACCAGAAGCTTCGTGAACTGCAGGCTGAAATCGGGGAGTAAATAATAATAATAAACACCACAAAAGCCTTTCTTTGGGCTGTGGCTGCTGGAGCTGCTCTCCCCCTTCCTCATCCTCCCCCGGTGGCTGGGCCGCAGGCCAGGGCAGGAGGGGGGGGGGGAGGGCACCTAGGGTGGGGGAGAGCGGGGGAGCCTTCACCAAGGGAGGGGGGGACACACCTGCAGGGATCCCCCCCAGGGCACCCCAGCTGGTGGCTGTCAAGCCAC
>QJSC01011951.1:67524-116909 GCA_003697955.1 Calidris pygmaea
CCGCCGCGCCGCCTCGCGCTCCCTCAGCCGCGAGCCCCGCTCCGGTCGTCGCCTCTGCCGGAGCCTCTCTCTGGACCCCTGACGTCACCCGCTGTGACCTCACCTCCCCGCAGCGTGGCGATTGGTTGCGCCGGGAACGCCGCGCCGGCCCCGCCCGCCCCGCGGCACGCTGGGAGTTGTAGTACAGTGTGTGTAGTACGGGAGGAGAGGGGAGAGTATTGGAGGGGCTGTGGGTTCGAGACCCCGCCGGGGCCAGGGGGGGAGCCAGCGCAGGTGTCCGCACGACGGTGTCACCTCGAAGAAGCCACCATTGAACCCAAACAGCCCTTTCCCACACCCCGGATCACAAACAGCATGTGGCAGATGGCCAGGCCTCGCAGCACGAGTCACCACGCCACCTTTCCGGTGCGACACACCGGCAAGGCATTTCCCGGTGCCTCAGTTTACCCAAAACCGGACGGGGGAGGCACCCGGAGGTGACAGCGGGATGCGTGACGATGGCGCTTAATGGGTGTCTCTCAAGCCGGCGGGGCTCTGGCGTGTCACCTCCACACCCGGGGCGGACATCCCGCATTCCTGACCCCCAGCATCACCCCGAAAAATTTGCCCCAACGCTTCCTCCCCGTGTGGGGAGGGAACGCAGCCGGGAAACCCCCAAAAAGTCAGAGAAAATGGGGTAACTGCACCCCACAAGTGTGTGCGTGGGGGGGTGATTTCATCCATTTAATGCCCCAAGGCACCCCTCCAGCCGCGGGGGCAGGAGGTGACACGCTGAGGGGGGGTCAGATCCACACCCCCAGCAAAGGGGAACCGGGTTATATTTATATATTTAAATATTATATATTAAATATTATACATTTATATCCCTGGAGGTGTTCAAGGCCTGGTTGGATGGGGCTTTGAGCAACCTGGTCTGGTGGGAGGTGTCCCTGCCCAGGGAAGGGGGGGGGTGGGTGGAATTTAGAGGACCTTTAAGGTCCTTTCCAACCCAAACCATCCTGTGATTCCGTGATATTTGAGCAGAGCAGCTGGAGAACTCAGGATACAGAGTCCCCCATTTCCCCAGCCTTGATGCAACTGGGAGAACAGGAGGAGGAAAATGAGGATTTTTCTCCCAATTTCTTTAAATCCTTGTATTTCGTTTGCGTAATACCAGAGTTTTTTAACGGGGATAATTTCAGCTTAATGGGGATTATGATGGCACCTTGTCCCTTTGGGGACACCTTAACACCATTCTTGCAACACCCAGACCCTTGTACGTGGGGGGAGAAGGAATCTGGGGGGCCCCTGAGCTCTCCTGGCTCTGAAAATTGGGGTGGTGGCTGACCTTGCCCACCCTGGGAGTACCCCATGGTTTGTGGGGTGGTTCCCCGGCCATGCTGGGGACAAAGTGGAGATGGGAAAGGGAAATGGGGGGTATCAGAAGCCATGGGGACGAGGGAAGTTGAAGGAAATCATTGAGAAAGGGGGAGCCATGGGGAGCCAGAGCAGTTCTGGGGAGCAGGAGAGCTACAGGGACCCATAGGAAGCTGTGGGGAGCTATAAGGAATGGGGGAAGCTACAGGGGACAAAGAAAGCCATGAAAAAAACAGGGGGGCTGTTAGGGACAAAGGAATCTGTGGGTTCAGCTGGGGAAGGGGCTCCTCCATGCCCCACTGCAGAGCAGAGCCCATCCTCATCCCTCTGGGGGTACCCAAGGTATGTGTGTCAGGGTGACACTTCCATCTCTACCCCAACTCCCAGCCCAGCACGGTCATGGGGTGAAGCAGCCCCTCATTAGAGTCACGCAATTAGGACAGGAAGGTGACCCAACCTCAGGTGCTGCTGCTCCCCAGGGTGATCCCTGCCAGCACCCACCCAAGAAGCCAGCAGGTAAAGGGTGTCTCTCAGCAAAAGCCCCCCAGGTGGGCAGGGGCACCCACAAGATTTGGGGATCAGCCCTGGCCAAGGCTTCCCAGGCACAGAATAGTCAGAAAAAGCCCCAAAGGGGATGGGGCAAAACCAGATAAAGAAAAAAATACCCCAGAGCTGGGGCTGGGGAAACCCAGGGAGGGGCTCCTCCTCCCAAGTGGGCTCCTTTACTCCAAAAAACAGAAAAAGAGAATGACATCTCAGTATGAATGAGCCTTTCAGTGCCTCAAGGGGCTCCAGGAAAGCTGGGGAGGGACTCTTGATGAGGGAAGGGAACCCTAAGAGGAGGGGGAATGGTTTTGAACTGAAAGAGCAGAGATTTATACGAGGTATTAGGAAGAACTTGTTTGCTGTGAGGGTGGTGAGAGCCTGGCCCAGGTTGGCCAGAGAAGCTGTGGCTGCCCCATCCCTGGAGGGGTTCAAGGCCAGGTTGGAGGGGGCTTGGAGCAACCTGGTGTGGTGGGAGGTGTCCCTGCCCAGGGCAGGGGGGTTGGAACTAGAGGATCCTTAAGGTCTCTTCCTACCCAAACCATTCTATGACATTTCTATGCCTTCAGCCACACCCATGTGGCTGCAGCAGGACTGGGGTGAGGAGGTCCAACTGCGTCTGGGTGGTTTGTGAAGTTTCAACCCTCCCTAAAGCCCCTTCCCCAACATCCTTAAGAATGGAGATGACAGATCAGGGTCTCCATTCTTGGTTGCTGTTTCTCCTTCCATGTAGACCAGGCCCTTCCCAGCACCCAGCCTTATGGCACCAAGCCATGGGAAGTCCCACCCTTGTCTCTTCCAGGGTTTTGGCTGCATCCCAGTCTCCCCAGTACTCTGGCCCAGGTGATTTATCACCCCGGGGAAACTATCAGCCCCCAGTTAAATCCAATTCAGCCAGCTAATTGCTGGAGCAGATGTTGGTGGGCATTGGGGTACAAGGCTGGGGACATCTCTGCATGTACAGGGGCTCAGGCTGTGGCAAAGAGCCCGCATCAGGCAGGGGAGACAGTGAAACAAGAAGTGGGAAACAGGAGAGGGAGGCAGCCGGACACTGATCCCACAAAGATGAGCATCCCGAGGGATATGGGAACCATGTGGTAGGTCCAGAGCTCACCCCACCTCAGGAAGCAGCACTGCATCAGTAATAAGAAAAAAAAAAACCAAAACTGAAATGTTTATTCCCACCTGGCATCACTTCCCTGCACTGCTGGTGGCGGGTCACAGCTGGACAAGATGGTCACCCTCATGAGGTGACCCCGTCTCCTCGTTCGCCCCCACAGTGCATCCCACAACTCCAGACAGGGCTGGGGAAGCCCTCGGGGCCGAGGGCTCCAGCAGCAATTTGTGAAGGCAGGGGGGCTTCGAGGAAGGCAGTCAGGGAGGAGGGGGGTCCCAGCAGCCGCTGGGGGCTGCGTTTGGCGTGGAGCCTCCTCGGCATCCCCTCCCCGGGGCACGGAGCTGCCGCAGGAGCGATTGCAAAGTGGATTTCTGCTGGACTGATGCGATGCCCCACGCTGCCAGGCAGCAGTTCCCAGAGGCAGCAGCCTGTTCAGGAGGAATTCATGCTCTCCCACTGCCGGAAAATGCGGAACACCTTGCAGGACTTCACCGAAAGACTCTGCAAAGAGAGGGGAGCAGAGCGACAACCAGAGGTTAAGGTACCACCACAGGACCTGCAGCCACCACTGACTCGCCTGCAAAGCACATGAAGAGAAACTACAGCAACGCCCCCCCCATCTGAAATATCCTAACGGGCTGCCAAGACACCAATTTGCTCCTCTTCATTAGCCCAATTTACCAAACTGGAGGGGAGAACAAGGTGGCTGCAAGCAAGAGGCAGGACTCCCCGCTCCCCCCTTCATCCCAACTCCTATTTGTGTCTGGTCCCACAACCAATTGTGGGACCAGCTGCTGGTGCTTTCCTGGTACGTGGCACAACCAGAAGGGACCAGCCCGTTGGGGACACGACTCACAGGAAGCCCCCAAGATAAATGCTGAAGCAGGACCGCTCCCCCAATCCCTGCAGCTCAGCCCCCAAGCAAAGCAAGGAGAAGCCAGCGGGAGGAATCCAAGCGGATAACGGGGCCTGGGGAGGCGGTGGCAGGAACCGGCTGCTCCACAGCCACTCGGGGAAGGGGGCTGCAACCTCAGCTCTGCTCTCCTGGCTCAGCAAACCCACTGGTCCAACAGCCTGGGGCTGGTGGCCGCAGGAGCCAGTGGTCAGGATGTCGGCGGAGAGGGCTGGGAGCTTTCTGTCAGGGACGTGAAGTGAAACTGGATCTCGGGCAGCGCTGAGCCGCTCGGGAAAGGCTGTTATTTATAGCAGCCCTTGAGCAGATCTGCCCACAACTCATCGTTGTAACAGATGAGACCTGGCCGAGAGGCTGTCAGCGCAGCCAGAGAGGACGCTGAGACTCTGCAGACACACGCTTGGGTCCTTGCCACCCAGCTGGGTTTGCATTCAGCCCCAACGAAGCCCATCTAACCCCAAATTCTGCCCGTAGGCTTCCAGCCCCGGGCAAGGCTGGAGTGAGCAACGTTTGAGCGCTTGGTTTTGGGGCTGGGGATCCCACAGACTCACCACAGGCTCTGTCTCAGGCACTCTGTCACACTTTCGGGTGGCGAGGAGCGTGTTCAGTACCACTCGCCAGCCTGGCTCTGCCTTCACAGGTTCCTTCTCCATCTGGGTGGTGGGATCCTCCAGGGCTTCCCCTCCCTCCACCGCGTTGACCCAGGGACACCAGTCACGGTGCTGAGAGCTGGGGTCAAAGAAGCTCCTCAAAGAAGTGTCCTGGGTAGGGGAGGAGGTGACAGAGGAGGAGGACAGCAACAACGTGGTTTAAAACAGACTCCAATGACACAATAAAACCCTCTCTGTGTCTGAAAACCATCCCTGAGCTGGCTACGGTGACAACACTGGTCCCTGGATCAGGAGCACCCTTGCCCAGATCCATCTCCTCCCCACACAGGCTCTCCCTGTGCCTGCATCGAGGTCACTCACCGAGCTGCTGGAAGAACAGA
This sequence comes from Calidris pygmaea, assembly GCA_003697955.1. Taxonomy (NCBI): domain Eukaryota; kingdom Metazoa; phylum Chordata; class Aves; order Charadriiformes; family Scolopacidae; genus Calidris; species Calidris pygmaea. The sequence goes on from QJSC01011951.1 coordinate 72,445, forward strand.
GCCGTGCCCGCTTGGCTCTGCGGAGAGGACTGGATGGCACCTCCATGTTGTCCCCCTGCCCCATGCTGCGGGTGACAGGGCGGCTCCTCAGGGTGGGGCTGGCCACCTCCAACTCACTCCGGTCCATGGGGATGGGAGAGTCCCAACCCCGCGGGCGAGAGACTGCCAGGGACGGGCTCTTCTCATGCTGCCAGTGGGGAAAGAAGAAGGAATTTAGGGCCACAAAGATGATCCAAGGGCTGGAGCACCACCCCTAAGAAAAGAGGCTGAGAGAGTTGGGGGGGTTCAGCCTGGAGAAGAGAAGGCTCCATGGAGACCTTAGAGCCCCTTCCAGTCCCTCAAGGGGCTCCAGGAGAGATGGGGAGGGACTCTTGATGAGGGAGGGGAGCCCCAGGAGGAGGAGGAAGGGTTTTCAACTGAAAGAGGGGAGATTTAGATGAGATCTCAGGATGAAGTTCTTTGCTGTGAGGGTGGTGAGAGCCTGGCCCAGGTTGGCCAGAGAAGCTGTGGCTGCCCCATCCCTGGAGGGGTTCAAGGCCAGGTTGGAGGGGGCTTGGAGCAACCTGGGCTGGTGGGAGGTGTCCCTGCCCAGAGCAGGGGGGTTGGAACTAGAGGATCTTGAAGGTCCCTTCCAACCCAAACCATTCTATGATTCTAGGAATTAATAGAGCTCCTCTGGTCACCACCACGTCCTCTGCCTAAAGGGGAGAGGGGGACCCTACCCAGCTCAAAAAAGGAGATCGAAGTCTTCTCAGCTATCCTGACAGGAGCGGTGCCACCTTCCCTTCACACCAAGGATGCTGGCTGGAACGGCCATTTTTGTGCCCTCTGACAGGGCTGAGAGAGGTGAGGCCCCACCTTGAATGCTGTGTCCAGTTTTGGGCTCCTCACTACAAATTAAAAAAAGACCTTGAGGTGCTGGAGTGTGTCCAGAAAAGGGCAACGCTGGAGCACAAGGAGAAGGGTCTGGAGAACTTCTGAGGAGCGGCTGAGGGAGCTGGGGGTGTTCAGCCTGGAGAAAAGGAGGCTGAAGGAAGACCTTCTTGCTCTCTCCAACTCCCTGAAAGGAGGGTGTAGCCAAGGGGGGGGTCGGTCTCCTCTCCCAAGGAACAGGTGACGGGACAAGAGGAAACGGCCTCAAGTTGTATCAGGGGAGGTTTAGATTGGATATTAGGAAAAATGTTTACACTGAAAGGGCTATCAATCCTTGGAAGAGGCTGCCCAGGGAAGTGGTGGAGTCACCATCCCTGCAGGTATTCAAAAGATGGGTACACATGGTCCTGAGGGACATGGGTTAGTGATGGGTTTTGTCAGTGTTAGGTTGACGGTTGGACTCAATGATCTCAAAAGGTCCTTTCCAACCCGGAAAATCCTATGATTCCATGATTCTAGGACAGAGAGCTGCAAAGGGCAGGGGCAAAGGCAGCAGCAACCCAATTCTGTTGGCCGTTGCCTACATCTGGAGACATGGCACCAAAATGAGCCCCTTTTAAGGCAAAAGGTGGTGGACACCCAAATTATATCAGTCTTGACTCCTATGTGCCCCTGTAGCACCCAGACATCCCAGGATGGGCCATACCTGCTCGGAGCCCGGAGGGAGCGTGTCTTGGCTCCGCGTGAGCATCCTGCGTGGGGACACGGGCACGAGCGGGAGGCGCTCGGTGGGTGTCGGGGGAGCACTGCTCAGGCTGCAGGAGTCCAGCTCCTGCCCCGCAGATTCCAGCTGGTGAAAGCCCCACAGTCCCACCTTCCTCATGCAGCGGGAGCAGGTGATCACCGAGAGGTGCACGGAGCCAGACGCGGAGCTGCGGAGAGAGAGCCAAGCCACAGGAAAAGGTCAGGGACGAGTCTGGGCCCTTCCCCAAAAATCACAGCTTTCGGAACAGACGCAGGTATTTGGCAGAGCACAGGAACAGGCACCTGAGCCAGCACGTTTCAAGACATCAGTACCCCTGGGCTGAGGCAGAGACTTACTGTTCTTGCAGCCCTGTGTGCTAAGAAGTAAAATAAGCCCATTAAAACCCAACCATAGCGTTGATTTAAACTGGCTCAGGTACATTTTGGCTTGCCATGAAGCCGAAGCACGCTCAGTTATGGCATATCAGCTGAGAATGTCCCCATCCTCAGCCCCTGAACTGCCCAAGCAGCCCCTGCCACAGCAGCCCTGCTCTTCCCCACCGTAAACCCCTTTTCCAGCCTGCACCATCAGAGATTGCTTCACCTTCAGCAAACTCTTCCTCAGGCCCAAACAGTGTAGCTGTTCTCCTCACAGCACACACTTTGGGAAGCATGGACCATCAGGTCACAAACTTTCCCTCTCTTCCCACAGGCCTGAGGAGCAATGAAAGCGGTACCAAGGATGACATTTCAGGGGCTGACTTCAACATCTAAATCAGCAACAAGAGGAGCAAGTGACAGCTCGGTTCTTTCAGACTCCTTGCTGTCTCAGCGAGACATCTATTTTAGATTAAGATTTTTGGGGAGGGACTCATAAATGAGGGAGTGGAGCGATAGGACAAGGGGTAACAGTTTTAAAATTAAAGATGTGACATTTAGATGAGATTTCACAAAGAAATTCTTTACTGTGGGGGTGGTGAGAGCCTGGCCCAGGTTGCCCAGAGAAGCTGTGGCTGCCCCATCCCTGAAGGGCTTCAAGGCCAGGTTGGAGGGGGCTTGGAGCAACCTGGGCTGGTGGGAGGTGTCCGTGCCCAGGGCAGGGGTTTGGAACTCGGTGATCCCTTCCAACCCAAACCATTCTATGATTAGATAGCTTTGCATTGGGGTTTGTGGAAGCCTGTAATTTTAGTGGCTGGAGATAATAATAAAATAGAGAAATACAGGATATTGAACATTTCACAGGAGGGACATCTGCATTCCTCCAGTCTCTAACAGGTTTCACCAGCAACCAAAAAGTCATAGAATTGTCCAGGTTGGAAGGGACCTTTAAGATCATCTAGTCCAACCAAAGCACAGCAGACACTTCTGTATCGGTCCTTCCCCAACTACCCACCTGCAAGTCCAGCCACAGAGAGCCAGGATGCAGGCAGGAACGTGCACTTGCAGGATTTCCGTGGCAAACTTCACGGGTGATTTCTCTCCCTCCGTTTTGTGCTCCAGTTCCTCCCCGATCAGCTGGAGGAGCAGACTGATCTTCTCCTCTGTCAGGGACTGCGGGACAGAGAAAGGTGGCAGAGCCTGATAAAATACACCGCTTCTACTCACAAACCATGTCCTATATGGAGAAAAATCCTTTTTTTCACTCCCTGAAAGGGCTGGGTGCATGAACCAGCACCCTCAGCATTTCTACTCTGGTTAACAGGCAAAAGCCACACAGAGTGATGGCTTCATCCCACCTTGTGCCCTCCTGACCTTTCCCATTGTGTGAACTCTGTTTAAGCACCATTTAGCTTCCCCCGATCATGCATGGGGACAGCAGAGCAGGTCACAGCTCTGCCTCTCATGGCAAACACAAGCCCAACAACCCCCACGTGTCCCTCTGATCCCAGGGAGGCAGCAGGGGCTGCGTTTGCCTGTGCTCAGGAAAACTGTGAGCACTTCTGGGGCCATCACTGGGACACAGGGAGAAAAGAGAGTCCCCAAAGGCTGTCAACTGGGCTCCAGACCTTGCTGCCAGAGGGACAGCTGAGGGGTTAGATGTGGAGACGCAATACACCCGCTGACTTGATGCCATCTCTTCTTGAGGGGCTCCGATGGGTTTCCTAGCTCAGCCAGCCCACGGTGGCAACCATAAAACACCTCTGCGGTTTCTGCTGAATGGATGAAGAGTTCCCCTGGTTCCCGTATGGCTTCTCGCTGCTCAGAGCCATCTGTTTCCTGGCCAGCGAGTGCCCAACAAGCCAGACTTGGCTTGAGAAGAGCAGGGCCTGGCCAGGTCCCTAGGAGGAGGCAATCCCATGCTTGCTCCTGGCTGTGGCTACGCTCCAGCCTCTCCTGCCGTAGCTCCGGCTCTTCCCTCCTGCCTGCTGAGCCTCCTCGCACGAGGAGCCCCCTCTGTACCGTGCTCCCTCATCTTCACGGGTCTCTGCCCACACCTCCGCACTGGGGCAGCCTCTGGCACCCCAAATTCCCAATCCTACCTAGAGCAATGTCTCCAGTGGGATCCCAGCCACTCATTAGAGGGGGTATCCACAGGCTGCTGCATCTCAAGAGCGCTTGGACCTAACGAAGAGGGGTGGGAGCTGCCAGGGAAAGCTCCCAAAGGAGTCTGTAGGACCCCAAATCACTTCTGCTGGGCACCAGAGAGCACCTCACGTGCTGGAAAATGTGCACTATAGCCCAGTTCCCACCAGTAACATCACAGTGACATCAGCTAGCTGTTTCTGCGTTGGTCAAGGGCTTGCACGGCAGATGAGCCTTTCCAAACTCCCTTTTATGTGCTTTCAAAAGCACCAGGTGAAACCACCACGCGGGGAACGCCCAAGGAGAAAGCTAAGGTGATGACAGACCCCTCGCAGCCCAGGCATGGCTGAGCTGTGCCTGCCTGGCAAGCTGGAATCTCGATTTGAATCTCTCAGGTGTTTCAGTCAGGGTTTGCCCAGCACAGGGGTGTCTGGCCTCATCACTGGGGGCTCGAACTCACCATGTTTTTCATGTCTTCTGGTCTGAGGGAGGGCAGCTGGAGCTCCAGCTGACACAGGCTCTGAAAGCGGTCCAGGAAGTCCTGGAGAAGGGCTCTGGGCTCATCCACCAGCAACATGGCAAAGCGATCTGGGGAAAGCAAACGCGGGAGGCCTGAGCTGTGGTGCCACCAGCTTTCTCACCCTCTCCTTATCCCGCCGGGCAAGAGAGGAAATGAGTCCAGACAAGGTCTCCTGGCTTTTAAAATAAAAGCTGAGCACAGCCTTTTTCCTTTGCAACCACCCTTCCCCATGCAACGCAGCTTTCAAGATGAGATCTATCATCCTTTGAGAGTCCTGTGTCATCCAGCCTCCCCTGTCCCCTCCCAGTTACAACCCAAAAAGCATTTTAACTGCTGTAGAAACACAGAAAGGTTAAGAGAGGCTGGGTAAAGCCTGGCCTGGGGCTCCAGCCATGGCTCAGTTGTTTATTTGCTGAGGCTGCTCAGAGATGTCACTTTGCCACTGTGTGTTTCATCATTCGCACAAGGGAGGAAAAAAAGAGGACTGTGATGACACAGCTTGCTTTTGAGAATCTGAAGAGAAACCACAATTCCTACAATGGGAGACAAGAGCAGCGACAGAAAGGGAGGAAAAAAGGGAATAATGCTGGACACACGTGCTAGGCAGGCTCGGAGACACCAACCTGGGCAAGGGCTGTCTGGCCAGAAGCAGAACTTCTCATGAGCGGTGCACAAGGCCTTCTTCAGCTCCACGCAGCGCTCCTTATCTGCAAGGCAAAGCTCTTCTCTACTCCCCTGTGGAGCCACCTCCTCAGGGAATAGTTGGGAAAACCAAGCCAGGAGAGGAAGACAGGGCTATAAGGGCTTCCCTGCTCCTCTTGATCAACATGGCTCAGGTGACGGATGCCACCCGAGGCGGTAGCTTGCAGAGCCTGAAGCTCTCACCTCAGACTCATCTCCTTCCCCACCGAAAGGAGCTGCTGCACCTTCAGCCTCCCCATGGGCAACCACGGAGCGGTGGCTCCTGCGGCAGCGAAGGCAGCCTGGCCCAAGGGGTTATCTCCAAAACAGCAAGCATCACCAGTGCGGTTCCACCTCCCCCCAGCTAAAATCCCCTCCCGTTCCCAGGCAGGGTGACCACGGAGTGGGGGAGCCTGCCCCACTGCACAGCAGCACGGTGGAAACACAGCTCAAATCAACCACCGGTGCAGGAACCACCTGCTCTTGCCAGTTTTACCTCCTGGGCTGCTGCCAGTCCCTGGCTAACTCGCCTGACCCCTTCACCCCGGGCTGTAGAAGCCAAATCACAGCCATGTCTAGAAACCAAGCTTCCCCCCCAAGAAAAGATTTGATATTTAACTTATTCACACCTTCCAGAACCAAATACTTTATTTTTTCAAGCCCTTCTTCCACCTTCTGATTATTTTAGATCTTCCCAAACCAGCGCCATTACCAACAGGATAACTAGGCCAAGGTTTATTTAAAAAAGATAGTCTGAACAAACAGTGGACATCAATATCCAGAGTGACCCAAAAAGGAAATGCTCATGCAGCTCCCCATTATACACAGTCCACGCCGTGTCCGTCAGACATCGGGGCTACACTCCCTGCTACCTTCCAGATAAGGAAAGCAGGGACCTGCAGTCAAGAAAATTGAGAAGTGGAGATGACACACATTTGTGGTGGGGTAATAAATATCTTTCTGCAGAGGAAAGATGCAGGTAAAGGAAAGTAAGGGTCTGGGCAGGTGACAAAGCACAGGCCATCACTATCCTGTGGCTCACAAAGAGCAGTTGAGGACTCTGGGTTTGTCTGGTTTGGAGAAAAAGGGGACTGAGGGGCAATCTCATTGCTCTCTCCAGCTTCCTGAGGAGGGGAAGCAGAGGGAGGTGCTGAGCTTTTCTCCCTGAGATCCTGTGATAGGACATGTGGGAAAGGCTCAGAGGTGCATCAGGGGAGGTTCAGACTTGATATTAAGAAGCATTTCTTTTCCAAGAGGGTGGTCACACACTGGAACAGGCTTCCTAAAGAGGTGGTCAATGCCCTGTGCCTGGCAGTGTTTAAGAGGCACTTGGACAATTGGACAACACCCTTAATAATATGATTTAACATCTGATCAGTCCTGAACTTGGAAGGGGTCTGTGATGATCATTGTGTCCAACTGGAACTATTCTATTCTAACCCATCTCTGACAACAGAAGCAGGAAATTTTACCAATTTCTCACAAACTAAAGAAAATATATCAATTTGCACTTTATTTTCAGAGATATTAAACACCCAGCACCACCCAGGAAAAGACTATGGGAACCTAATGAGGTTCAACAATGGCAAGTGTAGGATCCTGCACCTGGGGAGGAAGAACACGAGGCACCAATAAAGGTTAGGGGTGGACCTGCTGGAAAGCACTTCTGAGGAGAAGGATCTGGGGGTCCTGGTAGACAGTAAACTATCCATGAGCCAGCAATGTGTCCTTGTGGCCAAGAGACCAATGGGATCCTGGGCTGCATAGGAAAGAGTGTGGCCAGTAGGTGGAGGGAGGTCATTCTCCCCCTCTGCTCTGCACTGGTGAGGCCACAACTGGAATTCTGCGTCCAGTTCTGGGCTCCCCAGTTTAAGAGAGACAGGGAACTGCTGGAGAGAGTCCAGCGTAGGGCAACAAAGATGATGGAGGGATTGGAGCATCTCTCTGATGAGGAAAGGCTGAGAGAGCTGGGACTCTTTAGCCTGGAGAAGAGAAGGCTGAAGGGGAGACCTTATTAATGCTGACAAGGATCTAAAGGGTGGGTTGAAGGAGGATGGAGCCGGACTCTTTTCAGTGGTTCCCAGTGACAGGACGAGGGGCAACGGGCACAAACTGGAACATGGGAAGTTCCACTCAAATCTGAGGAAGAACTTCTTTCTGGTGAGGGTGGCAGAGCCCTGGAACAGGCTGCCCAGGGAGGGTGTGGAGTCCCCTTCTCTGGAGATCTTCAAGCCCCGCCTGGATGCTCCTGAGTGATGTGCTCTGGGCAACCCTGCTTTAGCAGGGGAGTTGGACTAGATGGTCTCTAGAGGTCCCTTCCAACTCTGACAATGCCGTGATTCCATGAGTTGTTTAGACACACAACAAGGCACAACCACCCCCCCAAACCCTACAGCCCGCTCCCTGTACCCACCAGAGGCCGGCATACGTACATTTGTTGAAGTCAAAGGCGAGCTGCAGGCTCACGCAGAGGAAGGCCTGGCAGCTGGAGCACTTCAGCATGTCACACTCCACGTTGGTCCAGCCATACTTGGCGCAAACCAAGGGGGACAGCTCGTGGGGTTTGCCCGCCCACTTCAGCGGGTGCTCGCGTTAAGGATAAAACACCCAAAATTACAGGTTGACCAGGCAAAGCTTTAGCCACGGCTTATTTGGCCAAAGAAGAAGAAAAGCTTCCAAGAAGGAAGAACCTGCTGGAAGCTCAGCATCAGAAAGGATATGGTGAATGTTTCTACTCTGCTGAAATAGGCTTCCTTGCTGGCGGACTCCAAGGAGAGAGCATCCATTTGAGAAGATCCATTAGCCGACTCCGACCAGTCGGATGTGTCCTTCCTAAAAGGAACAGCAAGTCAGCAAGAGAAGCATCCGCAACATCCTGTAAAGATTGCATTAATAAAAAATGCACAGACCAATTTCTACCCCCTCGTCCTTCAGGCTTACCCTTACAAGAACCCCTTCTCCGGAGCTCCTAAGCCCTGACTTTTAATTACTTTACTAATCAACCAATTTAAAAAATATAACGCAACAAAAAAAGGCACGCATTAAACGTTTCACCATGACCAACAGAAGTGGCAGGTGGGGATTTGATGTGACAAGGAGGAGATAGGAATTTGTTTCCTGAGCCCAGTGAAGGGAGACTGATGATTGTGGGATGTCTCTGAAATCGGGGACATTCCCAAGCCCCCAACACGGGCATCCATGGCTGGAATGTGGGTCTCTGTGACCGGAATGCCAGCCCCATGGCAAGTGCTGCCGTTTGGCCTCTCCCCAATACCCCTCCAAGGGCCAAAATCCAGGGATGGTTGGGTCAAGGGTGAACCGTGCCTCTGAGGGTGACCATGGCTGCTTGGTTTTAGTGAGATACCCCAAAAGGTCAGCCATCCAGTGCTCCCAGTGCCTTCCAGCCTCTCCAGCCCCCGCCAGTATCTCCTGTGACTCTCAGTGCATCCCCAAGGTGTGGGGATGCACTGTGAGGAGCCCCAGCACATGGCCAGTTCAGCTCACTCTGGCTGCAGGAACACCCAAATTCTACAGGTCACTTACAGGCCCCTGCTCTCCCAGTGCACACCAGTGCCTCCCAACTGCCCACTACTGCCTCCCAGTGTCCCAGTATCTCTCAGTTTCTGCTACTGTCTTCCCGTGCTTAGTCCCTCCAGTACTTCCAGCAGCACCAGTACAGCCTTCCAGTGCACCTGAGTCTCTCCAGTATTCCCACTGCTTCCTAGTCCCTCCGGTACTGCCTCCCTGTGCCTTTTAGTCCCTCCAGAACTCCCAGTGCCCCTGAGTCTCTCCAGTACTCCCAGTACCTCCTAGTGCCTTTAGTACTGCTTTCCTCTACCTCTTAGTCCCACCAGTACTTCCAGTACCACCAGTACTGCCTCCCAGTACCCCCAAGTCTCTCCGCTACTTCTAGTGCTTCATAGTTCCTCCAGTACAGCCTCCCAGTGCTCCTTAGTCCCACCAGTATGGTCTCCCAGTGTCCCTTAATCCCACCAGCACCTCCTCCCAGTGCCCTCCGCCTCCCAGTGCCGTCTCCCCCCCGTAATTCCCACTCTCTCCCATCACACCCCAGCGCCCTCTTTTCCCAGTACCCCTCTCCCATAATAACTCCCAATGCCTCCCAGTGCTCTCCAGCACCCTCCAACGACTCCCGCCGTCTCCCAGTGCCCCCTCTAATAACTCCCAGCGGCCCCCAATAACTTTGAGGGCTCCCCACAACCTCGCCCCCCACCTCCCGCCGGTGCCACACGGCGGGCCGCCCCCCCGCCTCTCCCGCCCCCCTCAAGGCCTGGGGCCAACGGGGTCCCGCCGCTCCCCCACTCACCCGTCGGGGCCGGCACCCTCGGGGGCGATGCCACCGTCGATGAGGTCGCGGATCTGCTGGGGGGTGACGGCGGGCGGCCTCCCCCGGCCCCCCCCGGCCTCCGCGGCGCTGGGCGCCGCCATCTTGGTCCCTCACCCCGTCACGACCCGGCGAGGGGGGGCGGGAAACGCGGCCGCGCAGGACCGTTCCGGCTCCGCCGCGGGGCTGCCCATGACCCCCACCGCAGCCTTCCTCACAGCCCCCTCGACCCCGCGGAGGGGTGGGGGTGAGCGGTCGCCTCCACGGGGGAGCCCCGCATCCCTCCTCCTGGTACCACACACACCCCCGCTCGCCCTAATCGGCGCTCTATTGCTCCAGCCTGGCGCCGCGCAGGCGTCAAAACAAACGACGCTCCCTGCGGGGCCTTCCCCCACCTGCCAACAAGCCCGCGTTTCATAGGCCGCGGCCGCAGAAACTCGTCGCTGATTGGCCGGCGGCAGGGGACGGGAGGGGAAGGGGACGGGGTGGGGGGGGGGAGGGAGAGGCCTGTCGCTGGCTGCCGCCTGGGCTCGCCTTGAGGAGGAGCGGCCGGGGCCATGTCGGCGGCGGACGGAGCCCGGGAGGGCGTCAGGGAGGGCTCAGGTGGCGCGGCGGGTGGCGGAGGCCTCCTCAACCGCTTCGTGCAGCTGCCGGGCAGGCCGCGCTCGGCGGGTGAGTGGCGGCCGGTTCCTTCTCGGGGTTGGGATGGGGGGCGGGAAGGGGAGGGGAGGTGACCCCGGCCTCAAGGCCTCGGGGTGTGGGGGATCGCGGCACCCCCGTCCCCGCCGCCCTGAGGGAACGGATACTCCGTGGTTCACTCTAGGGGGTCACCCCCGTCGCCGGGACATGTAGCGGAGCTTGAGGTAGCCCACGGAGCCGCGATGGGGGGGGGGGTCACCCCGTCCCTAAGGCCCGGGGGTGGTGTGGGGAGGGCCGGGATGTCACCAACGGCCCCGGGACGTGGGGGTCCGTAGTCGCGGATGGGGGCTGTCACCCCTTTCCAAACGGCCTCAGGGTGTTGAGGGGTACCCACGGTGTCAAGGGTGGGGAGTCACCCTCCTCCTGCAACCCCGGGGGATGGTGGTTCCTCTCTCCCCATCCTGGTGGTCTCAGTGTGTTGGAGGATGCTTGGATACCCAATAGGGGCGGTTCGTCTCCATGGTCAGGGGGTGTGGGGGCTACAGGTTACCCCATGGTCTCTGGTGGGGGGGCCAGCTCGATGTCGGTGACCCTGTGATCCTGGATCACAGGATCCGTGGGGGCTAACCCATAGTGACACCCCCACCCCCCACCTCCAATTCTGATGTATCAGGTTTTTGGGGTGCGGGCCCCCACAGTCCTGGGAGGGGTGATTCCTAGGATGGAGGGTCCAGACTACCAGAGGGCCCTTGGATGAGGTGTCAGCCCAGTCCTATGCCATGGCAAAGGTTTTTTTTCTTCTTTTCCACCTTCCTTCTAGCAGTGTTGTTATGCTGGGGGGGGGGAGGTACCCCATAGTCTGTGGATGTGTGGGTCATCTGACCCCAACAGCCCCAGGATATTAGGGGGAGGGGACTGATGTTGCCCCACAATCGCAGAACTGGGGGGATCGCCCCAACCTGACAGGTCTGTTGTAGTGGGAGGAATGTGGGGCACCCTATAGTTCTGCGATGGCGTGCAGAAGTTTTCCCAGCTGGTTTGAGGTATCCCGCCCTCCTTCTTATCTCCATAGCACCCCCTGCCCTCAAGGGCTACATGGTGTTGGGGTGCTGTCACCCAGAAGGTGGGTACCACAGACCCAGGGCATCCTTTTCCATCCCAGCTGCCCCTGGTCCCACCACTCAGATCCCTCAGTGGGGGCTGTGAAGCCCCTCACTGCCTCAGGGGTAGGAGCCTGCGTTCAACATGTCTAGAGCACTGGCAGCAGCTGGGAATGGGCTTTCAGACCAGGGTCCGTGCTTCCATCCCTGGGAAACCTGTCACAATCTGGATCTGCAGCAAGGACGCCTTCGAACCTTGTTCAAGGCTGCTGTGAATTTGCTGAGTGGCTCCACAGCTTCTATTTTTGGGCAAATTCTCAAACATGTTTCCTTCCTTCTGTGAAAAGGGCCATTTTTGCTAACGCAAGAGCTGATTATCTTCACGTTCCTGAATTTTAACCGTTGGCTTGAGCGAACCACCAGTGGATCCTCCTGATGTGATTGTAACTATCCTGCTTTAGGCTATAGATCATGTCCTGATATGGAATCCTTCCCTCCACCACTTGAGATGGGGCAGACGCTGCATCCCTGGGGACAAACTGCCCCCATTCAGCTCGGCCTTAGCACTTAAGTCCCGCCTAAACAAACCCAAAGCTTAATATCCATCTTACTAAAAAAAACTACCTGATGGAAAAATCCCATTTGAGTTGATTGCTGGAGTTTTCTCCCTATTTGACACCTGTTAACGTCCTATTTATAGAGCTCCAGCAGCAGCCCTTGCATAATCATTGAGAGAGAGGAATATTTCCCCCCCCCCCCCCGTTCCATTTCCTCCAAGCAGGTTTATTTTCTTATCTCCTGATTCTCTTCCAAATTTTTCAGGAGGCGTTCCTTCATTCCACCCCCCCGCATTCAACACTCTAGGCTCTTTCCATAAAGCATGCTACCTGCGTTTAATCCCGTTTTAATAAGTAATTACTGTCATAAAATCATGCAAAGAGCTCGTAGCACGCTTTGGCATTGGATGTGTTCGATCCATCCCTCCCTGCAGAGCTCTTTTGCTCCTGTCGAGCCCTGCGTCGTTTGAAGTAGGTCTGGGTTAAACACAAGAGCGTACGTGTTGATTTAGGGGCTGCTTTTTGTCACCTTCTTCTCCTCTTCCACCTACTTGTCGAAAAGATTTTAAACTTCTGTCACCCTTTCCACTCTGAAGAACCTCATTTGCATGGGGAAATGATTACGAAAGGTAAGAGGTGGGTAGCGGGAGCTGGTGCCAGGGCTGTGCTGCTCTGTTTGCTTTCTCAAGCGGAGTATTTCTATCGAGGGTTTCTCAATAGGGGCATTTCTCAAGCAGCGTCTACAAAAGAGTCCCGTCGATGGCTTAACAGCTCAAACCAAAATAAGCCATTTGTGCTTTTGCTGCCTCGTGATGGGTAAAATTGTATGTTGGATAGGGGAAGGAACTATTTTTAGGTGTTTGTAAGCTTTAGAAAGATCAAAAATGTCAAATATAGGTGGTGTGTGGTTTGTTCTTCTCCTTGGAAATCTTCCTGTCCATGTTTAAATGTTTCCAGTGTTTTCATCAGACTCTCGGGGTTAAGTGAGCAGAAACAATCTGGAAACCTAAATATATCTTTGCCTTTTGCATGCTCAGCATTTATGCTCTTGTCTTGAGCTATAATTTTCCCAGTGTACCAGTCAGAGTAGGGTTTTATTTTTGTATGGAGAGGTTTAGAGTTTCGAATATATATTTTAAAAAAATAAAACAGAAAACCTAAATATGTTGAACCCCTTTGTGTCACGTGGGGGAGCAAGCATGAAGCCAAATCGAATCCTGGGCTGCATCTGCAGGGACATTACCAGAAGAGAGAGAGATGGGATCATCCCGCTCTACTCAGCTCTTGTCAGGCTGTCCATGGCGTGCGGTGTCCAGTTGTGGTGCCCTCAGGTCAAGAAAGACATGGAAAGACTGGAGAAGGGTCCAAAGGAGGTGGTCAAAGGGCTGGAGAAACCTGCCCTAAGAGAAAAGGCTGAAGGAGTCAGGACTCTTTTCCCTGGAGAAATGGAGACTCAGGGGGAACCTCATCACGGTTTTCCATCTGGGAAGAGGATGGAGGGTCTCTCTTCACAAGGAGCTCCATGGAGAAGACAAGGGGCAATGGGTGCAAGTTGCACTGGGAGAGGTTTCGTTTCGGTGTAAGAAGGACATTTTTTACAGTGAGAACAGTCAATCACTAGAACAAACTCCTCAGGGACATGATGGAGTCCCTGTGGCTGGAGGGTTTCAAGAGGTGGCTGGAGAGGGTGTTGGAGAATCTCATCTCAGCTCCCTTTTCCTTGACAAGTTGAACCAAATGATCTTTCCAGGTCCCTTCCCACCTGGGCTGTTCTATGGTTCTCATTTTCCAGAATTCTTTTCTTTGTTTTCCTTTCACATTAAAAAAAACCCACCAAAACCAAACAACCAGACAATCCAAGGAACACTCAATTTTAGTAGTGTAGAAACACATCACAATCTATAATATATATATATATATTTTGGGGGCAAATGTTTCTTCTTTTGCTCTGGTTTCTCAATTAGGATAGTTCACTCATAAGGATTCCTTATTTTATTCCCTGCTCTGGGATGTTACCTCGTGTATTATAATCCCATTCCTGTTTTACTAATCAGGGGAAATACTGACAAACAATTGCACGCTTGTAGAAATGTTTGAAGTATGTGATTGCTACAAAGAGGTTGGAAAACAAAAGCCTCCGAAAAGCAGGATGAAGAAGGAGACCAGTTCTGGGTGTCGATCCGAACCCAAAAGCTCTCACGGCTGGATGTGAAAATGAATCGTTTGCTTGGAAATGCTTCTTTAGAGACTTCAAATATTGGAAAGATCTCTTGGCCGGTGGCCTGTGGGTTACGTTTGGCATCTTTGGCTGGATCTTCTGGCCTCTCCCAGCCGCCCTCGGCCCCGGGCAGCATCGTCATTCCGGTGTCGAGGAGCCAGAGGCAGCTTTTTTCTCTCCTGGCTGTTTTTCCAGGATGGGAGCTGTGTGATCTGGAGAAGCTCGATGCAGCTGGATGGATGAACAGGTTTTAAACCTTGTTCTCGGGCAACACATTCACATCCTGCTTATCCAAAGGTTTGTAGGGGACTCTAATTACACCAGTTGCAAACTTATTTTGTCTGGCTGGTATGAAAAAGATGAAACTTTGAAGACTGGAGTCAAAGTCAATATTGACTTGTCCTGTTCCCTCTCCCAAGAGCCAGCAGCGCTTTGGCTTCAGCCCTTGACCTAAATGTCCTTCACAAGTCTTGCAGAAATCGTAAATGGAAAGGGAGATATTGAAGCCTGCTATTCTGGGATGTTGAAAAACTAGGTAGGAGGGGAAATAATATTGACACTCTCTTTAGAAAGCCTTAAGAAGGAGTAAAGAGGATGTGTACACACACCTTGGCTTCTCACCACTGGTGTGTTACTTTGAAAAGATGGGAACCAAAAGTCAGACCACATTTGTCAGCTTTACATCCTGTAATTAGTTAGTTCGTATTTTGAAAAATAGTGCTCAAAATACAAATTATATTGCTAGTAGCAACGCTAATAATATTGCAGTGTAATATAAGGATTGAAGATGAGAGATTGATGGAAATGGCTGGAGAGCAGCCCTGAGGAGAAGGACTTGGGGGTGTTGGTGGATGAGAAGTTCAACGTGAGCTGGCAACGTGCGCTGGCAGCTCAGAAAGCCCCCCGCACCCTGGGCTGCATCAAAAGAAGTGTGGCCAGCAGGGCGAGGGGGGGGGTTCTACCCCTCTGTTCCGCTCTGGGGAGACCCCCACCCGGAATACTGTGTCCAGCTCTGGAGTACTGAGAATGGGAAGGACATGGACCTGTCGGAGTGGGGCCAGAGGAGGCCACGGAGATGCTGGGAGGAGTGGCTGAGAGGGTTGAGGGGGTTCAGCCTGGACAAGGGAAGGCTCCGGGGAGACCTTAGAGCCCCTTCCAGTCCCTAAACAGGGCCTACAGGAGAGATGGGGAGGGACTCTTGATGAGGGAGGGGAGCCATAGGAGGAGGGGGAAGGGTTTGCCCCTGAAAGAGGGGAGATGGAGATGAGATGTGGGGAAGAAGTTCTTTGCTGTGAGGGTGGTGAGAGCCTGGCCCAGGTTGGCCAGAGAAGCTGTGGCTGCCCCATCCCTGGAGGGGTTCAAGGGCAGGTTGGAGGGGGCTTGGAGCAACCTGGTCTGGTGGGAGGTGTCCCTGCCCAGGACGAGGTGGGACTGGATCGTCTTTAGGTCCTTTCCAACCCAAGCCATTCTATCATTCTGTGTTTGGAGAAAGTCTGACGAGCAGAAGACCCTACACTCTGATAATACGACAGTCGACGTGGTTGTGACTCAGCACCCGTCCCGTTCCCTTTCCTGTTAGCTCGGCAGGAAGAACTTGAAGAAACTCAAGATGAGGAAGTGCAGACAATAGACAGCAGACCTGCCTAAATGTAATGGAAGCAGAAGGAAGCAAAACTCTGAGGCTAAAGCGTCTCGCCGTAGGAACCAAAGGTTTCCAGAGGGTATGAAGGACCTGTCCAAAACTAGTCTGTCCTTCTAAATGAAGAACAACCCAGGAATCGTAGCGAGGACTTGACAGCTGTTGATCCTTTCATCCTCCGTGCCGTACGTAAGGGATCCTGGGCAGATCCCTTGGATATACTTGGTGCTTGTGGGGCTGAGCATCCAGAACCTGCTTATTTAAAGATGTTGTAAAATGAAATCACCCTCTTCCTCCCTACGATCTCACATTGAGTTTTGTTGCACTGATTTTTTGCACCCTTTACTTTGCAAATGACCTTCTGGTGGATATCATGGTTAAAATAGGTTGAGAAAAAAAGAGCAGTTCTGGGAGGAGTTCCAAGAGGTGTTTGAGGCTGATCCTGGATATCTGTTGGTTATGCTCCAGGAATAAATAAAACCATGTTTTGTTCCAGGTGGTCCGGAGGAGAGGGAAAGAGGGGCTTGATTTAAAATACTTTAGCATAGACTTCAAATCCTGATTTGAGCTGCACATAAAATGAAGAGGACTCATGGCTGCACCCGCAATTAGTTTTCATCAGTAAATAACGAAATTAGCAAGTAGTCCCGTAGTTAGAATCACAGAATGGTTTGGGTTGGAAGGGACCTTAAAGATCATCTAATTCCATCCCCCCTGCCCTGGGGAGTTCTAGAAGGAACGTCGCTCTAGATGAGAATATTTAACCAGAATGAAAATTCAGAGTGTTAAAAACACCGGTTCTTTGATTGCACCCCGGGAATCTGGGTGGTTTTTTTCATTCTAACAATCTATTTTGGCCTACAGTTTTCCTACTGTAGCCTGGCAGAATGCGATCCTTGCTTTTATTTAGCTCCCAGCCCCAAATGTTTAAACTGGACGAGGTCCTCAGCATCGCTGTGTTTCGGGGTTACCTGATGTGCACGGCAACCCCTAATCCGTCAGATTACGGAAGAAAAACAATACAGCTTTGTTCAGGGAATGAGGTGGGAGCTTGCACAGCGTTAGCTACAATGAAGCTTGAATTCAGATATTTTTTCTCTACTCCATGGGACGGCTGCCTTCCCTTGCTCTGTCTCGTTGTATAATATTCCCAAAGAAACTACAGGTGGAGCAGCATTTAATCTTTAATTTTTCAAAGCAGAATTACCTCGGTAGGTCTGCCCTTTATCCCGCCTGCCGTGTTGAGCATGCGTCGGAGATGAAAACAGCTGCCACAGTGTGTGTCAGGAGCATTGGTAGCTCTTGCTCGGATAAATTTTAGTAAATTTATGCATTATTGGTGACCTGGCGTCGTGTTTTGCAGTGTGGGTGAGATGGTGCTCTAAAGAACTACCTTAAAAAAGGGTTTATGCCGTCGGTTGTAAACATTTGGATCAGGCCATTGTGAATTTACTGCCATCATCTTAATAAATAGTGTTTTGTGTTTGAAGCAAATTTCACTTAGCAATAGAAATCCATACGCTTTATATATATATATTTAAAGAACTTCGATGCCTGATGCATTGATAAAAAATATGCTGCAGGTGTAAATTGTTTTTTCCAAATACATCTTGGTTGGAAAAAAACCCCAAATGGTTGCTTGGCCTTAAGGTTTAGAAACCTCAGCAACTTTTATTGGATAAACTTCTTTTCTGAAGGTTGGAAGCCAAGTTTTTCTGCTGTCCTTGAATCCCACCTGTGTGTGGAAACCCTGAACTTGAGACCAGTCATCCTTTTTAACTCAAGTCGCCCGCGAGAGATGATGGTGAGTGTGTTCAGAGGCTGATGCCGCATGAATAACCTTTCACCAGTTCCCCAGGGTGCCCAGGAAGGTTTGTTTTACTGGGGAAAAAAAGTCTGCCCTGAGCAACCGCCTCCCCACTGCACCGAACTCCGAGCTTCTGGATCCTAGAGCATCCCCTGGCTGCATCTGCTGTTTTTCCTTTGCCTTTTGGCTGCTTTAACACGAGCTGGGCAAAAAGGAAAAGGAAATAAAACAGGGATTATTTCCTTCTTTGGAGAAAGCCACATGCTGTAAGGAAAATACGGATTCTTGGGGTCATACATGACCCCAAGATTTGAGTGAAACCTTTCACGTTGGCCTTTAGTTATTGTTTTTGGCTTTGAGGGTCGTTCAGATAGACAGTTCTCCCTAATTTCTACTGCCTTTATCTTACTTTCTTTCCATTTTGGGAACAGCAATGCCTTTAAATGGCTGACTGGGCAAGCAATAAAAGGGTTGCGTGAAACAAGCGAGCAGTACATGGAAAAACAAATCATAAACGCTCTGACTGCTACATTGTTAGGATTTTTCTGTAATTCAGTGACTTGGGACCGGGCAAGCAGCGTGTCCAAACATTATAATGGCGCTCCAGTTTTGGACAGGTCTTCAGCGATCCTTTAAGACTGAACGAATAAAGAGGCAAGACTTTAAAACAGACACCTGTGGCTTGAAATCTGCTGATCTGACTCTGCAAAGGTTGCTTTGGCTGCTGCTGGAGCTCATACCTGGCCTGGCGAGGGACGATATGGGCTCATTCTTCTTCTCCTTTCTGCTTATAGGATTCTGAGCAGACGGTGGGACAGCCCAGAGCCTTGGCCTCTTCCTTCCTGCCGAGGCTGGTTGGGAACGGGAGGCAGCGGTTGTGGATTTGCAGAACAGCCCTGCATCAGTTTGCTGGGAACTGATAACGAGATGTGGTAGTGATTAGGGAAAAATCCCTTAAAAAGAAAAATGAAATTCTGCAGAAGCCAATGGCAGACAGACCTCACTCTCTGCCAAGCGCTTCTCATTGATAAACAGATTAATTTGGGGTTTTTTTCTGACAGCGTGGTCATGAAAAAAAGCATAGTTTCAGGCAGGCTCTCCATACGACATCATATTCAACTCTGTTGTTTATTTTTATTTTTAAAAAATGCATTCAGCTAATTAGACCGGGTTTTTTTCCCCTCTTGTTTTTAAAAAATAATAAAGAAGCCATCTGGCTGGCTTACTAACTGGAATAGCAGGTACTCCCCTCTTGTTTAACCTTGGCAGTGTGGTGATGCCAGCAATTATTTTTTTTTTTCCTGCAGCCATGAAAGGCAGGATAAGTGAATGGAAAGAAAACGCCTTTGTTTTTCCAAACTTGTCTTTGTGCTGCTGTGTTTGAAGCGCCTCTCGCCTTCGGTTTGTGCTGTGAGTGATTCAGTGCAACCACTTGGTACCTCCCGATTTAATTTTCTTCTTCTATAACTTTTATTATAGAGCTATTGAAAAGCGGTAGATAAATCCAGTAGACTTGAGCGTAGCTGTTGACACGTGCTGTGGTTCTGGGCATGCTGGTAGCATTTAATCTGCTCTATAGCTTCAAATAATCTGCTGATGCCAAGGGATTTTTCTTGGGTTTTTTTCCTCCAGGCCTTCCGTAAGATTTCTGTAGCTGTCAGGGCACCAGAGTTGGAATTTAATGAACGTTGATGCTTGGGTTAGTCAGAATAAGAGCAACGTTTGTGGACCAGCAGGTGCAATTCAGCCCTGTCCTCCCTGTAAGAAGGACATTTTGTGGGGGATTCTTGTTGGATGCCATTCAGGTCCATTACACTTTCCTCCTCCAAAAGGAAGGGTTTCTTTAAATTTTCTTAATGAACATCTCCGTCCTCTCCTCCCCCTCCTCACCCCAGGTCTATTCTCTATGAAGAGCTTTCAGAGAGGTAGGAAACAAACGTCTCGTGCATCAGTTGCTGTGCTGTGTCACGTCAGGAAGCTCAGGAATAGGTATTTTGTGCCGCCTTTTTGCTTACTCTCCCTCAGTTCTAATCACACCTCTTGCAGGAGAAATACTCAATTAGGAATCCGCGCTAATAAAGTCAGTCTGGGCCATCCGAGCAGCTCCCTCTGAAGTCACTTGATGAATCACTTGAAAAGGGTGAATTTAATTGGGTGTTAACAGGTCAGTGTGTAACGATAGCCGGCAAACAAGTTTCTATCAGATAGCTTAGTCCTCAATTAGGACTTTCCAGTCCTAAATTAGGACTTTCCTTAATTATGTCCCTGTTGCCATGTTTCGGCTTCATTCTGTTTATGGAGCTTCTTATTTTCTGAAAGTTTTATTGTTCCCATTTCTGCCCTCAGGACCAAGGGAAAGGAGTCTCCCTGTGAATGCAGCTTCCCATTCCTTCCTGCTTCGTTTTGGAGTCTTCAAACTGGGAAATCAAGTGCTTTCTAAATTATATCCATCCACTTTAAAGCCCTTTCCTATAACCAGCTTTACAACCTCTTTCCCACAGATCTGTCTGCTGCTACTTTCCATGTCGGGCATCAAAGAATTCATAACTAGAGGAAGAAGTTATCAAATCCATGGGTGTTTCCACCTTCCTGCGTCGTCTAAAGTTTGTATTTGTCCAACAGGCTCATTGCACACCATTAACGCTGGAGCAAAAACTGAAGAATTCCAGTAGGAGATGTGAATCGTCTGATAAAACATAATTAAATGGAAATGCGGCTCTTAATTGGAGATGCAAGTCTCAGAGCTTGTCAGCTGAAGAAACTAATCTGAATTAATTCTTCAGCAGATTCAGCTTGCACAGGTCCCTTCTTTAAAAAGACAGAACTGGAGGAATCTTGTTTCTAAGACTTTCTTTTGAAGTGAATGAAGGTCACTTTAATTCTGAATAGAAGAGTTTGGTGACAATGTAAAACTCCGTTTAACGCTGTGCCATTCAGTACATTGATACGTTTGTGGGTGTGCTTGCACGGCTGACTCAGAAGATGTGTTGGATAGTTTTTTTCCCCTGTTTTATGGGTAGATAAACCCCTTCTTTTCATCTTCTCTGGGCCTCTGCGAGCGGGAGGATCTGGTCCATTGAGACACCGGGGTCAGTGAAGAGTGAAACTTGAAAGCAGGGGTCTGGAGATGCGAAGCCTTTGGAGACACACGTGGAGCGCGGTGTTGAGCAAAGGCAGCCGGTTTCTGCTTGAGCAGAGCAGAAAATCTGTTCTCCTCGAGCAGAGCAAAATGAAATCGCTTACGTTTGTAGCTGAAGACCTGAGCTTTTAGAAACCTTGCTCCGGTTGGCGTTTCCAGCCCTCCTTTCCCTGGGAGTCACCGCCGCTCGAGGACCTGCACGCATCACACATTGATCTCTTTCTGTTGAAACTTAACTGTTCTGGGGCTTTATGGCAAAGTCAGGCATCTTCCCTTTTTAATTTTGAGAGGTGAATGGCACAGGCAGCCTCCTCGGTTTTGTTTTTTTAATTTCTTTTCTGTGAATTACACCTCTTAGGCTTTAGTCTGTTTGCTTTATATAAAACTCAGTTTTCTTCTCCCCTCTGGAAAATTCTCACGGCAAGTGTTCTAACTAGAGGGAAATAGGATAATATTTGTAATATTTGACCTCCTAATTCCCTAACACCTTTTAAATTTAATGAGTGAGTGAACTAAATCCTTGCTCCACTGCAAAGCATGTGCATCAGTGCTCCCAAGTCCTCCCTGGAATTACGCTCC
Source organism: Calidris pygmaea (assembly GCA_003697955.1). Classification (NCBI taxonomy): domain Eukaryota; kingdom Metazoa; phylum Chordata; class Aves; order Charadriiformes; family Scolopacidae; genus Calidris; species Calidris pygmaea. Next base: position 93,806 of record QJSC01011951.1, read on the forward strand.
CATTTTGGTTCTTTCAGGTCTTTTTTGGAGACCTCCAAGGTCCAAACCCAGAAGAAGAAACAAGGATGAGCTCCCTTTGGCCAAGCACAAAATATATAGAGGATTTCCTCTGTAGGCTTGGAGGGGTCTGGGCGCTTCTCAAGCACGGTTTAGGTGCAGATATCAACTGCCCTCTTGAAGCATCTCTGATGAGAAGAGTCTCAACGATTACCTTGATTGTAAATACCTTTATTATCAGTGTGTTCACTGGGGAAAAGCGCATCCATCTCTTCGGATGCTTTCAGAGTTTAAAGTAAAACAGCCCAAAGGGACGGATGTTTCTCTTTCTTTTTGTGAATCGCCTCTAAAGCACGTAATATTTGTTTTAACAATTTAGTCCAGCGCTGAGGCCAGTGGCTCCCTGGCTGCCACTATTTGTACATGTAATATCCACCCCTCCGGTGTTCAAATGGCCACGCCACGCCGGGTGACCGATGGCACTGCCCCGTCTCAGTAGCCAGGCCAAAGCCTACAGATTTTTCCATTAATTCCTTAACTTCCCTTCTCTTTCAGCCAGTGCTTATTAGTTTTCCGAGTGGGGATTGCTGTGAGATGCAATTATTACTGGAAACAACCCAAATCTGTCAAAGCTTAGCCACAAGGAGTTTGTCTGAACCCTGTAGAGCAGCTTAATTTTGGACAGGAGTTGGAGCTTAGAGCGGCAGCAAAGGGGGAACGAGATTAAGCGCAGCTGCTTGTGCTGAGTTAAAATTCATTATTCGGCCTGGACAAATCACTTATTTCACCTTTACTGTAGGAAAGATGCTCGATGCCTCATTTGTTATTGCTCCGCGTGCCTGATTCACTGCTGATAATTGTAACAGGCTCTAAGAAGAAAACACAATGAGTCCTAATCAGATGCTTCGCTGGGTCCATCCTAAAAGTCCGTAAAAGAGCTGTGAGAGCAGGTGGGTGGTGAAGGTCACTGGTTTCTTTAAGTGAAAGATCTTCAGGCATCTTCTTTCAATGTTTTTTTTTTTTTTTTTCTTAGTTTGCTCTTTTGCCAGCTGAACCAAAGCCTTCAGGTGCAACAAGCAGAGGATGTGCTTGAAGGGGTGATGGTTACTTATGGAAATTGTACAATTTAGGGCACTATTATGTATCCTTCTTCTCAAGATTAGGTTTAGAGTTTACAAAAAAAGATTTTTGAAACCTTCCTGGTTTAGTTGGCTTGAGATGTTCTACATGTGTCTCACAACCAGCTCCTTTGTTCAGTGACCTAATCCTTTTCTGTTCCTTTCATCTTTCTTAGTCATTATGTGGTCCTGTGTCTCGTCGAAGGAAAACATCTGCCTCTGGCACTTGTGCTTGGCTCTTGCTGTACATTCAATTCAAACAAGCTCAGAATTACTTTTTGATCACTTGTCAGCTAAGACTTCGTAGAATCATAGGATTGTTTGGGTTGGAAGGAACCTTAAAGATCATCCAGTCCCACCCTGTCCTGGGCAGGGACACCTCCCACCAGAGCAGGTTGCTCCAAGCCCCCTCCAACCTGGCCTTGAACCCCTCCAGGGATGGGGCAGCCACAGCTTCTCTGGCCAACCTGGGCCAGGCTCTCACCACCCTCCCACCAAACAAGTTCTTCCCCAGATCTCATCTCCATCTCCCCTCTTTCAGTGTCAAACCCTTCCCCCTCCTCCTATGGCTCCCCTCCCTCATCAAGAGTCCCTCCCCAGCTTTCCTGGCGCCCCTTTAGGGACTGGAAGGGGCTCCAAGGTCTCCCCGGAGCCTTCTCTTCTCCAGGCTGAACCCCCTCAACTCTCTCAGCCCCCCCTCCCAGCAGAGGGGCTCCAGCCCTCCCAGCATCTCCGTGGCCTCCTCTGGTCCCGCTCCAACAGCCCCATGTCCTTCTGATGTTTGTGCCCCCAGAGCTGGAGGCAGCATTGTGGGGGGGTCTCCCCAGAGAGGAGCAGAGTGGCAGAATCCCCCCCCTCACCCTGCTGGCCACGCTGCTGGGGATGCAGCCAGTTTGTGTTGAGTTTCTCATCCACGAATACCCCCAAGTCCTCCTCGGGGCTGCTCTCCAGCCGTTCTCCGCCCAACCTGTGTTTGTGCCTGGGATTGCCATGACTTGAGTACCCGTTGTCCAACAAGAATATTGCTGTTTAGATTTTCCTGGACTGAATCGGTCTTTTTGCCTATTCCTGTTGAAGTCTAAGCTTGAGTTGTCCTCCCCTCTTATGTCCATCAGCTTTTAGGGAAGAAGGTGGGTAGGCAGAGGGGCTTCCTTTTGGGAAGGGCTCTTGTCAAGCTCGGCCTCGGATGGGTTCCCTGCTGCTCTCCTTCCAGGTGGAAATGCCTTTATTTATGAGAATGTCTTCATCTTTGGGAAGCCCAGGGGTGTCTAAGGTGAAAGAACCTAGTTGAGATACAAGATGCCAGAAGCAAAATGTGGAGAAGGTTTGTGTAGGAGGGAGAGCAAACGATTGCTTTTCTTTGTTCCCACCAGGCAGCTTTAAATATAAACATTTTGGAACTGTTACCTAAATGAGATCTGTCGTACAGAATGATAGAACAGGGGATTTGTAAGATGATTCAGAATTAGCTTCTATGGAAGGATTGTCACGTGGAAGGATTGTCACGTGTGGACCTGCAGACAGGTCTCCTTAGGCAGGTGTGGTCCAGGGGCTAGCGTGGACATGAATGAGATGGTGATGCACAAAGGCTCTCCCCGTTCCTCCTCGGAGCCGTGGATCTGTGATTACGGAGCTGTTTCCTCCTGGTTGCTTCCCTACAGCTAAAGACCAACCGCTCTTGGAGCACCACTGCAGCAGGTGTAGGTCCTAACCCTGGGACACAATCTCAGCTCCTCTGCTGACGTTTCACTGAGGCTGTTTTACCTTCTCATTTTTCTGCAGGCCACAGATGTCCACCAGCAAGAAGCGGCCATCGTTGCGTGGCAGATAACGCCAACTTGTATGTGTTTGGAGGCTACAACCCTGACTATGATGAGTCCGGTGGGCCAGAGAATGAAGACTACCCGCTCTTCAGGGAACTCTGGCGGTACAACTTTGCTACAGACACCTGGCATCAGATGGGCACTGAAGGCTACATGCCCAGGGAACTCGCCTCCATGTCACGTACGTATGGAAATTCAATTCCTATGTGCCTTCTCCCGAAGCTATTTTAATCGGTGTCCCTGGTGGAATGCAAAACCGGGCAAGAACTGGGAAATCGGGATCCCATTTCCAACCCTTCCTTGTGTTTGGATTGGTTTTGTGATTTTTGCTTTCTCTTTCCCCTTTTGCTTTGGTTGGTTGAGGCAGAGGGGAAGACAAAATTTCAGATGCAAGAGATGGTCTTCAGGTAGCTTGAGAGTTGCAAGGCACCTGCGCTTTCAGCGACTGAGCGCTCGGTGCAATCAGACGTCTCAAAGCTTCCAAAAATAGATCTCTTTGTTCGCTAGCCATTTTTCAAAGTAGGCCTTTGGTTACCATGGTTTTAGCTTTCATTCTTTCTCTTTTAGAGCATTTCAAAGCCCTAAGTGTGTAGCGTGAATCGTAGCGTATTTGAACAATATTGAACGCTCGCTGCCTACTGTCTGCGGACCAGAGAGACGTTCTGTTTTACTGCCTCTCACAGCAACAACTATCTCTGCTCTGTCTCTCTCTCCTAGTTGTGCTGCACGGCAACAACCTGCTGGTTTTCGGGGGCACCGGCATCCCTTTCGGGGAGAGCAATGGCAACGACGTCCACGTCTGCAACGTCAAGTACAAAAGATGGGCCCTGCTCAGCTGCCGAGGAAAGAAACCGAATCGAATCTACGGCCAGGTACGAAGGACACCCCTTGTCAAGGCACCTACGCTGCGCTGTGTGTCACAAAAAAAGGGGTCAGAGCATGGAGATCTCTCCTCCACTAATAACAGGAGTTGTCCTCTGTGTTCATAAATATAAGAAAAGGCAGGTACCATTCATAAATAAGTAGAGTGGTCCTTGTTCTTCGAGATTTCAAAGGAAAAGAGTAGTTTTCTTGCAGTTAGAAAAGCCAACCTTTAAAATCATAGAATGAATCATGGCATGGTTTGGGTTGGAAGGGACCTTAAAGATCATCCAGTTCCAACCCCCCTGCCCTGGGCAGGGACACCTCCCACCAGACCAGGTTGCTCCAAGCCCCGTCCAACCTGGCCTTGAACCCCTCCAGGGATGGGGCAGCCACAGCTTCTCTGGCCAACCTGGGCCAGGCTCTCACCACCCTCACACCAAACAAGTTCTTCCTAATATATCATCTAAATCTCCCCTCTTTCAGTGTAAAACTGTTCTCCCTTGTCCTTATTGCTCCTTTCCCTGATCAAGAGTCTGTCCCCCCCAGCTTTTCTGGAGCCCCTTGAGGGACTGGAAGGGGCTCTAAGGTCTCCCTGGAGCCTTCTCCAGGCTGAACCCCCCCAACTCTCTCAGCCCCCCCTCCCAGCAGAGGGGCTCCAGCCCTCCCAGCATCTCCGTGGCCTCCTCTGGCCCCACTCCAACAGGTCCCTGTCCTTTCTGTGCTGAGGACTCCAAAGCTGGACACAGTGAGGTGTCCCAGAGCAGAGCAGAGGGGCAGAATCACGTCCCTTGACCTGGCCACGTTCTTTGTTAACTAAATGTCAAATGCAGCTGAATGAAAATGTATGTCCAGTTTAAGGAGTGGCTGGTAGTTTGAAGTTGCTCTCTAGCCTCCTCGCAGCCTTTAAAGCCCCAAACTGTAAATTAAAATGGTGTTAGTAGGTCTTGTTCGTATTAGAATAACAACTTTTTAAAACTGTCCACAATGGCCTGGATGAGCATGGTGCACAAAAAACTAGATCCATTCTCACAGGGGGTCTGCCAGGTTTGCTGTGCTTTCTAGTAATACTGGAATGTAGTTGTGATTTAAAGCCATTTAAAACCCAACTGATTTCTCATTTCTAAATGAGAAATGCCAGACACTTGGGGGAAGTAAAGTGGCCTTCCCCTTGCCCAGTTCAGCTTGAGCTGGCCATTGGCAAACAAGCAGATGGAGCAGAAGGAGCTACATTTCTGCTTCCACTTGAGACTGCATGAGGGAATGGTGCCTACACCACCTTTGGGGTTTCAGCAGGCTGACGGTCCACGGGCTTTGGGGTTATTACAGGCTGTATCCACATTTAGTCTGAATTATCTACTCTGTTTGGAGCTTTCTCTTTCTCTCATTAGGCTTTCTCACTTAATGCTGCTGGCTATCTGATACCTGGTTTATAAGATTCTCCGTAACAGTATCCGTATAAGGTCAGGGTGGAAGAGATTCAGGGTTAACTGTGCTTTGGTTTTAGCTCCTGGGAACCCCTGCTGCACAGATGTCTTGGCTGATGCCTGAAACTCAGCAGCTCCACTTCTAGGTCCTCATCTTAGAATCATAGAATGGTTAGAGTTGGAAGGGACCTTAAAGATCATTTAGTTCCAACCCCCCTGCCCTGGGCAGGGACACCTCCCAACAGACCAGGTTGCTCAAAGCCCTATCTTGTGACCATGGAGTTACTTTCCCTTCCTACAGACCTCCACCCCCACATCTTTCGTGTATTGTCCTTGTTTCCCCTTCATGTTCCTCCTGAAACATCATTTTGTAAGTTGTAGGTGGAGCTTTGCAAGGAATGTCTTGCTTTGGGAGGGCAGGAATTCTCTTAACTGGTTTCTCTCTGTTACCTTCCAGGCCATGGCCATCATCAATGGTTGTCTCTACGTGTTTGGAGGAACAACTGGTTACATTTACAGCACCGACCTACACAAGCTGGACCTCAACACTAGAGAGTGGATCCAGCTGAAACCCAACAATATGTCCTGCGACATGCCAGAGGAGAGGTGAGAAGCCGGACAATCTCAGAGCTTTTCCACAGGGGAGTCACCACCTTTACTGGGAGTTCTGTGGAGGGGAAGGATGCTCTAGGTGAACCCTGTCCCTTGTCCTATTCTGTAGCAAGACTTGGAGGAAGGAGGGCTGGGAAATCCATCAGTGACCATCTTAGTGAGAGAAGGGGATGGGGTGTTGAGGGCCATCATGATGCTTCATAAATCATTGTTCTGAAGTTCCATGATGCTCAGCTCTCAGAAAATGCCTTTCAAGCCTCTGGGAGTGCTGCTCAGATTGCTCATGAAAGCTTCCTCAACTTCTGAATGCTCTCAACCTGGGGAAGGAGCATAGCCAGGCTTGGGATGTCTCCTTAAACCACTCAATTTGATTATGTTTTCCAGAAGGCTTTTGTTGTTGCTCGCTTGCACTAATTGCTTGTGCTGCTAAATGTCCTTCTTTGCACCTTCAGGTACAGACATGAAATCGCACATGATGGTCAACGGATTTATATCTTGGGAGGAGGAACTTCCTGGACAGCTTATTCCTTAGATAAGGTAAGACCATCAGAAACCTTGAGTGCTTGCCTGGATAGGAGAGTTTCTGCAGTGAAGCATAACCAGCACGGTCTCTTCATCTGGCTTTGCCTGGAGAGCTTGGTAAAAAAAAAAAAAAGATAACTGGGAGCAGATTGATCTCCTGTTTCTGTAAAAACTGATGTTGCCACCAACATGTCCTGTTGACTTTCAGATGCTGCATCTGTGGTACACAGTGACCATCTGCAAAACAGCTTCATTTCCATAGACCTGTTAGCAAAGATTCTCATTCAGAAGCACGTAGGACATATTTCCTGCTTCCTGTGCAACCTGCTCTAGGTGGACCTGCTTTGGCAACGGGGTTGGACAAGATGATCTCCAGAGGTCCCTTCCAACCCCAAATCATTCTGTGTTTCTGTGATATTTCTAAATGCATCTGTGCCAAAACAGGAAAACACCAAAGAAAAGAATTCCCTGATGTTAAATCCAGATACTGATATGGTGACTCTTTTCTTGTCTTCTTTCTTAATTGTATTTCCTTTCCTGTGGTAAACATTTTTCTCCAATACAGTTTGGGGAGGGAATAGTGAATTAATCTTGAACGCCGAAATGATAAACGAGGAGACTTTAAATAGTGCTCTGCTTCCAAAAAAGTTGAAACTGCAGCAGTTAATATGACTTCTTATCTCTCCATTCTCTGCGTGTCTTTTCTCCTTACACGCGGTCTGAATTAGGTATTTCCAAATACTTCTGAGAACTGGAGGACGTAGGTTTTAATCTGTCCAGTTCTTTTAAGAGCAGTATTCTTTTTCTTTAGCTGTGGGGCTCAAATAGCAAAGCCTGAGATGAAAGCTTTAGTAAGCTGGTACGATTCGAAGGTGATTTTATACCTGCTTAGTCACCGGCTGCGATTAGCTATTTTTGTTTTTTACACTTAATGAAAAAGAGGTGTTATTTATAGTGGCTCCCTGGGTCAGAGCCTGTAACTGCGTCACCGTAATGCTGGGAGAGCCAGGAGGAACTAATGGCTCCTCTTTGTCCCTTCAGATCCACGCGTACAACCTTGAAACCAACACCTGGGAGGAAATTGCCACAAAACCTCATGAAAAAGTTGGTGAGTCTGGAATTTCCTATGTCTTTCCCTGTAAAGAAGAGTGGCCAAGATGCTCGAAGACGCAGTTTTTCATAACCTTGTTGTGCACCGTGTGAATTAACGCTGGCTTCAAGGTCCTGCTTGTTTAGAGCTTTAACCCATCTGAAGCATATTTAGCAGTTTGGCTTCTCTTCCCTCCCTGGGTGGGAAAGATGATAGGGGCTGGCTCTCCTCCCAGGAGAAGACATGCATCATCTCTGCTCCCTCTGAGGGACCACGTGCTGGCCTGCTTACCAGCAGGGGTTTCCCTGAAAGCTTGAAGGCCCTTGGCTGCTGCTTTTCACCAAGCCAGAGGTGAGAGCTGGAATCTGGGGGGAATGAGATTGCAGCACATTTCTTCCTTCCCTGGAGTACTGTGTCCAGCTCCAGAGTCAGGGACCTGTTGGAGCAGGGCCAGAGGAGGCCATGGAGATCCTGGGAGGGCTGGAGCCCCTCTGCTGGGAGCAGGGGCTGAGAGAGTTGGGGGTCTTCATCCTGGAGAAGAGAAGGCTCTGGGGAGACCTTAGAGCCACTTCCAGTCCCTAAAGAGGGGCTCTAGGAAAGCTGGGGGGGACTCTTGATGAGGGAGAGGAGCCATAGGAGGAGGGGGAAGGGTTTGACACTGAAAAAGGGGAGATGGAGATGAGATGGGGGGGAGAACTTGTTTGGTGTGAGGGTGGTGAGAGCCTGGCCCAGGTTGGCCAGAGAAGCTGTGGCTGCCCCATCCCTGGAGGGGTTCAAGGCCAGGTTGGAGGGGGCTTGGAGCAACCTGGTCTGGTGGGAGGTGTCCCTGCCCAGAGCAGGGGGTGGGACTGGATGATCTTTAAGGTCCCTTCCAACCCAAACCATTCTGTGATTCTGTCATTCTATAAACCTGAAAGAGCTGGTTGCTAAATTACAGATGTTAAACCTGTGACTGTAGGAAAGCAGAAGCCCTTTATAAATGAAACAAGTGACTCCTGTCCATGATGATGTGTTGAGATATAATCACACTTGCCCAAGCACTTAAAGCAACTATAGTTGATAGTCTTTTTTTCATGCTCCTCAGGTTTCCCAGCAGCCAGAAGATGCCATAGCTGCGTTCAGATAAAAAATGGTAAGATCTGCCTCTTGAAAATTGATGTATCTGACACAACCTCACAATGACAAGTCCATCCTTCCAGCCTGAGAGCTGCTGGCCTCCAACATGTGTTTGAGAGAACGAACTGCAGGGCAAGCGTGTCTTTTCTGGAAGAGGATTTCTCTCCTTAAGCTGCCCAGTTGGCACCACTTTTCATAGGAGGGATCTTGCTGCTGTAGGCAAATTTTCTTCTGCACGGCACAGTACTGTCGCTCTCTCAAATGTGCGGTATTTTATGCAACACCTAAATCTCCTTTGTGTGGCCATTTCAGTGTAAAATACCACGTGTTTTAGCCACAAGTGTCCATGGTACTTTGTAACTTATTGGTTGCAAGCTCAAAAACAGGTATGAACGATGCTACTTCTACAGCTCGGTGACTATCCTTTTAGCTTCACATCCCGCTGTGAAAAGCAAAGTGGGGCCAAGTCCTGGAAGCTGAATTCTTTAGACACAAGATGGTTCAGGGATTTCTTTAATAGTGAGACCTTTTTGTGGTGTTGTAAATCCGAGATGCTCATATGGAGTGGATTATGAGGCAGTAGCAGAGTTAGCACCCGAATCTTTCCGTTGAGGGCTGGTTTTATATGTTAGAAGCTGCACGGGGCTTAGTAGAGCCTTTTGTTCTTCACTTTGATCCTCCAAATGTTTGCTGTAAATCACTTTGTGCGGTGCTGTTTGAGGCCCAGCTTAGACAGGGCTCTGCGTGTGCAAGCCCTGTTCAGTTACCCACAATTTTGAATGGTAGAGTGTTCCTTCAACTAGTTTTGAGTCTCTCCTGTAACCTCATTGTCCACCAAAAACACCTTCCCCCAAACTTGATGCAAACCAAATTGTTCGTAACGGACCAAAAGAGCAGTTATAGTATTGATCCTTTTCAAAAGTCCTCAGATTAATGACTGAATGTTGTATATTAAAGGATGCTGAGCCATGCAGAAGAGCGGTACGCCAGATTATATTTCTTAAGAGTGCTAATTGTGCCAATAAAAGTAAGGTGGGAGCTGGAAGATATTTCCAGTCACCTTCATCAGCAGTATTTTGCTGCAGTGCAAACCTCTTGAGTTGAGAACTTGGGCAAAGCTGGGAGCAAAGACCTGCTTCTGGCAGGCAGCAGGACGAGGAACCAGGGCTGTGGCTGCTCCCTGTGGGTTTAAAACCAGGTTAGCTAGGGCTTAATGCAGCTTCTTAAAGCGGGAGTTGCTTCTCAATGGCATTTAGCTCTGAATGTGCTGTGGTGGGGCTGTGGTCACAGGCAGGCTGGGAGGTGGACACGAGCCACCAACGTGTGCTGGTAGCCCAGAAAGCCTGCTGCATCCTGGGCTGCATCCCCAGCAGCGTGGCCAGCAGGGCCAAGGGGGGGTTCTGCCCCTCTGCTCTGCTCCGGGGAGACCACCCCCAGTGCTGCCTCCAGCTCTGGGGCCACCAACATCAGAAGGACATGGAGCTGTTGGAGCGGGGCCAGAGGAGGCCCCGGAGATGCTGGGAGGGCTGGAGCCCCTCTGCTGGGAGGGGGGGCTGAGAGAGTTGGGGGGGTTCAGCCTGGAGAAGAGAAGGCTCCGGGGAGACCTTATTGTGGCCTTTCAATATATAAAGGAGGCTAACAAGAAAGATGGACAGAGTTTTCACCAAGGCTTGTAGTGACAGGAAAAGGAGCAATAGTTTTACACTGAAAGAGGGGAGATTTAGATGAGATATTAAGAAGAAATTATTCACTGTGAGGGTGGTGAGAGCCTGGCCCAGGCCCACAGAGAAGCTGTGGCTGCCCCATCCCTGGAGGGGTTCAAGGCCAGGCTGGATGGGGCTTGGAGCAACCTGGTCTGGTGGGAGGTGTCCCTGCCCAGGGCAGGGGGTTGGAACTGGATGATCTTTAGGGTTCCTTCCAACCCAAAGCGTTCTGTTATTTATACAAGTGGCCTCCGAGGGTCTGAACAGTGGGCTGAAACTGATCTGGGAGGTAGCAGGAGCTTTTTGTTGAGGTAAAATAAGTGTTGGTCCTAAAACCATTTTGCAAAGGTGATCATTGACTTCGGTCCCCGCATGTTCTGCAGCCGCCGAGTGAGGGATGGCGGGGCCTATGAGCACCACGGGTTTTCTCTCTTACAGAGGTGTTCGTTTGCGGAGGCTATAACGGAGAAGTGATTCTGGGAGACGTTTGGAAGCTGAATCTGCAAACTTTCCAGTGGGTCAAGCTCCCAGCCGCCATGCCGGAACCCGTGTATTTTCACTGCGCTGCTGTCACACCAGTAAGTGACTCATTTCTTGCCTGCGTCGCTGAAGTTCAGGCCGTTGGTCCAAGCGCTCTGACGTTCGCGTGGGCTGCAAATAGAGCTGAGCCGATGTTACCAAGGAGGTGACCTCCGCTGGATGCGGTGTCTTGATGGAGGCTGAGAGCTGCTGTGAGGTCACTGCGTTGACCCCTTCTGCTCCTGCTGCTGTTTGAGGAGCGGCAGCGCTCGGTTTGTTCCGCTTTCTAAAAGCGGCGATGCGGAATTTTAGCTTTTAAACTGCATCAGCTCCTGGGAGTAATTCCCTGTGTGAATTTCCCGTTTGCGAAAGGCAGAAGAGCACAAATAGCCCCCCAGGTTAAACTGGTTTTAGACTACGGAGAACAGCCTGGGTAGAGAGATGAGCAACCCTCTTCGGAAACCACTCCTAACGCAAAGCTTGGTATTGGTAGAGCTTTTTTGCTTTAACTAGAAGCTTAGAGACCCGTGGTTGATAAGCAGCAGGCAGCAAAAAATGCATTTAGCTCTGGTTTTCAGCCTCCTTCAGCTGATCATCACCTTAGGGCAGCTCACAAGGGCAGAGATTGGGGTTCTTTGGTTATAAGAGCAGGTGTCACCTAGTTTGGAAATTGTTAACTCTTTATTTTTGGAGATATTCTTCTCTTTTTGGAGATTTTTTTTTTCTTTTTGGAGATTGCAACTCTTTTTGGGAAACTATGGGCCTGCTAAAGGTGTTTCCCAGGCAGGTGGGTGACTGGACAGCAGGAATGCCTCTTCTTTTCCTGTATCCTAAAGAAACGTCTCTCTCAAAAGAGGCCAGCAGCTGAGCTTTCCGTGTTCATGTGATTCCTGGAGCAGGGTTGTGCTGAGCCAGCAGAATGCGACATGTCTTTGTATGATGTGGGTTTAGTTTTAAAAAAATTTTAGCTGAAAACTAAGTATGGTTCTATACTAATCTATTTACGCTTTGCCCCACTCCTAAAATTGATTTGTTGGGGTAGAATTCACGTAAAATTTGTGTAAAAGCACTCTAAGGTGGCAGATACATGTTTTTGGATAAGAAGTGTCCTTCAGCAGAGCGATTTCCTCGCCTTGGCTGTGAGGAGTCTGGGGTGACTGGCTCAGGCAGTGACACTTCTGTTACCAGCCCCGTCTCACTCTCTGATTCTCCAGCTGGGAATCTGGACAGTCAAATCCCGGTTTTCCTGGCAGCGTCACTCCACAGCACCTTCTGGTGTTCCAGTTTGGTCCGTGCCCCACGTAACTCCCCTCTTCCCCTTTTCCCATCCAGGCCGGCTGCATGTACGTTCACGGAGGGGTGGTCAACATCCACGAAAACAAACGGACTGGCTCTCTCTTTAAAATGTGGCTGGTGGTACCCAGCTTGCTGGAACTGTCATGGGAGAAGCTCCTGGAATATTTCCCTCATCTAGCAACCCTCTCCCGATCTCAGCTTTTGCACCTTGGACTGACGCAGGGACTCGTTGAGCGGCTAAAATGAGAACATCTCATGCTTCTGTCCAAGACACACTACGTTCAAGAAGCCCCCTCCTGCCCCCTATTTATGGATACCGTTGGATGGTCTTGCTAAGAACATGGAGGAACCTGCTCAACGCCTTACTCAGCTAATACATCGATGCCTTTCTAGAAATTTTTACTTTTAAGTTGTTGAAAATCCACTTTTTATTTATGGATCTCTAAATCACACCATTAATCAAAACTACTCTCTGGGACTAATCCCTAACATCCAGCCATCAAACTTGTCATCAGCACCTGCTTTGCGACTTAATTGGGGAGGGTGGGGGGAGCTTAACGAATGTCTGAGCCCACGCTTACAGGTGGCGTGTTCAACTTAGATATTTTCACAAGATGTATCTTAACAGAGGACGCTCAACGCAGAGCCACAGCCGACCTGGCCTTTTCCTTTGGACACCACTCTTCCCCCCCCGGCCCCCGACACCCAGCTGAGCTCTCCTTCCATAAACCCAACAACTCCTGCTGCTTTGAAGGCTTTGCATGTGTTTCATGGGCACGTTCCCATCTCTTTGAGCTTCAGAAGACGGCTGGAACGTCGCACGGGGGGCAGCGGGCGAAGCTTTGCCTGTGCAGCTTTTCTGGTGCCGTGTTGCAGTGATTTGAAACAAACCCCCCACCCTCCCCGTGTCTGTGTTCCTCACCTTTTCATATTGAAAGGTTTGCTTAGAAGACTGGTTAAAAGTTGCCACTTAATGGACTACTGTGTAGTTTACTTGGGGTGGTGAGGGGAGGGAAAAGGTTTTGCCAAATCTTTTTTAACCCTTTCTGCTCACGTTGCACCCAGAAGGAGCGAACTGCAGAAACTCACCCCGTAGATTTCAGAGCTGTCTTCGAACTCTGCAGTATGTTCTACCCTGTGCTTAGTCCTGGTTATCAACCTCTAACCCTAAGCTTTTTGTTTTCCTCCTTCCCACACACCACACCTTGGCCTTTTTCTAGTTTGCTTCATGTTCCTCCAGGGCTGGGGGACATTACTGTTGTGTGTGGTTTTCATATGGGTACTCAGAAACTCCGGGATCCCTCATCCCAGGAGTTGCAGCATCAAAAGAAGGGGAGAGGGAGCATCTGTCCTTGCTGTGAGCAGCAAGGCAGGAGGGGAAGGGGTGTCTGTCTCTTGTCTTATTGTGCTCCACATTCTGTGAAGTTTGCTCTAGAGACTGAGTGCAGGTGACCATTGAACTGCGAGCAGCTCCCCTTGGCTGGCATCAGGTTTGTGCAAAACCCTTTTCATTTGAAGACCATTTTTAAGTGCCTTTTTTTTTCTCCAATCTGCTTTTCCCCTTCCGTCATGAAAGGCAAAAGTTAGACTCTGGGGTTTTAGTTTCTTTTTAAGAGATTGCATTTATGTTTAAATAAACTATAGCCTTGGCTTCGTGTTGTTAATCTGAACAGCTGATGGAGTCACTGCCCCCCTTCTTAAGGAGCACCTACCCAGATGTTCAGCTGAAGTGTTACCACCCACCCCAATGTCAAGCTTCTCCTGTTCTTGGGGATAAATTTTTCCCCCCCCTTCTGCCCTCCCAGTTGCTGCTTTTTTTTTCCTAAGGCCCAGAAAAAATAAAGGGCATCACAGCTGAAGTATTCTCTGGTGCTTTGAACCACAGAAAATGGTGGCAACTCCTTGTAGCTCCATGGCATCTGTCCCCTCTGTAGGACAGGAAGCTCACGGGGCAGAGCTGGGTTTCACAATCTCATCATCCCATTTCAACCCCTTCCAAGCCCCTCACTGGCCCCTTGGTGCAGGATCCCGCTGCTCCCAGCTCAGGAGCTGACCCCAGACCCTGCTGGCACCTGTGGGCTGGGGAAGGGGTACCTGTTCTGCCGCTCCTGGCTCATGATGTCCTCTTCTACAAGAGGACTTTGGGCCAACTGGACTTTTCTCCAGCTCCTTCTGCTGACCTGAGTTCAGTGGCTCTCGCCTCTTTCTTGCGGAGGCCGAACGCACTTAATCTTTGCCTTCTGGCCTCCAGTTCTGCTGGGACCTCTGTACCAGAAGAGCCTGGTCATAGCATGTGCTGGTTCTTCCCTTACCTACTTTAAAGAGCATCTCCCGTCATCACCAAGGCAATATTAGAACCCTTCAGGCCTGGATCTCTGATGAAATAGATTCCTTAAGCTCTTATGTCTTCCTTGCTCTGACAACCTTTTGGGAGTAGCCAGGAGCTTTTCCCCAGGGAAGAAGGTGGTGAGTGTTGATCTGGAGCATGTCTGGCCTCAGTCTGGCTCCGTACTGACACCAGTGACACTGTCACTTAACCTTACCTTCAAATCTTGGCATGGAACGTGTCCAGCCACCCAGTCCTTGATGTCCCTGTGGCACACCAACACACTGCTGGCCAACCTAAGCTTCTTCCACTGGCTGGGCCACTGAAGATGCAAGCCCAGAGCCCACCTGTGCCCTCCGGTGGTGGCCTAGAGCTGGTTTCATCCCTCAGACACAGCTGTGCTGTGTCCCCAGCACACAGGACTTAGAGGAGCATGGCCAAGAGAGCTACAGAATAAGGGACCAGGGACTTGCTTTTACTGATAAAAGCAAATAGAAGCGTTGTCCAGGGGCCTCTCCTCTCCCAGGAACCTGGGGTGGGTGCTGCATGGTGGGAACAAGATCTTGGAGGCTGCTCTGCTGCTCTTGCTAAAGAAATGGCTTGTTTTAAGCTCTGCAAAGCTCACAGCTCCCTCCTGAGGGTTTGCTCGCGTTGCTGCTTGTCTACTGCATGTTGAGTTTTTGAATGATGGAAGCTGCTTGCTGGCTCACCGTGGCAGAGGCTTCGCTCTGGGATGTTGCTTGAAGGATATATGGCTCCAGGCTTTTCATACTTCATCTCCTGCTTCTCTTCACCTTCATCTCCAGCCCAGGTAATGCCCAAGTAGTGGTTCCTCCCTTTTAAGGACAAGTTAACTCCCTCCGTGCAATTCCATACATGAAAGCAAGAGAGCAGAGTGTTACCAGCTCTGCCAGGGCAGGGCCAGTTCCATAAGGGAGAAGGAAAGGATTCAGCATCTGCAACAACTGATGGAGTTACGAGCATCCACAGTGATGCCCAGGATGGGAGTAGGACACACCGAGACAGAGAAAGCCATCTCAGAACAGGGTTTTGTGAGACAGCCCTGCTGCCTTCACCCCATGACTTACCCCAGCACCAAGCAGAGCAGCTTGAGGTCATGTGGGACCTCATCGGGGCAGCCTTGCAGCCACCAGCAGCTACTGGGAAATGCACCTGCAGCATCCACGCTTACCCAAAGGCTGGATCCACCTCCAGGAGAAATCCCAAGTGTCCCTCAGCCCAGGGTAGATGTTTTCAGCTTAGCCTCAGCTGAGATATAGGAGAACCTGCTCAGTGCCATCACCTTCTGGGCTCCCATCCCACACCTCTTCCATCTCCTACTGCCCTGTGCCTATCTGCTGCCATCACCCAACTCTGGGTGTCACCCAGGAACCTTCCCAGACATCCATATTGACAGCAGCAGGATTGTCCCCACTGATGCTCTACTAGGAAAACAAAGGAAGCTTGATAAGGCAGCATCATTAATTGCTAATGAGCAGCTGCTCTCCTTTGGGAAGGAGGAGGATCCCAGGCTGCTGCCCCCTGCCTTACTCTGGGATGTTTGAGGTCTAGTCCCATTTCTCTGTTGACTGTGGGACCTACAGCACCCTCCTCCCTGGTTTTTATGCTGAAGCAGGTCCCCAAGGGGGCTGGGGAGGGAGATGGGGCACAGGAGCCACATTGCCTGTGTTTATGTACCTGTCAGTGGTTTGCTTTGGGTTGGTTTGGGTTTGTTTGTTGTTTTTTTTTTTTTAAAGCTCTGCTAATAAATCAGTCCAAGCCACCTGCTTTGTCCTCTCACCTCACCCACTGGCATTTCCCTTCGCAGAAGGGGATGAGTAGGTCCCCAGCCATGTCACACCTCGTACCCTGCATCAGCATCAGGAGCATCCCTGACCTTTTTCAGGAGTTACAGACCTCCAAGCAAGGGTGACCCAGGACAGTTGGGTAAAAGCAGGCCAGAAACAAGAGCTGGAGCTTAGGAAGGGTCATGGAGAAAGCTAGAACCCACAGAGGTGGCTCTGCCCGTGGCATGGTGGTGGATCTCCCCTGCCACCTGCTCTGGTGGTATGACAAAGGACATTGCTATCCTGCTCCACTTCCAGGGAAGCTGGCTCCAGCTGTGCCATCACGGGTGCCCAACATCCACATCATTAAGAGCCATCCTTTGCAGACACCAAGCAACCATCACCCCAAGACCATCACTAACCTGGGTGGTGGGCAGAGAGGGGCCCGGACAGGTGACCTAAGGCTTGTTTAAGGAGAAACAAACTTGTTTCTGATTCGTACAAAACTGCTTTAATGACAAAACAGCTGAAAAATACTTTTTGGTGCATTTCTAGTACCATCAAGAAGCCCTGTGTGATCCCCAGACCCAAATCCCTCCCAGGCCAGGGATCACCTACTACCTGGAAGGTCAAGAAGCTCTTCTCAGGCACTTTCTCCCAGTGCAACATATCCCAAGGGAGGAGTCCGTCCTCAAGACCACACAGAAATCCCCTTCAAGACCTTCCACTAGGGACAATTTTCCTTCCAACCACACAAGCGTGGGCTGGAAATACCTCTGTGAAGTGCTCTGGTCTTGAGGCTCCTTCTTGGTTCAGGAGTGCTTCCATCACCACCACCCTTCCCATCACTGAAGCTCCACTGGCACCCCGCTGGGGGAGCCAGGCAGCAGCAGGAGCTTCAGGAAACGATGCTTCCAGACTGGATCCAGCCCAGCCAAGTCCCTGAGACACCAGATAACACCTTGACGGGTGCTGAGCCCAACGAGAAGGTTGGAGAACGCAGAGTCCAAACCTCAGCAACCACTGGGCGATGGGGCGAAGAAATACACAGCCAGGAGGATGAAGTAGACCATCACCAGCACCGTGCCTAGGGCAGACAGAGCAGGTTGGAGGAGGTTACTCCCTGGAGCAAGGGGGAAGGTTGCTCTTAAGACTTTCTGGTGTGGTCCAGACTATCCCACTGTAGAGGACTTTCATGGTCCTCAGCAAGATCTCAAAAGGGGTTTAGAACTCCCTCTTAAGGGTGAAAAGGGAGTGATCCCCCTTGGAGCTGCTGCAGGGTGGCAGCTCCAGCACCTCCCAGATGGTCAACCAAGACCCCAGAATTGTTCAAGCCACCACATTGCCTAAGAGCTGCAGCAAGCAGATGACCCCGTGGCACTCTCCAGGAGCTCCCCCACCCCATCAGCACAGGGAAGTCCCACAGCAGCCTCACAGGTGGGCAGTCACCTTGGAAGTAGTCACATTTGCCATCCATGAAGATGTAGTTCATGAGCACCACGCTGAACATGCTGGCATAGACATGGAGGTCGCTGAAGACAAGTGTGAAGTTGGTGGGCTGCGAAGCAGAGAAGATTTGGGGTTTATGGCCAATCGGAACATCCCTGCACTGACTGGGGACTTGCTTGTCACCCCTTAAACCCCCTCTGCCACACGTGCCTAGGGCTGGGGACAGCACCAGCTGAGGTAGGAGACATCTTACCCCACTTTCCCCTGCACTGAGCAGACAAGACACTGCAGCTGTGCCCTTGCCGCCATGTTTCATGGAGTGCTGTGTGTCCCCAACCCCACTGCAGGAGGTCACCCAGTGGCTGTGCTGGGTCTACTCACGTAGAAGATGGTGAAGAGCACCAGGATGGGGATCTGGAGCATGCAGACCTGGACGGCGATGCAGTTCCCAATCTCGATGCTAGGAAGGACAGAGGACTTCAGAGCTGCTGAACTCCAGGCCTCCAGCAGCCCTTGGGTTGCTCAGCTCAGAGTGAGAAAAACCCACCTCGGGGAACCAAATCATGCAGCCCAACCTGGTTCTGGCCCCATTTTTTGGATGGGCTTAGGTCTTCTTGAGGGCAAGTTGGCAGGGATCTGACCCAGCAGTAGCATGAAGCTGGGCAGTCCGTCACTGGCACTGAGTTACAGCTATGGGACCAGGACAGGAACCACACTGGAGGAGGACAACCCAAAACCCATCCTTTGAGCCATCTCACCTCAAACTGAGGTTGTTCTGCAGGGCGAACTGGATGCCGTTGACTATCTCTGGCAGCTCAGGCACCATCGCCAGCACAGTGACACCGATGAAGTACTGCAGGGGAAGAGGGGACATCAGCACATGCATGTGACCTGATCCTGACCACCTCCAAG
This sequence comes from Calidris pygmaea, assembly GCA_003697955.1. Classification (NCBI taxonomy): domain Eukaryota; kingdom Metazoa; phylum Chordata; class Aves; order Charadriiformes; family Scolopacidae; genus Calidris; species Calidris pygmaea. Next base: position 112,364 of record QJSC01011951.1, read on the forward strand.
CTGCGGGCAACCAAGCTCCTCAGTCCTTTGAGCATCTCAGCTTCTTTCCCCCAGCTTTTGGAACTCAAAAGGGCAGAGTTCTCTTCACCCCTGGAGGGCACATCTTGGTCCCCTAGGTCACCACTGTCCCACACTCACCTGTGAGATGGTGGAGTTGGTGAGGATGGGGCTGATGTGCTCCGTAGCCAGGTCAGCACAGGCTGACATGCAGAGGGTGGAAAGCAGGAGGATAACCAGGGCCCGCCAGCGAGACCAGTGGACCACAGCACTGTGGTGGTGGCCAGGCACTGGGGGGAAGAGCAGAGACATGGTAGGACATCCCAGGGAGGTGAGAAGAGCCAGCCCTGCAGCTGGGACATCCCACATTTTGGGGGACACTCACTGTGGCAGCCGCTGATGTGGATGTCGTAGATGTGCGAGTGAGTTTTCAGGGTGAAGAAGAGGCCGATGAGGTAGGCGGCGGGGAGAAGGAGGGACACGGTGTACACCAGTGGTCTGTGGGACACGGGTGACATGTTCTGTGCCACCAGGATCTGGCATGGAGACCCCAGAGGGGTTCCCTGCACTGTTTGGGGATGGAGGAGATGGGGGTGCAGGACTGGAACCCTTCAGGGTGACAAAGTGGGGGGACCTGGGAGGAATGAGGGGCCACAGCCCAACCTGGGAGGTGCCACCCTACTGTGGGGACAATGTTGTCCCTACCCCAGCAGACACTTACTGGACGTGACTGTAGTAGAGGGTGCCATTGTTCTCCATCTGCAGAGAGAGAGCCTGTCAACGGGGCTGCAGGGGACAAGGGACAGCCCCACTGCCACCACCAAGAGCAGGAGCCAGGTGGGCTTGGAGCCCCCCGGCCCCAAACTTCATCAGAAGTCCCATGTCCCCACTCACCAGGTCAAAGTGACAGTTGTGGCAGAGGTAGTGGCCCAGGGGGTTCTGGGTGACGTTGTGGCACTCGCCACAGACCAGCTTCCCATACACCTTGGAGAAGAGCGTCGGGGCAAAGACACCTGTGGGGATGGAGGGACATGGGGTGGGCGTCCATGCTGCTGGGAACCTCCCCAAACCCGGGGACACCTCTGTCCTCAACTCACCTCCCACAGAGAGGAAGAGCAGGGCCGAGCTGACACCCGCTGAGCGGCTGTTGAACCGTTGCTCCTGGTGCCGGATGCCCCCAATGACCATGCACAGACCCTTGGGGATGGAGAAAGCCCCCGCAAGAAATCTCCATCAGCATCTCTACTCACAGCATCCTCCCAGGTCTCTGCAGAGACCGGGCACCTTCATGCCATGAATGTGCCACCCCATGGCTCACCGGGACGAAGAGGACACAGCCCACCAGTGTCCCCGTCAACGCTGACTTGACAATCTCAGCATAGCAGCGGTTGCCCTCACGTGTCCCCTTGATGAGGGCCGTGATGTAGAAGGTGAGCTCCGTGATGGAGCCAAACGTGGCGTTCACCACAGCTCCCACCGCAAAGTTGCTCTGGGCCGAGATGCTGGAGGAGGAGGAGGAGGAGGAAGGTGTCAGCAGGGCTGGCACGTGTCCCCACCTTGCCACCAAGTGTCCCCGCCATCATCACCGCTCACCTGGCGATGGCCATCCCGATGTAGTAGGAGAGAGGCATGATGGAGAGCAGGGCCAACGTGAACTTGACGGGGGAGCTGGTCAGGCGGTTGTGGCTGTCCACGTAGCCCAGCACCAGTGTCACCAGCACCAACGGCAGCAGGTCTGGGGTGGCCGGTCAAGGAGATGACCGAGGTGGATGGGATTTGGGGCCAACCACCCCAACCCAGTTCCCCTGCAGCCCACGGAAGGATACTGACAGCGAAGACGTTGATGCCATCCACGGCGTATTTGTAGTAGTAGGGGTTGACGGCGCGGTAGCAACAGAGGATCACCTCCCCCTCCAGCGGCACCTCCGTCTGTGGAGGGACAAGTGGGTGACACTGCTCCAAGCACTGTCCCCACCCCCAAAAAAACCCCACCCTGGAGCAGAGCATGGGATCCCAGCACAAAGGCACCCACCATCCTCAGGCGCCGGACGAGCACCCGCTCCGGGGGCAGCAGCAGGACACGGGTGGCGGTGCGGGCACTCAGCTTGGCCACGGGGATGAGGACGACGAGGAGCCACGCGGTGACACACACTAGTCCGTGGGCCAGCACCAACACCGGGTAGCCCAGGCACAGCCACGCCACGGTGCCAGCGCGCTGCTGTGAATGGGTAGTCACCTTCAGGGTTCTCCCAGCCCAAAACACCCACCCCAGGGGAGCAGAGGCACCCATGGGGTGCCATCCCCACCGTGATGGGGAGCTCCCGGGGTCCCCACACCCAGGAAGAGGGTGACACCGTCTCCAGCACGGAGGCTCACCCAGTGTCCACCGTCTGCCCAGCACCACGGGCGCCAGCGGCGTGGCACGGGACCACCGAGCAGGGCTGAGGTCTCCCCCGCGCCACTCGCCTCCGCGCCGGCCTCGCACGCACCCAGCGCCCGGCGGGATTTGGGGACCTGGGGGAGACGAGGGGTGTCAGGGTGCGGCGTGGGGCAACCCCAACCACCCCTTCCCCCACCAAGGGGTGCTAATTCGGGGCACGCCGTTACCTCCACCTTCTGGATCACTTTGCCAAAGGGCCAGAGGAAATACCCAGCCAGGTCCCAGCAGAGCCGCCCTGTGGGGACACGAGCATCAGCTCTGGTGGGGACACTCACGTCCCCTCCAGCTACAAGGCCACCCTGCAGGGAAGGGGCCCAGGAGGCACCAGCACCCATTTTGGGCTCAGCCAGGAGACCCACAGCTCACCCAGCCCTTCACACGGGGGTCCCAAATTTGGGACTCACCATAAGGAGCCCCCACAACGGTGATGAACATCACGGCAGCCACGAGGACGTAGAGGAACGAGAGCCACCAGCCGAAGAGCAGCAGGTAGAGGACATTCCCACATGTCACCGTGGACCCTGGGGGAGGGGAGGCACCAGATGGGACTGTTGTCACCTGCAGCATCCCAAATCCACACTGCCAGCCTTCCCCAAGGCCACCCACCTCCAGAGCCCCGGACGATGTTGAGATCGGAGTAGAGCTCCTTGACGATCTCCGATCGGTCCTCCCAGGGCCGTGCCGTCACGTGGCTCTTCCATTTCTTGAAACCAAACTGCAGAGAGATTGTTTTGGAAGGAAGAGGAAGAGAAAACCTGTTACAAGCCACCCAGGAGCACCCATGGGTGACCCCACCCACCCACACCGTGGACACCCACCTTGTAGTTGTTGGAGAGCTTGTTGGCCTCCACGACGTTTTCAGCCGTCAGGGTGGTTTTCACCACGCAGCTCTCGCAGACCTCTTCCGAGTGCTGCTGGCAGCAGCACTGGGGGGACACGGCTGCGGGCGAGATGAGGGGGTGTCAGTGGGTGTGGGATGCCCCCCCCCCCTTCAGCAGCCCCATGCCCAGCCCATCCCATGGCCAACCTACCTGAGGGGACACGGGGACGGTGCAGGTGGCAGCCCAGGTCACTCAAGTCACCCTGCACGTTGTTGATGGCGGCGCAGTGTCGGTCGCAGAGGGAACCCCGGCGGGGACCATCGCTGTCACCCCGGGGCTCGGTGACCTTGGGGACATCTGCGGGGGGGAGGTTGAAGTCACACTGGGGACGTATCTTACCTGGGCAGGTAACCACCACAGGACACCTAGGTGCTGCTGCACTGGGGTGTCACCACAGTCCCAAAAGCCCACAGGGAGGGACAGAGGGCTCCATGGGTGATGCCTGGAAGGGGGGGTGCCCACTGGTGCCCAGGTCAGGGGGGGATATGACACCCCAATGCTCAGGATTGGGGGGGGGGGTTGGGGAAACACCTCAGTGCCTGGGGTGGGGACCCCCCCTTGGTGCCTGGTGTGATGCCCAGGATGAGGGGGGACCCTCCAGGTGCCTGGGATGGAAGGAACCCCCCCGACACCTGGTGTGATGCCCGGGATGGGGTGGGGGGATGATGCTCCAGGTGCCCGGGATGGGGGGGAACCCCCCTCGATGCCTGGTGTGACGCTGGGGATGGGGTGGGGGGGGACCCTTCTGATGCCCAGGATGGCAGGAACCCCCCCCCGGGACCCGAGGTGATGCTCGGGAAGGAGGGGGGACCCCTCGGTGCGATGCTCGGGAGGGAAGTGGGGAACCCCCAGGTGCCCGGGACGGCGGGACACCCCCCCCACCCAGGACCCGGTGCGATGCTCGGGAAGGAGGGACGGGGGGGGGGGGGGGGGGGGGGGGGGGGGGGGGGGGGGGGGGGACGGACGGACAGGACCCCCTCGGTGCCCACCCCTCCCCGGAGAGCCCCCCCATCTCACCCAGCGCATCCTGCGTGCAGCAGCGGCGGCGGCGGCCGGGCTCACCCTCGCTGGCCATGGCGGGGGCAGCGGAGGTCCCGGGGCGGGGGGGGGTCGGCGGTCCCGGTCCTTTCCGACCCGCCGGTATTTAACGGGAGGTGCCGGGCATGCGCGGGGAGCGCCCCCGGGACCGCCCCCCCCCCCCCCCCCCGCCTCCCACCGGGGGGGGGCG
>QJSC01011951.1:117847-184566 GCA_003697955.1 Calidris pygmaea
GGGGATGTGGTATATTGGGGTACACAGGGATGGGAGAGCACGGGGACCAGGAGATGTGGTATATTGGGGTACACAGGGACAGGAGTACACAGGGATGTGGTATATTGGGGTACACTGGGACAGGGGTGCACGGTGTATTGGGGTGCACAGGGAGCAGGGCGTGTGGTATATGGGGGTTCATGGGGACTGGGGTACGCAGGGAACAGGGCGTGTGGTTTATTGAGGTTCACGGGGAGTGGATTATCGGGGTGCAGTTTATCGGGGTGCGGAGGGACCCGAGGGTCCTGGGGGCGCCCGGGGGATGGGTTCTCCTCCAGAAAACACCCATTTTTGGGGCAAAGAAGAAAAAAATCTGCATTTAAAAGAGCCTTTAGCAGCCCGGAATAACGGGGGACAGCCCCGCTCTGCCCCCAGGGGGCGAGATTTGGGGTAAAACCCAGCTAAATCCGGTCCTTGGAACACCTTGAACTCGGCACGTGGCTGGATTTTGCGACGCTGAACCTCAGGAAAAAAAAAAAAAACCAAACCAAAACCCAACAAACCAACCCAAACAAGAGGTTGCTGAAATTCATTTAATTGGGGAAGCAAAGGAGCCGTTTCGTTATCGGTCCTTCGGAAAAAAATAAAACAAACCCCGCGCCTCCCGGAGTCGCCAGGAACAGTCGGTTCACACCAAAAAAACACAACAAACCCCAAGAGATTCCCTCCCCCAGAGATAAAAAATCCCCGGCAAAGCACAAATTCCTCTTTTCCCTCCCGAGGCCGGCAGTAAAAAAACACAGTACAAAAAAAAAAAGAAAAAAAAGTATATTATCGTACAAAAACACAGGGTTGTTCTCACCCCCCGGCGACAAACGGGTGGAATTCTCCCGTTTTATGGACAAGTGGGGTTTTTTGGGGGGCAGTTTATAAGGAGGGGGGGGGACAAGGCAACACCCTCGTCTTTAACTCGCAAAGACCTTCATCATCTCGGGGCTTATTTTTTCTTTTTAGGGGGGTAAAAAAATCCCAACTACTAAAACCAACCCTCCACGCTCCTAAAAAGCTCATTTCGCAGAATTTACAACAAGATTCTCCTCCCGTCCCTTTATATAAAAAGCTTTTTGGCAAATAACGAACAACCCCTTCTTTGAAACAACTCCAAGGGTTTGGAATTTTTTCCCCAAAAAAAGGTTCATCCTCAGAAGCGAGGATTGAAGAAGTCCCGGGGGTTTCTAGGGCCTTGATGCCACGTGCCGGTCCTTAAGGCTCCCAAACCGAGAGGAAACCAGCCCAAAAAATGCTGCTGGGAGCTGAAAAATAACTGGAAAAGGCAAAGGCAGGGTGAGGCCGCGGTTGTACGGAAGGGACGTGGGATTTCAGAGACCTCTGCGAGGAGGGAACGCTTATTTTGTTCAAAAATAATAATAATAAAATATCTTATTTACTGAAATCAGCAAGTTCGACATGGTTTTCTCCGTCCCTCCCACCCCCCGTTAACGGGCGAACCTCGTTAACACCAACAGGGATAAAAAAAAATCCATGGTTTTCTTATCGTACATAATAAAATGAGTCTAAAGTTGGCTTTTCTGGTGCCCGTCTGGAATTCCTTGGATCCTGAAGTTGGCCGAATCGCTGGATCTTTCCCAGCGGCTCTGGCTTCCCCCGGGGGGGTCCGGTCCAGCCCCCGGAGGGGTCACAGCCCAGTCCTGGGACCAGTTAAACCCAGCTGAGGGGCGATGGCACCGACGGATGCGGGAGAGAGAACCAAGAGAAGGCTTTTCGAAGAGGATCCGTTCAGGTGAGGATGGTGGAAAGAGAAACCCTGTCCATCCGTCCTTCCACACGCGGGAGCGTTTTGACGATGAAACGTTTTGGGCAAGATCTTCAAACTCGCAGAGGAATTACAAAAAAGCTTCCCCTCGGCTCGTGAAGCGGAGCTCAAATCATCCCCTTCCGGAGTGAAGTGCGTGTTGAAGTCAAGAAGGGAAGGGTGGTGCCGGGTGCCTCGCGCCAGAGGAGCGTCCTCAGTCTCCGAAAATCCACAGGACGTTGACTCCCGATAAACCCAGATTTACACGTCTGCAAAAAGTTGTCGTAAGAAATGGGAAGGAAATGAAAGCGTCTGTTTTTAAAAGCATTAAATGAAAAACCATCAATTCCCCTCCAGGGATGGGGCAGCCACAGCTTCTCTGGCCAACCTGGGCCAGGCTCTCACCACCCTCAGGGGGAAAAATTTCCTCCCAAGATCTCGCCTAAATCTCCCCTTTTTCAGCTTAAAACCCTTCCCCTCCTCCTAGGGCTCCTCTCCCTCATCCAGAGTCCCTCCCCATCTCTCCTGGAGCCCCTTGAGGGACTGGAAGGGGCTCTAAGGTCTCCCCGGAGCCTTCTCTCCTCCAGGTTGAACCCCCCCAACTCTCTCAGCCCCCCCTCCCAGCAGAGGGGCTCCAGCCCTCCCAGCATCTCCGTGGCCTCCTCTGGCCCCGCTCCCAGAGGTCACACGATTTGACGTCTCCTCCCGCCGACGATTTGAAACGCCTTCAGAGGAGGGGCTCTGAAAACGGGACGCTCCGTTCACGTCCCGTAGGACGAGGCGTATCGGTGGCCACTCACCCCAACATCCCGGATTCTTTTGTCTTGATGATGTACAGAAACATAAGCAAGGTGTGGAACATGTTGTTTCTGCCCTGGATCCACAAAAAAAAAAAAAAAAAAAGGAAAAGAACTTAGAAATGATGTCACTGATGAAAAATCACAGCAATATGATATATATGTGATATAACATAGGCTGCCCAGGGAAGTGGTTGAGGCACCATCCCTGGAGGTGTTCAAAAGACGGGTTGACATGGTCCTCAAGAATATGCTTTAGTGGTTGGTTTTTTTTTTATTGCTTATTTCTTATTTATTTTTTTGTCAGAGTTAGGTTGATGGTTGGACTAGATGATCTTTAAGGTCCCTTCCAACCTGGACGATTCTATGATTCTATGAATATTTCAGGTAGAATAAGCGACCATAGAGAAAGCCATCATGAAATGGAGGATTGTCGGGCTTTTTGTCTTAATTTTTTAGGTTTTGTTTTGTTTTTTTTTTCAATCAGGTAAATACCAGAAAAAGAGCAGACGTGGGTTTTGGCTGGATTATCATCTCCAAATACTTTAAATGCCGGAGCATTTCGGAAAGCAGAGATCCAGCACCAGCCAGGGATCAATACAAAATGAGAATTTCGCTGTTCGGAAACCAGAAGCTTCCTCCCAAAATTCTTACAGACAAGCGCGGGGCGGGGGGTCTTAAGGAGTGACAAAGCACGTGACGTGGTGTTTTAAGAGAAATTGTCCAAAAATAAACAAGAGGAAGTTACTACCTAGAAATTTATGTAACTTAAGTCGATATTAAAGCTATTATTTAGTAGCAGAGTAAGTACCATGTCGAAGACAGAGCTAATGTTTACTTCCTGCGGATAAACAGTCAATGAAAGTGGCCAATTCCTGAAAAATATACCCCAAATCAGAGGTGTCAGTGATTTCCTGGCAGCAGCAGAACCCTCCCACCACCACCGTACCTTGGGCAGGTTGTAGACGTGGCGCTGGTAGATGAGCTCGTAGTGGGGCGGGTTGATGCTGCTCTGGTAGATGCAAAACACGTTTTCATTCGAAGTGTCTGCGAATGAAAAATTTAAAAGATGAGGAGTTGGGGGGTGGATTTCAAGGGTGACCCCCCTCGAGGTGATCCAAGAGGAGCTAAAGGCGAGCGCCGGTACCTGGTTTATCCGGTGTCTGAATGAAGTGTTGGGAAGTGAAGGTTTTGCCGTCGGGATACTTGGGGTGAGGGGGCAGCCTGGAGTCGAGGTAAGTGCAGAAGACGTGCATGATGATCTGGGCAAAGAAAGACCAATCTCCCGTCAGCCTCCTTAAAAATACACCAGAATTCGGCCAAGTCACAGATGGAGGAGGGGGGAGTCACAGAATCGAGGGGATTGAGTGCACCCTCAGTCAGTTTGCAGATGACACCAAGTTGGATGGGAGCGTTGATCTGCTGGAGGGTAGAAAGGGTTTGCAAAGGGATCTGGACAGGCTGGATCGATGGGCTGAGACCAACGGGATGAGGTTCAACAAGGCCAAGCACCAGGTCCTGCCCTTGGGTCACACCAACCCCCTGCAGCGCTACAGGCTGGGGGCAGAGTGGCTGGAGCTGCCTGGCAGAAAAGGACCTGGGGGTGTTGGTCGACTGTCGGCTGAACGTGAGCCAGCAGTGTGCCCAGGTGGCCAAGAAGGCCAACAGCATCCTGGCCTGTGTCAGGAACAGCGTGGGGAGCAGGACTGGGGCAGTGATTCTCCCCCTGTACTGAGCACTGGTGAGGCCCCACCTCAAGGGCTGTGCCCAGTTTTGGGCCCCTCACCACAAAAAAAGACATTGAGGTGCTGGAGCGGGTCCAGAGAAGGTCAACAGAGCTGGTGAGGGGTCTGGAGCACAAGTCTTGTGAGGAGCGGCTGAGGGAGCTGGGGGTGTTCAGCCTGGAGAAAAGGAGGCTGAGGGGAGACCTTCTCGCTCTCTCCAACTCCCTGAAAGGAGGGTGTAGCCGGGGGGGGTCGGTCTCTTCTCCCAAGGAACAGGCGATGGGACAAGAGGAAACAGCCTCAAGTTGCACCAGGGGAGGTTTAGGATGGATATTTGGAAAAATGTTTACACTGAAAGGATTGTCAAGCCTTGGAATGGGCTGCCCAGGGCAGTGGTGGAGTCACCATCCCTGGAAGTATTCAAAAGCCAGGTAGACATAGTGCTTTGAGACATAGTTTGGTGATGGTTTTTTGTCAGAGTTGGGTTGACGGTTGGATGACAGAGTTGGGATGATGGACAGGATGTTAAAGGTCCCTTCCAACCTGGACAATTCTATGATTCTATCTTATCGAGCGTATTCGGGCCGTGAACTCCAAACCATCTGTTCTAGCAATGGGTTCTGTACGAGCTGCGAGGGTTTGGCCAAGAAGGGCAGACTGAAATCAAATTATGGCTTTGCCGACCTATCGAGTAAATTTCTCCTTTCTCCTCACCAGAGGCAAAATAAAAACCACTGGAAAAGCCATGAGTCTTAATAAGAATGCCAACATTTTGAAATAAAGTCCTAGGATAAGTATCCAGAAAATCACACCCCAACCTGCTGGGTGTGTTTTAACCCCTCCTGGAGAGTCACTGTCTTGAGTAAGTTAATGTCAACCCTTCATGGCAAGGGTTTATTTTAATCTCTTGTATTGGAATTTCTTTCCCAGAATTCTTAAAAAGTTCAGCATCCTGCCCAACACCACCTCTCCCAGCGGGTTTTGATAAAAGGCTGAATTCCAGGGTGAGTTATTCTCATCTCATGGTCTTTAAAAACACTGTTGAGCTGCTCCTCTGCTGCCTGTCAGGACACGAAGAGTTGCTCCATGGCCAGTCACCGCTAAATATTTCAGCATCTTCACAAACAGAAAACCAAATCCTATTTCAAGACTGAATTTTGTACAATTTCAGCTTCCAGCAACTGAATGTCATTGTATCTTTGTCAGCAAAGCCGCGAAGCTCTGACGTTCAGATCTCCTGGGTTTTATTCTCCCAAGTAACCGAAAATATATTTAGAGAGGGGGAAAAAAAATAATAAATCACCCCAACTCTACTTTCAGATGGAGCTGAACTGAAGGCTCCCACTGTAAAGCCTGTTTTCTACTCCCTGAATTGTTCCGTGATCTTCCTTTTAATTATTTTAATGACCTCAGTTGAATTTTCAAGTCATTGTTTTACACCGAGGTGCTGTTCCTCCCGACCTTTCAGATTAAGGGACTAAGCATCACTCCAAGTCTTCTCTCGAGCAGGACCCGCAACACCTTCAGATTTCTCCCCAAATATTACCAAATTAAACAGTTTAACCCGCATTTTCCCCCTCTGTCCATTATAGCAAGGGAAAAACAAGACTGACAGACATTTCAGAGGAATCTAAGGAAGAGCCTGGCCTAAGACTAAGATACGCAGTTGCATTTTTGTGATCTAGACAATATCCAATCCCGATTACCATATAATTATTCCCTACGGAATCTCACCGACTGCAATGGGATTATCGGTGTAAGTGACGCAAACAGGATTTTACCGTGTTCCTCGCAGGATTTACTGGCTACTCCCTCCAAAAACCTACGCAAAAAGACAACCCGCTTTAAGCTGTCCTATCAAGACGCCTTCAAAGACTTACAGAGGAGTCAGTGGGCAAGTCGGTGTCCCACTTGCGGCCTTTGAAATCCCCTCCTCTGTTCCATCGGAATGAACTCATGCACCCTCCCTGCGAAAGCTCTGAAAGCAACGAGATTTATGCAGTTACTGGGGGTTGGAAGTGTAGGAAAGCGGTGCTTTATGCTAATTTCAGGGGTTTCATACAGGTTTCCGGTGTACAAAATAGGAAAAGTTAATGCTAGGAGGGACATTTACAGGGTAATTTTTACTTTTAGTTAACGAAGAGATTAAATCCAGCACTTTGCACTCTGAGCACGCAGGAGGAAAATGAGAAATAAGGCTTTTAAAACGATTCCCAAAGTTACATCCAACTCCTGCATCATTACATCACTGTAAAAAGGGAAAGTTGGGAACAAACATCTCTCCTGCTTAAAAGCAGCTCTTGTTGCTGCTGTGTCTCCTCAGAGATCTCCACTAAAGGAACATCTGATGCCACCAACACTTGACTGCGGTAACGGAAGGGTTTTAAAGCCAGTACGGTGACACCACGTACCTTTGATCCTTTCGACCAAATACTCCTGGTTTGGTGTAAGATCCAAATACTGCACGATGGTGTTCAGAGTTGGGATGAGCGGAGCTTTAACGAGCGCTGCCTGCTTCAGGCTGCTGATGCTGGCTTCTGCAACACAAGGAGAGCCAGCACAGGTCACCCGTGGCCATCACAAATCTCCAAAGAGCCTCCCTTACTGGGTGTCCCTACAAAGAGCTCTCCTTTTTGGTGCACCATTTAACATCCCAGAAACATTTAACGTGTGACACCACTCCAAGCACTCATTCCAATTCCACTGAAGTAGAAGAAATCTGCTTTATAGCACAGAATATAAAAGCTACAAAGAACCAACATCTACTTTGAAGAGGAGAGGGAGTGACGAGGTGGGGACGATCAGTTTTTCCACAGGCATCACAACGGATGCGGCTCTTGAGGAGATGCTACAACAAACAGCTGGCAAAAGGTGGATTTAATTTAAATGCAGCACCTCAAGTCCACTTCCCGGTTAGGAGGACATAGATCTGAAGCAACAAGAGAAGCAGGTTTGCAGCGTGACATGAAAAACAGAACGCTCCATCAGAATTAAAAAAATAGTTCTTTCAGAAAGCAGCCGATTTTAAGGAAAAGTTTGGAAAAGCACATAGGAGTGGAGACACTGAGAGTTTATAGGGAGACGCCGGGAGTTTATAGTGCATCTGTCCTTGAAATGTTTTCTGACAGTTTAATATGCAATAATGAATGATAATTTCATAGAATCATGGAATGGTTTGGGTTGGAAGGGACCTTAAAGATCATCTACTTCCAATCTCCCTGCCCTGAGCAGGGACACCTTCCCCTAGACCAGGTTGCTTAAAGCCCCCTCCATTTGAGCCTGTAATTCCCCAGCTGTAAGTTTAGAGAAGAAAAAAAAAAAAAAAAAACCAAAAAAAACCCAGGAAAAAAAAAATCAGGAAAAAAAAAAGAAAAAGAGAAAAGAGAAGTTTATGAATTTTACACAAGTAAAATTTTACATCAGTGCGATTCAATCAGTATTTTCACGAGTCTTATGAAGAACCTTTCCAGCTTAACAGAATGACAGGGAGCAAAGGTCACACCAATACAGACTGGAAATGGAGTAGTAATATTTAGCAGACCTAATTAATGTCAGCCCTCCCCAACGCCCCAGCTACGGAACGGCCAGCACTAACCACGGGGAACCCCAAAACCTCATCCCTACCTCCGATCTGCAACTCGGGACACCCCATTCTTCTCAGCTGAGTGCTCACAGACTCGATCTCCTGGACAAGAGGCACTAGAATCGTCTCATTAATCCACTAGGAAAGAAAAAATGTGAGAATTCAAGAGGTCAGAAGCAACAAAAACGTTAAAGAGCCCCCAACCTTTAGCTTTAATTATCACCATTACGATCACAAAGAAGCTTAACAACAGAAACACTGAAGCCAACCAAGGACAAAAAGTAACTAAATTAGAATACCAGTTAGGCAGAGTTTAAATGACTAATACTTTCTAAAAGGCCAGAAAAATTCAATATAAAGGAGTCAGGAAAACAAATCTCTAGAAAGTATCAGATAAAGCTTTATTGAACAATGAGTAGAGGGTAATTATGAAGCACAGCCCTCCCTCCATAAAGATAATTTCTACTTTGAGAGTCCACTCCCTCTCAAATTTGTTTCAGGAAACCAAGGAGCTGACAAACACCACGTGCGGGATTTGTACGTGACAGGATTTGGGAGCTGAAACAAGCTGGCCCCAGGTTTAGGAACAGATATTCAGGAATCTGGCGTGGATCTTACACTAATCTTTGCTTTTCACCAATCTAATGGTGACTTAAAAAAAAACCCACAAAACACACAAGCACAACTACATACTTGATAGTTTCTACGACCGAAGGGGCAATTCAAAGTTAGATTTACTAATTATTTTGCCACCGTGTGGAATTAAGTCCCCTCTGCTACAGCAATTCCTATTGATAAGATCAAGGTTTTGATTTTTATCACACTGCTCAGGATTGTCAGAAATTCAGAGTCGGCTTTTGGGTTGGAATTTTCCATGCTTTGAGGGCAGGAGGATGAGTGAGAAATACTGCACGGAATCATGGAATTGTCAGAGTTGGAAGGGACCTCTAGAGATCATCTAGTCCAACCCCCCTGCTAAAGCAGGGTTGCCCAGAGCACATCACTCAGGAGCATCCAGGCGGGGCTTGAAGATCTCCAGAGAAGGGGACTCCACACCCTCCCCGGGCAGCCTCTTCCAGGGCTCTGCCACCCTCACAGGAAAGAAGTTCTTCCTCAGATTTGAGTGGAACTTCCCATGTTCCAGCTTGTGCCCGTTGTCCCTCGTCCTGTCACTGGGAACCACTGAAAAGAGTCCGGCTCCATCCTCCTTCAACCCACCCTTTAGGTACTTGTCAGCATTAATAAGGTCTCCCCTCAGCCTTCTCTTCTCCAGGCTAAAGAGCCCCAAATCCCTCAGCCTTTCCTCATCAGAGAGATGCTCCAATCCCTCAGGCATCTCTGTTACCCTGCGCTGGACTCTCTCCAGCAGTTCTCTTGAACTGGGGAGCCCAGAACTGGATGTGGTATTCCAGTTGTGGCCTCACCAGTGCAGAGTAGAGGGGGAAAATAGAAACATCAATTTAGCACTCTGAGTTACAGCAAGGAAAACCGAATCTTGTCAAATCCAAGACTCTTTGGTTTGTCATTCAAAGGCAGATGAAGCTTACCCCTGAAGTATTTAGAAAACAAATCACTGAGGTGAGAGCAAAAATGCATCTCAGTGGTTGTTTCTCAAATCATGCCGTGTTTTGATCTCCTCGTGCCAGCCCACCCTGATCCTCAAACAGATGCTGTGATACTTCCCATTGCCTTCGGCATCCAGGGGGACCTTCCACGCTGCTTCATTAGTTCCTAAAAACCCTGTCTCTGAAGCAGCCCTTAGAAATGGGACTTACATTTCTGAACTTAGCGGTCCAGGAGTCCATGTGATCAAGGAGCTGTCGGTTCATTGTCACCCGTGCCCAAACCTATGGAAAGGTTTAGTAAGTACAGAGAAGAACTTAACACCAAGAGGTTTTAGAGTCTACAACAATTTCTGATATTAACTACAGCACATAATTCAAATTGAATTTTACCCAAAATTCTTAGACACCTGCTGGCTTTATCATGTAACTTCCACAGCAGCTTCACATCCCACACTCCCACTCTCTATTTGCAGTACAATCATTTTGTGTGAGCCCAAATTCAGTTTTAAGCTCTCTGCTCTAACAGAATAACATTGGCTGGAATTGTAGGATTGATTTAAGAGGCATCTGAATGCGAAACTTCATTAGGTTAATGCAGGAAAATTGATCAAATTTAATTGAAGGCACATGAATTGTATTCCTTCGCACCAGGCGCAAGCATAAAGGCTTTATGCTCAATATCCTTCAGCTGTTCCACTGGGTTAAACACGGATCAATTTCAACTCAATTTTTATATCACAAATATATTTTATCCAGAGTACGCCTTTCTCTCTGAGGGAGAAACCATTTTCCAACTAAAATTGAGAATTTGAATAGTCTTAGAGTGAAGCTGTATGGTTAAATGCTAGAGGATTTCTCTAAAAATTTTTTGATACAGCTCAAATCTAAACATTTGCACAAAGTTTTATATTTTAGAGGCCTGTTTTTCCCTCTTTTAGAGGCCTGTTTTTCCCTCTCAACCACTTTGCTGCCCAATTTACCTCTTCTGCGGCCTGTTTTGAGCTCAGATCAGCGTCGTCCTTGTGTGCTGACGGAGCCTGGGACCTGCAAGCTGGCTGATACTGGAATTTTCTCAGCATCTGTGCGTTGTCTGCCATGGAACGGCTGTAGTTCCAAAACGTTGGGCTGGTGGAAGGAGAGCTGGAGTCTGAACTCCCTGAAACAATTAATTCATTAAACAAACATGTATGATTCTTACTGAATAATTCTGGAAGCAACAGCATAGGCAACACATAGAACCACAGAATGATACGGGGTTGGAAGGGACCTCTGGAGACCACCCAGTCCAACCCTCCTGCCAGAGCAGGGTCACCCAGAGCAGGTCCCACAGGAACGTGTCCAGGCAGGGTTTGAACATTTCCAGAGATGGAGACTCCACCACCTCTCTGGGCAGCCTCTGCCACTCTCACAGCAAAGAAGTTCCTCCTCATCTTTAGATGGAACTTCTTATGTTCAAGTTTGTGCCCGTTCCCTCTTGTCCTGCCACTGGGCACCACTGGAAAAAGACTGGCCCCGTCCTCCTGACACCCACCCTTGAAGCATTTATAGGCGTTGATCAGATCCCCCCTCAGTCTTCTCCAGACTAAACAGACTCAAGTCCCTCAGCTTTTCCTCACGAGAGAGATGTTCTAGTCCCCTCACCATCTTGGTAGCCCTTTGCTGTGCCCTCTCCAGCAGTTCCCTGTCCTTCTGGAACTGGGGAGCCCAGAACTGGACACAGTGCTCCAAGATGGGGCCTCCCCAGGGCAGAGCAGAGGGGCAGGATGACCTCCCTCCACCTGCTGGCCACACTCTTCCTGATGCCCCCAGGATGCCATTGGTCTTCTTGGCCACAAGGGCCCATTGCTGGCTCATGATCATCCCATTGTCCACCAGGACTCCCAGGTCTCTCTCCTCAGAGCTGCTCTCCAGCAGGTCAGCCCCCCAACCTGTCCTGGTGCAGGGGGTTATCCCTCCCTGGGTGCAGCACCCGACACTTGCCCTTGTTGAATTTCATCAGGTTCCTCTCTGCCCAACTCTCCAGCCTGTCCAGGTCTCTCTGGATGGTGGCACAGCCTTACATCAGTAGATTAAGGCTTTGACAAGCGACACAAACACAAACTGCCATGAATACATACACTGAAGTCAGTCTGCAGAAACACTGATTTCACCCTTATCTTGATTGTCCCTACACAGCTCAAAATTTGCCAGCAGGTAATTCACCCCCTTTATCTGAAACACCTTCTCCACAAGCCATCCCTCTCATTAAGGTGATAAAAGCCCATCATCTTATCATGGTCAACCAACCATGCCACAGAGATAATCTATCAGCACATATATCCTATCCAAAGGAATATTCTGGAGGAAAACTTTCTGAAGCTCCCAAGACATGGAGACGTGTAGAAACGATGGTGTTCTACCTCACGTCCTAATTACTCAGTAATTAATAGCACAAGCCTGGAATCCTTTGCAATTTTTCTAACCCAAAAAAGCCAATCTCAAATAAAACCAAGCCCTTCTCCTTTACCAAGCTTTTCCGATCAAATCAGTTTATTTACCTAGTTGAACTCTGTAGTGTTTCTCTTCTTCATTTCGAAGGAAGGTGTCCAGTGACTTGAGGTCTGTCATATAGTCTTCTTTGCCAGTAGGAGAATTATAGGGAATGGGTGAAGAGCGGTAACGAGATCGTAGCCCACCGCTTTCCACTGGTCCAATACTGGCCGGGTACGGTGATCCACTGGGAGAGGGGCTGAAGCTGGAGACCTTGGGCAAATAAAAAAAAAAATGGTTGTGTCATTTGGGGAAGACAGAATTCCACCTTGATGAATATAAAAGATTTGGGGTTGTTTTTATTTTTCTCCTTTATATTTACATTTTGGTTTCTTATTTTTGCTTTGTCCTGGAACAAAGCAGCCACTCCAAAACAGGTGAAGTGACACCGGGGGAAAAGGACAAATCCCGATTTGATGAATTTCCATCTAACTTTGCAAAATCTCTGCTGGCGCCGCTCACCTTGGATGGCACAAGGGACAACACCCGGGAGCCGTCTTGGTCCTTACCTTATTGTAGCTGCTGCTTGGCGAATAGGTCACAGCGCCGCCGTAAGAAGCGCTGTTGCTTGACAGAGCCTGTAGCTGAGGGCTGTACCCTGCCATACAACTGGTAGTGAACTTCGGACTGGCACTGGGGGAGCGGGACGGGCTGTAGCTCAGCACACTTTGACCCTGGATCGGAGGAGAAGGTGTAGAAGACGGGACTTTCTTTGCTGCCAGCTCACGCGGTGGAGTTGTTTGTACCGCTGCAAAAAGGAAAAGCAGAATTAGCATTGTGGACGCAGCAGCCCCAAACTTTCCTGCCCCCAAAATGCTATCTTAAGGCAATTTTATAAAGATGCTAGAAGGGACATGAGGAAAATCTGGCCCCTATAGAACTCAGCAGTTCATCCGCTGACAGGACAAAAAGAGAAGACTGAGACACACAACCACAACTCAGTACAAATCCTACAGCTTCAGATTTCAGCACCTTGCATAACCCCGGGGGGCTTCTCTAAACTATTGCATCAGCTGCTCTACCTGCCTGTTTCATGCATATTTAGCACACTGAATGTCTTAAATTATCTGTGCGAATAAACATATGAGATCCTTGAACTTTGGTGAATCAGCATTACTCCTGTCTGATTCCCATTTTCTAGAGGCAGACTAGCTGTGTGTAATATTACTGTGCTAACATTTTGCTTTTGGTTTATTTACCTTGTCAGGTTCTGCTGCATGTTAAAACTCTGCTTTGATGCTCAAAAGCTTTCCCTCCGAGTGCTTGCCCTCCAGGTTGTCATTGTCAGGCTTCACATCAAGGTCTGTCCGTCCCTCTAATTTGGTTCTCAATATCCAGTGTCATATTAGTAGGATATCAAAACTAAATTCCAGCCATTCTCCACGCAACCTGTATCTGTGCTTGGGATTGCCACGTCCCAGGTGCAGGACCCTGCACTTGGTTTGGTTGAACTTCATGAGGTTTGCATAAGCCCACCTCTCCAGCCTGTCCAGGTCCCTCTGGATGGCATCACTTCCCACCAGCATGTCGACTGCTCCACACAGCTTGGTGTCATCAGCAAACTTGCTGAGGGCGCGCTCTATCCCACTGTCCATGTCTCCTACAACAACGCTGAACAGCACTGGTCCCAGTACTGACCCCTGAGGAACACCACTCGTCACTGGCCGCCACTTGGACATTGAGCCGTTGACCACAACCCTTTGAGTGTGGCCATCCAGCCAGTTCCTGATCCATTGAGTGTTCCATCCGTCAAATCCATGACTTTCCAATTCTGAAACCAGGATGTTGTGCGGGACAGTGTGGAACACTTTGCATAAGTCCAGGTAGATGATGTCTGTTGCTCTGCCCTTGTCTACCAAGGCTGTGGCAATATCGTTAAAGGCCACCAAATCTGTCAGGCATATCCTGACATTCCTGCCAAAGACACCACCTCAAAATAACAACAAAAAAAGAATAAAAATAATTGCCAGGGGTATTTATGGCACCCACCTGCGTTCTGCAACCCCAGCAGAGTCTGCTGGCCAGGACTCATGACCAAGCTCGTCGGTGCCACTGTGTATTTGAAGTACATCCAGAAATCAAACAAGGCATTCAGGCTGAACAGAGATGCAAGTGCAAGTTCTAGAAGAAACAAACACACAAGTTTTTACCACAGCTTGAGCACGGGGCATAATAAAAGTATATTATTTGCAAAAACAGGCATATGCCCATCAAAAATAGGTCATTATTATTGCTATCAATAAGTACCAATTTGGGGATCTAAGATTTCTTTACCTTCTTATGCAAGAACCATTAGAGATAATTTTCCTTGCTATATTGAGACTACTTTACATCACTAAAATTGATTTTTTTTTTAAATGGACAGTTATTTTCAGAAGAGGGCATAAAGTACTGCAATGAAGTTTCACGGTATTTCTGAAAAATCATCTTCTGTCAAATCATGTCACTCGTCTCAGGATTTTTCTCCCCATCTCACTTCATTCTCTAATATTTGATACGGCCAGGTTAGAGTCTATTCATCCAAAACACACTTTAATTACCATGAAATGCCATCCACGCCCACACAGTACAACACAGGAGTAAAACCCGCAGCGTTCTCCACACATTAAACAGATTTAATGCACAGAACAAGTTCCTCATGCCCTTTTGTGATATATGTAAGAAAGTTGTTAACACTCCTTACCTGTCACTAAAAGGATGAAATTCCAACAGTTTCAAGACACATAACAGAAAGCAAAACAAAGTTTTGGTTTAAATTAAAAAAACAGGGGAAAAAAAAAAAAAAGGCTTGCTTAAAAATGACCTCCCCAGCAATATAACTGAGTAGTGGAAAAAGAAAAGAACCTTGAAAATGAACTGAAATGCTGGAGCGACTCACCGATGTACCAGAGTGGCCAGTACGTGATGTTGTAATACGAGCTTATGAGTTTTCCAGTCCTGGAAAGAAAACCAAGAAGTTATCATTTTGCAACTATGCAGCCCCGGGAAATATTTAGGGATCTACAAAGTAGGATGCTTTGCTTGTTTGAATCAGATGTAACATTTAACGTACATTTCAGTATATATCATGCCTGCAATAGACATGTTAAGGAGTCCCCAGGCCCAGACCACTTTCCGGGCTTCAGTCTCCTTCTTCATCTTGATGGTCCTGTCGATGAGGGAAGTCGCTGGACTCTGTTCTGGTGTCATTGTCTCTAATAACAAACACAGAAGACATAATCTGTCAACTTTTATACAGGAAGATTCTCAGTCAGAAAGACATGAAAGAAAACACAGTAATCGTAGACGAACGATATAAACATTCTTTACCTTTAGCCACTGAGTCATGTTTACATATTTTTAAAAAAGCAGATTCTTTATACCAGTAAAAATAGGTAATATTTCTTCAGCGAACTCTACTGTCAGCACTGTCACCTCATTACCAAGGAACAGAGACCATCTTCTCCAGTGAGGTGCAGGTAAGAGGACACAGACCGATTCCAACCTCATTTTTGAAAAATAACATCCTTCAGAAGCGAGAGAAAAGACAAGACCTGGGAGTCCTGGTGGACAACAGGATGCCCATGAGCCAGCAATGTGCCCTTGTGGCCAAGAAGGCCAATGGCATCCTGGGGGGCATCAGGAAGAGTGTGACCAGCAGGTCAAGGGAGGTCATCCTGCCCCTCTGCTCTGCCCTGGGGAGGCACCATCTGGAACACTGGGTCCAGTTCTGGGCTCCCCAGTTCAAGAGGGACTGGAAACTGCTGGAGAGGGCACAGCAGAGGGCTACAAAGATGATGAGGGGCCTGGAGCATTTCTCTGCTGAGGAAAGGCTGAGGGATTTGGGTCTGTTTAGTCTGGAGAAGAGCAGAGTGAGGGGGGATCTGATCAACACCTATAAATACTTAAGAGTGGGTGTCAGGAGGATGGGGCCAGTCTTTTTTTCAGTGGTTCCCAGTGACAGGACAAGAGGTAACGGGCACAAAATTGAACATTAGATGTTCCACCTAAACATGAGGAGGAACTTCTTCACTTTGAGGGTGGTAGAGCCCTGGAATAGGCTACCCAGAGAGGTGGTGGAGTCTCCTTCTCTGGAAACGTTCAAACCCTGACTGGACACGTTCCTGTGGGACCTGCTCTAGGAGGACCTGCTCTGGCAGGGGGTTGGACTAGATGATCTCCAGAGGTCCCTTCCAACCCCATATCATTCTGTGATTCTGTGAGAGGCAAAGCTCCTGCTTTCTCCAGGGAAAGCAAACCAGAGGAATGAAGGGCCTTGCACAGCTCTGCAGTTTTCCTCCTGAAAATTCCCACTCATTTCAGTTGGTAACAAACTATTTTCGGTCTGTACATCCACCTCCTGTGGGTTCAGCATATCTGAAAGATAGCTACATTTATGCTCAGTAACAACTCACATGAAAGAAATAAGCCTGGGGACTTTTTCTGCTACTCCCATCACCAAAATATGCTACAGTTCCTTCCTGCCATTCGCTTAACAACTTGTCACCTGATTCTTCACTAGATGGGAACATAAATAATTTGCTTTTTGGGACAAATACTTCCAACTGTACATTGCTACCTTAAAAAAAAAATTAAAAATACAAAACCCAAATCAGATTACCCAGTTCTTACTAGTACAACGATTCAAAGGTGAAACAGTTAACATCCAGACTACTAGAAGAATTATAAAAGAACATGTTGCCTGGTATTTTTTTTTTGACAAGTTTTTCATCCAGTTTGAGCCCCAAGACTTCCCTTCCCACACCAACAAATATAGCAGCCCTAAGCAGAGATCCTCTCCCCCACCCTCACACTCCCAACCTCTATCCCTGAATCATGTCCTCCTGCAGAAGCAGAAGTTGTACCGTTAGGGCACTGAAATAAAAGTGAGATCTGGTGCTATTCTACTCGCTTAGAAGGGATGGGTGTGAGGTTTTCACCTCCAGATTGTAATATGTCCTCACGTACCCCCTTGCCCTCTTCTACTAAGGCACAGTAAGGAGGGAAGGCATCACATTGACAACCCATAAGGCACTGACCCCAGTGCCACACATGGAAGTCCCCCACACCTCCCTTTGCCACAAACCCCTCAGCTTCCTCCACGCATGCCCTTCTGTCACACACAGCCCCAGCACCCCTTTCCCAAGACCCCACAGCACCCTCCACCCAGATCTCACTGTCACGCACCAAGAAGCCCCACACCTTCCCCTGCCACACACAGAGGCCCTCAGGGCTCCCCCTACCCACACCCCACCGTCAAAGTCAGGCAGCCACCACATTTTCCCCCACAGCCACCCCGGGGAGCCTCCATAACTCCCCAGACCCCACTGCGTTACACACAGGCAGCCCCACAGCTCGCACCCCTGTCACACAGAAGAGGCCTGACACCCGCGCACTCCCCATCCTGTCCCCTGTCCCACTGAGGCGGCCCCACAGCCCTGTCACACACGGCCCACCCGCAGCCTCCCCTCAGAGCCAACCCCCGTGCAGGCCCCAGGAGGAGCCAGGCGGTGCTGAGGGGGGGGCAGTCACAATACCTGCCGCCGGGCTGAGGGTCAGGGGACGCGAAGTGACACACAATTCCCCTCAAGGAAGGCAAGGGCACCCCCTCTCCCCAGCCGGGGGTGTAGTGGGGGGACACACGCCAGGCACAGCAGAGCGCTCCCCTCACACACCGCCCGCGCCTCGGCGGCCGCTCCTCTGCGCCTGCGCGGGCGCCGGTGTCGCGCGTCACCAAGCTGCGCCGCACGGGGAGGGCGGGGGGGGGGGTGTGGGGGTGGTGGAGCGGGGCCTCATAGCAATGGGGGCAGCGGGGGCGCTCGCGCCGCGGGTGTTTCGGCGGGAAGGAGCGCGTGAGGCGGGCGCCGGGGCGGCCATGTTGGGCGCCATGTTGGCCGTGGGAAGGAGGGAGGGGGGTGTGAAGATGGAGGGGAGTGTGGGAAATGAGCTAAGTTTTGCTTCAGCTAATTGATATATTCTTGTTAGTGTGTCAGTACTAACAAAGGAGTCTTAGTAATAGTAGAGTCTAATAAATTGTATCCAGTTAATCCCCAGAAATGCCCTTGGTCTGTCAAAGGATCCTTGTTTGCAGAGCGTTATCTAGGTCAAGAGAAACAGATGGGAACACGGCCTTCGACACAGGAACCCAGAGGGTAGGGGAGTATCAATAAGGCCAAAGAAACCAGTCTTGGACAGTAAATCTGCTAAGTAGATGGTAGATGTGAGCCAGTGTTTCTCACAGGAGGGTTTGACTATCTAACCCTCTGCCCTGTACGGCGTTGCAGTGGTGCAGAGCCACTTGACTTCAGCAGGGCTTTTGACACCATCTCCCACAGCATCCTCGTAGCTAAGCTTAGGAAGCGTGGGTTAGATGAACGGACACTTAAGTGGATTGAAAACTGGCTAAAACACAGAACCCAGACGGTTGTGATTACAGAATCCAGCTTGAAGTCTGTAACAAGTGGTGTTCCCCAAAGGTCCAGTCCCCTTCAATATATTCATCAATGACCCGGGCAAAGGGATGGAATGTTCCCTCAGAAAGTTTGCTGATGACACAAAACTAGGAGGGATGGCTGACACCCCGGAAGGCTGTGCTGCCATCCAGCGAGACCTGGACAGGCTGGAGAGTTGGGCTGAGAGAAACCTAATGAAATTTAAAAAGGGCAAGTGTAGGATGCTGCACCTGGGGGGTCACCAGGACAGGTTGGGGGCTGACCTGCTGGAGAGCAGCTCTGAGGAGAAAGACCTGGGAGTTCTTGTGGACAACAGGATGACCATGAGCCAGCAATGGGCCCTTGTGGCCAAGAAGGCCAATGGCATCCTGGGGGGCATCAAGAAGAGCGTGACCAGCAGGTGGAGGGAGGTCATCCTGCCCCTCTGCTCTGCCCTGGGGAGGCCGCATCTGGAGCACTGGGTCCAGTTCTGGGCTCCTCAGTTCCAGAAGGACGGGGAACTACTGGAGAGGGTACAGCAAAGGGCCACAAAGATGATGAAGGGCCTGGAGCATCTCTCCTATGAGGAGAGGCTGAGGGACTTGGGTCTTTTTACTCTTGAGAAGGCTTAGGGGAGATCTAATTAATGCGTACAAATCCTTCAAGGGTGGGTGTCAGGAGGACGGGACTGGTCTTTTCTCAGTGGTGCCCAGTGACAAGACAAGAGGAAATGGGCAGAAACTTGGAACAGGGAAGTTCCATCTAAACATGGAGGAACTTCTTTGCTGTGAGGGTGGCAGAGCCCTGGAAGAGGCTGCCCAGAGAGGTGGTGGAGTCTCCTTCTCTGGAGACATTCAAAACCTACCTGGACAAGTTCCTGTGCAACGTGCTGTAGGTAGACCCGCTCCGGTGTGGGGGTTGGACTAGATGATCTCCAGAGGTCCCTTCCAGCCCCATACGATTCTGTGATTCTATGATTGCAGCATTTCCCCCAGATATAGCTAAATTATTGAATTCCACACAGTAGTTTGACCACACCTTGACAAGGCCAACAGTTAAAACTATGTCTTTTGGGTCTGTTTGCATGCTGTACAGGTGTAACTTCATATTTCTTTTCTGAAATGCTATAAATCATAGTCATAGAATGGTTAGACTTGGAAGGGACCTTAAAGACAAGCCAGTTCCATCCCCTGCCCTGGGCAGGGACACCTCCCACCAGACCAGGTTGCTCAAAGCCCCATCCAACCTGGCCTTGAACCTCTCCAGCGATGGGGCAGCCACAGCTTCTCTGGCCAACCTGGGCCAGGCTCTCACCACCCTCACACCAAACAAGTTCTTCCTAATATCTCACCTAAGTCTCCTCTCTTTCAGGTGATGGAGCTTGCACTTGGACTTGTTGAACCTCGGACCCGCCTCTCAAGTCTACTCGGGTCCCTCTGAATGACTTCCCTCCAGCGTGTCAGCCCCTCCACACAGCTTGGTGTGTGAATTTCATACTAAATGGGTATATCTAGAAGGTATTACCTGAGGTAAAGATGGTCCGAATTGACTTGGTGGCTCTGGGTGTCATGCTTGTCTCATTAAATCTGGATGGTGAATCATGCAGAGTTCTCAGTCTGGTGATACACTGATTTATCTCAGTGACATTTTCATGTGAGACATCCTTTTGAGGTAAGAAGAGCAGGGTATGTCAGCAGATGGGAAGAATTGGGAGGCAGCAAAGCGAGAGGAGCTGGATGGAGGAACCAGACCTGGCCTGAGGAGGCACATTGAGCTGAGGTGGCTGCAACAGCTCATACAAGACAGGGGCAGCAGCTTTGCAAAAGAAAAATTATCTGGGATACCCTGATTATCTAGGATATCCAGCCTATTTCTTTATTTTTCCCTCTCTGCTTCCAGTTTGGGTCTGTACAATCACTTCCAAGTTGTCCCAGTGTCAAATCTGTTGGAATGTGCTACTCTGTTATAGAAAGCCGATATAGGGAACAGATGGTCATAAAAATCCAGTTGGATAAAGGGAGGAGACAAATTTAAACAGGATGGAAGTTACTTTGGTAGATCCTCGCCAATGGGTGATTTCAGTTGGTTTGAAAGATCTCTTGAGTTTGACTCATTTCCTAAGCAAGAGAATGAGAGCAAGAAAAGCATGAAATGGAGGTAATATTGAAGGACTGTTAAAAGCCTAATTTGGCCTTCCAGTCTATAACAGATGTTTGAGGGTGGGGTGAATTGCCCCTTTTCAGGTACACAGGAAGAAGAGCCTTGTTTTGGTGCAATTCCCAGCTTTGGCACAACTGGAATGAGAGGAGATGAATCCCACCCAACATCCCCTAAACACTACGGACCAACAAGACTNTCTGGCTTGAAGGCTCAGGCATAAAAGTTACCATAACAACATACCATTGTGGTTTACATCTACTTAAGATAGCATACCCCGATTACATTGTAGTTAAGTTTTTCTTCACTAGACAGAGCGTTCCTAGGCCTGGTGTCCTGGTTCGTTTCCCTTGCTTAACTCCTTTGATTAGCAAATTATTCTCAGTTACTTATTACACCCATGGCTCCTTGGGCGCTGTTGTCCAATATGTTGGGGCTTCCTGAAATGGTTGGCTGGACAATGGGTAGCCGAGGGGCTGCTCCGAATGCAGAAATCCTCGCCCCACACCCAGTGTGTGGCCTCCATGGGGTACCCTTTTTCCTCTCTTTGGTGGCATTACTGGCAGAACGACCCCTTGCTCCCTGGTGCTCCTCAGAAACCAGATGAGGGGGACTATGATGAGGATGAGGAAGGCTTTGAGGGGGATCAGAAGGAAAATCCTGCTCTGCTCCTGCGCTGGCATTTTGATTATCCGTCCTGTCTGCTGTCCTAGAGTCAAGGTATTATCTAATTCTGTGTTTTCTGCTGACACCTGCTGGCCCTTAGCAGAAGGTTATTGCCTTCCTGCCTGAAGGCCTAAAGGCTTTCACAACCTTGGAAGTTGTTATTATTTATAACTACCTGATGGGATGATGTCACTGTTAGAACCAGTCTTTAACCTCCAACTATAGGTAATTGATTGTATCTCTCCCAGTACCCTTCCCATCCCCTTCTTGTTATTACCAGTTACAATTCATCTGTGAGCTTGCTGTTCTAAAATGCAAAGCTGCAGCACGAGCCGGTGGAGCGCATGGTGCGGTATAAACTGCTCCGTGACTCAGACAGTTGAAATCTGGGGGGAAATCCTGGAAACTTGAAGGTCTTGATGTCCTAATATAAGGAAATTTGAATTGGAAATAAGTAGCTCCACCGCAGTCGGTGTTACTACACTGGTACATAGCTGCAGATTTTCCAGAGAGATCGAAATGAGGGTTCTGCTCCTAAAATGATGCCACTCACATCCACAAGCGGTGAGCCACATACTGAAATCCCTACTCATTCTTTATCCGAGGCATTCCTAGAGTGCCCTGCAGATTAGGGACGTGGAAATAATCCATTACTTACAGAAATAATAGTTCTCTCACCAGTAATCCAAAACAAATGACATTACAGCCAATTAATTGTTCATCTGGGAGATGGAGCCCTTCGTCATGTCGGTGTCACTGGTGTAGCTCGAGAAAGACGAGAAAAGAAGCATTTCTATCCCAAGGTGAAAAGTCTGGGATTTCTGAGGAATTTGGGCTTGTTGAGAGTCTCGGTAGAAATGGTGAGGGCATCTTCCTGGGGCTGGGGCTGTAGCTGTGCGAGGGCCAGTCAGCCTCATGTCCCAGAGCCTCACGTACGCTGTGAGAATTGGCATTAAATAAGGAATTAACATTTATATGTTGTTCTAAGCAACCTTATGTGTACAACCTTACTTCCCTGGAACAGATCTTCCAGGAAGCCCAAGATAAAAGTTTATGTTCTGACAGAAGAGAGAGCAACTCAAAAGGTAAATGTAAGTTTTGTGAGTTACGTGTAGGGTTCAAAAAGGCATTTTAGGAAATGTCCAAGACCCTATGGGAGAGCAGGATGCGATGCAGAACGGATGTAGAGAGGGCAGAGGGGACAAGTGAGGGACCGGGAGGACAAGGAAGGGCTCATCTCCCCTCTCCTCCCCTTCCCTACTGAATTGCCGAACACTGATTTTGAGAAGATGGGAGACGAGGGGGACCACAAGCCATGGGCTTTCTTACCCTTCCAATGTGATGGGAGAGACCACGATGCTGTGTCTTGGTTTGCGAGAACCCTGTTTAGATAAGGAGCAACCACAGAGGGTCCAGACTTTACAGAAAAGGGGTAACTCCACCTAAATTTGATGACTTTTGAGGCCTTCCTAGTTGGGAGGGGGGGTTTGTATCCACTCTGTCCCTCTGTCAGTGACAGCACGGGCAAATTGCCTATATATTAAGGCAATTTTAAGCAATGAGACAAAGATTGGTTAGATGAGATTAATTTAACCATCTGCTTCTTACTGTGTCACCAGGGTGTTCATTATTTGAAGCGTGATACCACATCCTCTTCGGACAGCGCAAGAGGGTATGTCCCACCCTGCCCACGTTAGTGTGCCAGGGCCCTGACCACACTAATTGGGGCTAATGTGGGCTTCCCACCCACACACCCTCCACCCCTTGGCGTGGGAGCTGCATTTAAGCTGAGGCCATTTGGGTTTTGGTCCTTGTTTGAGCTGCGGTGGGTGCGTGGTGGACTTGGGCTTGACATCCTGGCTGTGGACATACTGCGTGACTGTGGACTTACCCGAGGACCTGGACTGAGGCTGTCCCTGGTCAGTGCCACCAGACCTGCTCTGCTCCTCTCTGTTTGGGTCCCGTGGGGCCGTGCTGCTTGTGGTGACCTCTTCACTCCCACCTTGCCTTGCTGTCACCTTTGGCTTCTGGCTTGCTGGGCGGTGCACCTCTGTTCTTGCAGCTTCCTAATTTTCTCGGGTGTTTTGGGCCCTGAGCACTAAAGAGGATGACTTTCAGCCCGTGCAGGACTTCACCCATAGGTTACCCTCTGGTTTAAGGCTGATCTCCAATCCCTGTAGGACCTTATGGCCACATAAGGCCTTATGGACCTACGTAGGACCTTATAGGCCTACAAACCCTGTAGGACCTATGGGAGGTCACAGTGCTGCTGGATTCTGTAGCCCCTTCAGTGGGGATTAGGAGTGAGTACAAAGATTAAATGCAGCTCCTTAAATGCAATGGGTGGAGGCCCCAGACGAGGTTGGTCAGGGCACTCAGAGCTTGTTGGTGTACTTAAGACCCTGACATCATGTTTGGCGGGATCTCTTGGCAGCCTTTAAGTCCATGCAGGGTGTAGCATGAGTAATGGAGCAAGCTGTAATTTTGCCCTGCATTAAGTCCCTCCTTCCTGTTTTCAAAGAGCGTGTCCACCGGAGGTGGTGTGGACAGTCTGTCGCTTCTTTATGAAACGTCAAAGGCCGTAAGCTACAGGTGGGATTTGACTTCCACCAGAATTACTGTAGCTCTAGAAGCAGGAAATTCTCGTGATGGTTCCTGTCTCTCAGGATAAAGTCACGTTACCTGATTTACGTTGAGGGGAGGGGAGATCCGCTTGTTTCCCAAGAACTGGGTTAGGTTAAACGTCAGAGACCTGGGGACTGGCAGGAATGTATGTACCTTATCTCCTTGTAGAGCATATGTTCTCCACAGTATGCCCCCAAGTTACAACAGTCGCAGGATGACTAATTCCTCTGTGTCAAAACAGGCAGAATCCCTGCCTGAGGCTCCCCTTGTTCCCAAAAACATGAGACTTGGCCTTACAAAAGTCTGGCTTGGACTCTGCCGTGTACCCATGACAAGAAGCCACTACCCTGGCTGTGGAGGGGTATGGTGGGAGTGGAGACTGGGGCAGTCTCCTCAGGGAGGTGCTGACAGATGTTGAGAATGGTACGGGTGAGATCTTCTAGGGATTGTCAGAGACTTCCTTTCCTTGGTCTCCTGAGAGTGATTGCAGAGTAGCTGAACTGTCTCCCTTCTGTCCCATGTTGGTTCCCAGGAACTCCACTTGCAGGGTTAGCACCTGGTTCTTCCTCAGTAACATTTCATAGAATCATAGGATGGTTTGGACTGGAAGGGACCTTAAAGATCATTCAGTTCCAAACCTCCTGCCTTGGGCAGGGACACCTCCCACCACACCAGGTTACTCCAAGCCCCCTCCAACCTGGCCTTGAACCCCTCCAGGGATGGGGCAGCCCCAGCTTCTCTGGCCAACCTGGGCCAGGCTCTCACCACCCTCACACCAAGCAAGTTCTTCCCCACATCTCAGCTCCATCTCCCCTCTTTCTTTCTCCTCCTATGGCTCCCCTCCCTCATCAAGAGTCCCTCCCCATCTCTCCTGGAGCCCCTTGAGGGACTGGAAGGGGCTCTAAGGTCTCCCTGGAGCCTTCTCTTCTCCAGGCTGAACCCCCCCAACTCTCTCAGTCCCCCCTCCCAGCAGAGGGGCTCCAGCCCTCCCAGCATCTCTGTGGCCTCCTCTTGGCCTGCTCCAACAGGTCCATGTCCTTCTGAATTTGGGGACTCCAGAGCTGGACACAGTGCTCCAGGTGGGGTAAAGGGACAAATGAAAAGTGTTTCCAGCTCAGCCTGTCATTCTGGGACAACCGCAGCTGTGTGTTCCCACGACCAAAGGAGAGCCAGATGGTTCCCAACGCTCAGCTGGGAAAGCGCCCATCGCCGTTACTCCTTTAGCGTAGATAATGACACCCCAAATATCTGGGCACCTTTAGGGAAGGTGATGAATGAGAGGGAGGCTATTCCAGCACTTCTTCAAACCTGTGTCACCTTTTCCTGCGAAAGATGCTTCCTTAGCAGAGGATTCCTAGGAAGCCTGTCGAAGGAGAAGGTTTTAGCTTCATAACTGAGTTCTGAAGGTCTTGTCCACCCAAGGCTTTTGGCAGCTTCTGCTGCATAACTTGTTTTCTTGCTTTCAAGAATTTGTTTTGCTTGAAGCGCTGGCTGGATCTGTGTCAGACCATCCCAACTGAAGGTCAGAGGGATGCTAGTAATTTCAATAAATAATATATTTAAATTATCTGGCTTATATCTAGAAGTGTGTAACATACATAAGAGGGAATTTCTAGCATGGCCTTGGCCTAGTCTATCAGAGAGAACTTGTTGTATAGCAGGCAGGACCCAGAGCTTGCGTGCTATCCCTGGAATGATTATTTCACCTAATTATTTCAATGATTTCTTCAAAATAATCACTCAGGTGGAGTATTTCTGCCGGAGTGAGATCTTTCTGCTGGCTGCCTCTTTGTAACAAGGAGTGAGCTACTAAAAAATCTATCGGAGGAAAACCTGTGACCGAGAGTCAACTGGTAGAGCTCCTCACCCCCAGTGAGAGCTGGGACAACGTTCGGTTTGACTCTCTTTTCCTCTACCTAGAAAAATGTGTAAAAGGACACCAGGGAGTTTTGTGGACAAAGCTTAGAAAACAACTCCTGCCTTACGGGTTTGAAGGTGTCAGCGGAAAATATGTTTTTGGAGGTGAAGTTGGCCTCCTATCTCTTGGTTGCCTTGAAAGCTCTGATAAATGTGAGAACTTACTCACATGGTTTCCAGATATATTTTATCTGAAAAAAAAAGTTTTCTTACCAAGTGCTGTATAAATTCACCTTTGCCAGACTGAACTGAACTTCGCGTCAACCATGAAGCTGATTTTGATCTTCAGTGCCCTCATTGGGGCTTCCTTGTGCCTGGAAACCTTTGTTGGGTGAGTTATGCTTTTGGAGAAGACCTTTAATTTAAGGCTGTGTTTTCCAGTTGTTGTTTTTCATGATCTTAACTTCCCAAAATGTCCTTGGGGTGCAATTCTTTGCTTCTTGTGGCTGACTTGTCTTGCTCTTTGGTACTGCAGTATTTGAAGGAACCCCTCTCTTTAGTTTAATTTGGGATTTCCAAGGAGAAGGAGCTAGCTGAAGGGTTGAGCTCCTAAATTTACGTTCACCCAAGGCTTTGTTTTGGCTCTGACTGCACCTGGGGAGCAGCCTCGAGCCTTGATCTGGAGCTGAACCTCCTGCAGAGCTCAAGTGTTCAGCTTGACAGATCTGGCCCCACCATGAAGCAGAGCAGAAAGACCAGAACCTGGCTTCAGATCGGAAAGGTCGCTAGCTTCCCTTTGCTTTTGAAGTTTCTTACTTCTCTGTAAATGCTTAATCCTTTTCAGAGCGTTTCTAAGCAATTTGAGTTCTTATTTCCAACTGTTACCTCTATGTTGCATTGCAAAATGATCTCCTTCTGGCATATTTCCTCAGTCTTCCTGACTATGTGAAAAGATGATAAACAGAAGATGATAAAAAACATGATAGAAACTTCCTGACATGTAGTAACTGAGCACTAGATGCTAGTAAGCTTGTAGATGAAGATGTAAAGGACTAAGAATAAGAAATGTTATACATAATTTACCAAAACTCTAGGATTTGTAAAGCCAGGAGAAGCTGTGTTGAGCATTTAATCTGGGCTCTGGCGTAATGTAGGCTGGATTCTCAGGAATTCATTCCTCAGTCACATGCAGTAGCTGTGGTTAACAAGCCTCATCTCTTCACAGAAGAATCCAATCCAGAAATAAAGCTGGTGATGGTGGAGAATCCCATGCTAAGTTATTAGTGTGGTCAAGTGCCTTCAGTGTTGATTTAACTTGGTCTATCGAAAGAATCTTATACCTTAATTGGCTGGACTGAGGAACCTGGTGTTAATGAGTGTCCCTTCTCAGCCGCTGAGGCCACACTAGTAAATAAACACGCAGATAACTGGGCTCCCACGCCGAGTCCCTTGTTTACCCTCTCTTAAGACGTGTTTTCCAATTCTGCAGTTACTCACCTCGATTCGCTCTGAGTCATCTCCCTTTTTCAGCGCTGCTTGCAGCGGGTGCCAGCAGAGCAGCTGGGCCAGCTCAGGAGATGGAATTCTGTGGACTTTTATCCCATCTCCCACGGTAGCCAAAGGCAGATGCCTCGGGAAGAGAAGGAAAACAAACACACCAAATATTTTAACCACCAAATGACATTTGCAAACGTAGCATTGGCGCTGGGCTCACTTGCAGTAATCCCCAGGCTCTACAGCTATGGAGTACATCCATACTTTTTGGCTATGGCATTGATCCCGGCCTGTACTTCCAGTTGTTATCCAGGTTTCCTTCAGAGCAGCCCCCTGTTTCTCCAGAATAGGATCAGGCTGCCCAGGGCAGTGGTGGAATCATCATCCCTGGAGGTATTTAAAAGCCAGGCAGATGTGATGCTGAGGGACATGGGTTAGTGGTGGTTTTGGCAGTGTTAGGTTGATGGCTGGACTTGATGATCTTAAAGGTCCCTTCCCAACTAGGTGATTCTATGATTCTATGATCTTCTGTCCCCCAGCTGTGGCATACACTTGTTCTTCGTAGATTCTTTTGTCATCTCATAAAAGCCTATGGTGAAAGGGACCTCCAGAAATCTTTAGTCCTCCCTCCTGCTCAGAGCAGGGCATGGAGCTGTTTCCCCTTATCACTGTCTGCCCCTACTGAGAAGAGTGTCATTTTTGTATGACTCTCCTTCAAGTTGTCGTAGCCTATAATTAGATCAGCCTGGTCAAGCTTGGGTTCATCAGCCTCTCCTCACGGTACTGTTTGCTTGTACCTATTTTACCAGGCTGGAACATTGTGTTTCAGTGATCTAAAAAGCCACGTAGAGACCGTACACTGAGATCACTAGTGCAGTATTAGTTAATCACTGAGGTTACCCGTGGAGTGAGGTACTTCCAGACGGTGATTCATTCCAGCTGGAATGGTGCAGGCCACCTTCTGATGGTATCAGCTTCTGACAACACAGGGAAGTTTGTCCAAACTGAAGAAAGGTGAAATTAATCCCATATTTAGCATTCGGTTTGCTATTTTGTAGTGTCCCCCCAACATTTGATCATTTGCAGACTCAGCCAGAGGTTGTTTTTTTCAAGTTGTTGACAACAAATATCTAATAGATGCAAGAGTGATCTCCGTAAGCAATTAAAACCTCGGCCACTTGATGTCTTGTCTTAAAAATTGCCATTTAAGTAGTTACTAATCTAGTATACGTGTAGGGGGCTGGCCCTGCAGGTTGTTGGTTGAACTCTTGGGTGACACTAAGTCAACTGCATTAAACAAGTCCGTATCGGCTGGTAGCACGCAGATAACTACCCAGCAAATTAATAATCTTAATAACAAGCGAGTTCCAGACCCCCTTTTTGAGGCTGTTTCTGAAAACTTACTGATTTATTGCAGGGACCAGGTTCTCCGAATCAAGACAAGAAATGAGGAGGAGGTTAAGCAGTTGCAGCTTTTGGAATCCCTGGAACACCTTGAGGTATGTTACTACCACAGAGGCGTTTTTTAACGTTTCAGGCTGGGGTAGGACTTACCAGGGCAGGACTTCACATTCATGTTTGGAAGGTTCTTACCTTACTGTGGCAGCTGCCATAAATAAATTTACTGTCTCAATATTTGGTGTTTGATCCTCAAGTCCTAGTACCAGCCTGGTATTCAGGAGTGGCTGCATGTATACTTTCTTCCTACTGGGTTTACAATCATATTTGAGTTGATCTGCTCTTAATCTTAGTATCGAAAAGCTTGTTTTTAAAGTAGAGATACTAATCTTTTTATACTTATCTCCCAGCGTTGTGGGAGGAATTTATTAGTTTGAGTCTGCACTGTAAATCATACTATAAAATTCTAGGTTATCACTGTTCTTATTGCCTTTGGTGAGAATTTTTATCACTTTCTTTAAAGATATTGATTTGAATAGTGTAGAAACTAGAATTTAGAAAAGCCCTACCAAAGGAGAGATAAAACCCATGGGTTTCATATTAGCTGTAAGTGTGATACGGAGATTTTTTGGTAACTATTTCTAGTAAAAGAGAAAATAGTAAAATCATCACAGAAGACTAAAATTCCATCTTGCTTATATGACTGAAGCTCTGAAGTCAGTGAAAACGCTGACTTTAGCCTCCTGCAGATCTTTTTTTAACCATTAACTGATACAAGGTTGTAGTGAGACCAAGCTAAAGAATCGTAGAATCATAGAATGGAGCGTGCTGTAAGTGTGATGGGGAGCCGTTCTATTTGGGAGAAATCAGCGTTTCTAGAGCTTTAGAAGAGCTGGTTGCAGAAAGCTTTCCCCAAACCTGATCCATTTTCCTTTCTCTTTTCAGCTTGATTTCTGGATAAATCCCTCCACTGCCGCCCTCCCTGTGGATGTGCGAATCCCTGCCAACAATGTCCAAGCAGTCAAAGCCTTCCTGGAGTCCCAGGGGATTGAGTACTCCATCCTGATCGAAGACCTGCAGGTAGGCACATGATTAGCTTTTAAATCCTGTGGAAAAAAAAATAGTGGTTCCCAATCTTTCATTAATTCACGGATTCTTTTATACTCTGTTTTCCATGAGGTCCTCCCCTTATTTTTGTAGTCTGTGGATTAATTTCTCGAAGACAATCTGTGGGTCACTGCTGCTACCTGGAACCAGATTGAATAGTGACATCAATAAACTCGTAGGCTCCGTGGGGCTCTTCTTCTAACCTCTGAGGAATTTTGTGTGGTCTTTTGGCCTCAGATATTTGGGAATTGCAACGCTCAAGTTACTTATAATTCAATGAACTATGTTAAGAACAGCTTTGGATAATAATCCGAAAGAACTGTACCCCACTGTGTGAGTTAACTCACCCCTTTGGGCACTAATCTAACATTTCTTCATGAGCAGTAACCCCAAAATGACACTAAAATAACATTAACTCAGCAGAAACTGTGCCTTTTTTCTCTCCCCGCCCCTTCAAGCTTTCCAGTGCTATTCTTGTTCATCTTAACAAGCATTTAAAAATTAATGCTGACAATTTAAACACTGCTTCTCATGTCCAGTTTCTCACACCCACTTCACTACGGATACATTCAGCGGAAACATCCCTTTGCTCCTGGGGCTGGGGCTGGAGCCAATGAGCAACGCCATGATGTTGTTATTATTAATTAAGCAGGTGCTTTTTCTCAACATTTGAATGGCTTCTTTTAGGCTGTTCTTGATAAAGAGAAGCAAGAGATGGCCTACAGTCAACAGAGGGAGCGCAGCAGCAACAGCTTCAACTATGGAACTTACCACACTCTGGATGACGTGAGTACCTCAGCTTTGGGGGAAGAGGGTTCTTTTTTCCTGCTGTCTTCAATTAAACATCCTATCTTAGGATGTAAAATGTCTTTCCAGCTTCTTTTGGCATGTGGTTTTGTTTTTAAATGGATTAATTTTGTGGTCAGCTCCATGAGCCAGAGCTTTCCCTGACAGAGTGTTGGAACAGAGAAGTGTTGATCATAGTTTTTCGTAAGCGCTTCTGCAGAATTCTGGCAAAACCCTTCCTTCTGACACTCAAAAGAGATTGAGAAATAAATTAATCTCAAGGTAGGGAAATATAGGAAGCTTGTAACTGTCAAGCAGAGCAGAGGGTCAGGTATTTTTTTTACTACCAGAAGTTCTTAAAGAGGGTTTTGAACTTATTCCTGAAATAAGTAGATCTTGACGGTGTAGCAGTGCTGCCTTCTACTTTTTTAGGAAGAGCATTGACCACACGGATGTAGGGTGAGATGGGGCTTTGGAGAGGTCATAGCACTGACGGCAAAAGGAGAGAAAAGTAGATTTCATGGGGTCCTACAATTGTTCTGGGCCGTGCTATGCATGAATGTAATGTAAATATCATGCCTTTTCATTTCAGATTTATGCAGAACTGGATCATCTCGCATCTGAGTACAGCAGCTTTGTCAGCAAGCACAAGATCGGAGAATCCTATGAAAAGCGGCCTTTGTATGTGCTGAAGGTACATGTCTCTGACACACGGCACAGATCGTGTGCATACCTATGTGTATACATATTATAGATAACAGCACAATTCAGTCCGAAGCGTCCCCAGTCCATACGGGATGGGGTTTTGTCTAAAAGGCGTCAGTGAGAGTTTTAAAACTTTCTGGTTTGTTTTGACAGTTCAGCACCGGAGGAAGCAACCGTCCCGCGATCTGGC
This sequence comes from Calidris pygmaea, assembly GCA_003697955.1. Taxonomy (NCBI): domain Eukaryota; kingdom Metazoa; phylum Chordata; class Aves; order Charadriiformes; family Scolopacidae; genus Calidris; species Calidris pygmaea. Next base: position 149,233 of record QJSC01011951.1, read on the forward strand.
TGGATGCCGGGATCCATTCCCGAGAGTGGGTTACTCAAGCCAGTGCCATATGGATAGCTAAAAAGGTCATCTCAGCAGCGATGGAATTTTTTTTTTTATTTATTTTGGGAATGCCTCTGACTATTTAGAAGTGTATCACAGCTGTATGTGTTGAGCCAGCTCTGCTCAACTCTCCTTCACCCCTCTTAAAACACAACCAACTCCAAAGAGATTACGGCAGCTGCTTAGACAAAGAATTGAAAAATGCTGTGTATTGTTAGAGCAGCTGGGAGAAGTTTAGGTAGAAAATATGTAGTAGCTCAGGTGAAATTCTTGATCTTGCATGATTCATAGTTGCACAAATGGAGAGAATGGCTGGAGAGCAGCCCTGAGGAGAAGGACTTGGGGGTGTTGGTGGATGAAAACCTCAACATGAGTTGGCAACGTGCGCTGGTGGCCCAGAGAGCCCCTCGCACCCTGGGCTGCATCCCCAGCAGCATGGCCAGCAGGGTGAGGGGGGGAATCTGCCCCTCTGCTCTGCTGTGGGCAGACCCCACCTGGAATACTGTCTCCAGCTTTGAAGTCCCCAACATAAGAAGGACATGGAGCTGTTGGAGCAGGCCAGAGGAGGCCACGGAGGGGGTTCAGCCTGGAGAAGAGAAGGCTCTGGGGAGACATTATAGTAGCCTTCCAGTACCCAAAGGGGCTGGGGAGGGACTCTTGATCAGGGAGGGGAGCCCTAGGAGGAGAGGGAAGGGTTTGACACTGAAAGAGGGGAGATGGAGATGAGATGTGGGGAAGAACTTGTTTGCTGTGAGGGTGGTGAGAGCCTGGCCCAGTTTGGCCAGAGAAGCTGTGGCTGCCCCATCCCTGGAGGGGTTCAAGGCCAGGTTGGAGGGGGCTTGGAGCAACCTGGTCTGGTGGGAGGTGTCCCTGCCCAGGGCAGGGGGGTTGGAACTGGATGATCTTTAAGGTCCCTTCCAGTCCAAACCATTCTATGATTCTATAAAATAACCAAGGACGTTTTGAAGATGAGTTTGCTGCTTTGGTCTGCAGACACAGAAGAACACCGTGTTGTTGGATACCTTCCACAAAAGGGCAAAAGCTTCCAGCTTGATATAAAAGAGCATTTAAATTCTGCTGAAAATGATTAAGCCACCAGAGAAGGGCAGCACCGTTGTGTTTTCCCAGCGTGGCTAATCCATCTCAATCTTGTCCCGTTCTTGGGGACAGGCAGGAGAAAATTTTGGGGCCCATTTCCATTAACTTCCTGTCCTCGGAGTAAAATAATAGAACAGATTCATTGCTCTCTCCAAGCTCCAAGTCTAACGAGGAACAGTTATGGCCAACAAATAATTAATGGTTCTTGTTTGCCTGCCCCAAAAGCCAAACTTGCCTCTGCACGTAGCTGTTAGAACCTACGCAGGAAAGAAATACGACGATAATCACGACGTACCGTATTGTCTCTGCTTAGATTGCCTCAGACTATGGGAAGGATCCATCCGTCACCTCTCTGCTGAACAAAATGGACATTTTCCTGCTGACGGTCACCAACCCTGATGGATACGTGTTCACTCACACCACGGTGAGTAAGCAGGCTGCAGGTCTAAGCTGATTTAGGAAGCTGTCGTGCTCTTGCAAGCGAATAATAAATGCGAGGGACATAGGCTCTGAAAGTCCATTTCTTCATGTTGTAAGAAGGTGTTACAAAAGAGCTGGGCAGCCAAAGATACTAACGACTTGTCTAACCCATCCTGACCCTCCGTAAATTCACCGGCCCTTCCATTTTTGTCCATTGGCCCATCTTGGCAGTCAGCCCATGGGAAATAATCTTAGGATCGTGCCTGAAATGGCTTCCTGGTGAACGGCAGCTGTTTCTGGGCGGCGGTTTTAGTGCAAAGACCCAGATTTGCTCCATTTTGAAGCCGTCGTGTTTCTTTTCTTTGCTTTAGAACCGCATGTGGCGGAAGACCCGCTCCAGGAACCCTGGCAGCGTGTGCGTCGGAGTTGATCCAAACAGGAACTGGGATGCCGGTTTTGGAGGTAGGAATAAAGTTTCTGGATTCTGGCTGTCACTAAGAAGAAAAATTCCCAGATCCTGTTACACAGGACCAGCAATCACCTTAATATAAGGCATCCAGAAAGAAAATGGTCGAATAGGATGGGAGCTGTGTTTTATAAAGATAATTTGGCGTTGATTAATTGCCAGTGAGCACAGGATGAGGGCGGCAATCTGTATCATCAAGTATGTCCCTTGAGGATTCATGCTCCATCGCTGCGGTTTGAGCATTTATCAGCATTTAAGGCCTTGCCCCTTGGCTGAAGGCCTGTTCTTGGGAAAGCCCGGCTTTGTGCTGGTTTGCTTTGACCTTTCACGAACGCCAGTTCTTACAGGTTTGCCTTTGTTCCCCTCGTTTGCACCCGACAGGTCCTGGAGCCAGTAGCAATCCCTGCTCTGACTCTTACCGTGGGCCCAGTGCCAACTCAGAGGTGGAAGTCAGATCTGTGGTCAACTTTATTAAGAATCACGGCAACATCCAGGCCTTCCTCACCCTCCACAGTTACTCTCAGCTCCTGATGTATCCCTACGGCTATAAATGCACTCCACCGGCCGACTACGCCGAGCTGGTGAGACATCATGACTTGGTTTTAGCTTCCTCTCTTCTGTCCAGCTGCCTTTCTGTCCTCGAGTATTTACCGTGAGATCCCAGGATAAAAACGAGAGGCTGAACTCTGCCATCCGTGACAGGAAATGTCCGGGAGAGTGAACCAAAACCCAGTGCAATGCCTTTTAAAAGAGAAATCTTGGTCATACACTAACAGATGCCATCCCCACCCCTTCTCAGCCCTCTCTGCTCATCCACAGTTCCTTCTTTGTGCTTTAAAGACAGCATCGCGGCTGTAACAATATCTTCGAGGAGATGTGGCTCTCGAAGTCTCTCATTCAAATGGAAAAGCCCCCCTGGAGGTCTCCACTCTGACCCTCAGCTGAAAGCTGGCAGGCTTGGGAGTCGTGACTGATTCCAAGGCTGCCTTGGGTTGCTTAGAGCCTTTGTTTTGATATTTCTAAAGACAAATTTCCACAGCTTCTGCAAGCCCCTCCCGAAGTTTCCCCACTGCCGTTGGGGATTTTCTTCTTTCCCTAATACCTAAATGCAATTTTCCCCTGTGGCAATTTGTTTGCTGCCTCCCGTCCTTTTGCCCTGCTCCAAGAAGAGCCTGGTGCTCTTTTCTCCACCAAGTTGAAGCCGGAACAGAGCTGACCACTGAGTCCTGGGAGATCTCCTACAGCCTTGGGGTTTTCTGGTATCTCTTGAACCTTCTCTTGGCGAGACAGTTGGTGAGATGAAACCTTGGATGATCAGATACAGAACCTGCTATGATTTAATTCACCCCCAGTCTCACCTCCCAAAAATACTGTGGAAGCTGCGGGTGCTGTCACTCATCTGAGTGATTAAGAAATGGATTGATTGGGTCCCAGTTTATTGAGGAGATGTGAAAGATCAGAGATTTTGTGAAAAATTGTGGCGATTCCCCTGAGTATGGTTCAGGCTGGCGAAATCTTAACGTTTAATCTCATTAATTGTGGCTGCTTTCTGACTTTTGTCCTTCATCTCCTCCTCTCCAGGACGCTTTGGGAAAAGCTGCTGCCAGTTCCATCCGGTCCCTGTACGGCACCACCTTTACAGTGGGGAGCATTTGCACTACAATTTGTGAGTATTTTGCTAATCTGAGCCTTTACGGGCTGTCCCAGGGCAACAGTCTCTGCCCACCCCCTCCAGGTTTCTCCCTCTTGGCAGCAGTGATGCTTCTGCAGAGTGACACCACCTCTGTCAAACAGCAGAGCTGAGCCATAGCATAAAAACCTAGTATTTGTCACAGAATCACAGAGTGACAGGGGTTGGAAGGGACCTCTGGAGATCATCCAGTCCAACCCCCTGCCAGAGCAGAGTCACCCAGAGCAGGTCACACGGGAATGTGTCCAGGCAGGTTTGAATGTCTCCAGAGAAGGAGACTCCACCACCTCTCTGGGCAGCCTCTTCCAGGGCTCTGCCACCCTCACAGGAAAGAAGTTCCTCCTCATATTGAGATGGAACTTCTCCTGTTCCAACTTTGTGCCTGTTCCCTCTTGTCCTGTCCCTGGGCACCACTGGGAAAAGCCTGGCCCCATCCTCCTGACACCCACCCTTGAAGGATTTATAGGTCTTGGTCAGATCCCCCCTCACTCTGCTCTTCTCCACACTAAAAAGACCCAAGTCTCTCAGCCTTCCCTCATCAGAGAGATGTTCTAGTCCCCTCAGCATCTTTGTAGCCCTCTGCTGTGCCCTCTCCACCAGTTCCCTGTCCTTCTGGAACCGGGGAGGCCAGAACTGGACCCAGTCCCTCACAAATAGAGAGAGTAGGAGGGCGGAACTCAAACCACTCTCTTCACCCCTCCGGTTCTTCTCCCTTTCTCTTTCAGACCAAGCCAGCGGAGGCAGCATCGACTGGAGCTACGATTATGGCATCAAATACTCTTTTGCCTTCGAGCTGCGCGACACCGGTCGCTACGGCTTCGTCCTGCCGGCCAGCCAAATTATCCCCACCGCGGAGGAGACCTGGCTGGGCCTGAAAAAAATCATGGAGCACGTGCGAGACAATTCCTCCTAAAAGCCGGGGTGGGCTCTTACGAGGGTGAGCAGCGAGCTCGTAAATCCTCTTCTCTCGGTGTTGCTTGTGACATCCCTAACGGTGCGGCACCTGGCTGAATAAAAACCCCGTGCACATTCCTCCTGCGGCGACACGTGTCTGCCTGTAAAAAAAAAAAAAAAGCTTTTAGGGCTTGTCTTCTTCACTGCAGCTCCGTGCGTGTGGTAGACCCCTTTAGAAGATTTTTTTCTTTAGGACACGGTTGTGGTCCACCTCGATGAGACGCAGGAGGAGCAGTGACAAGAGGAGGATGGAAGGTGTGGTGGGAAAGGAGGAGATGGTTGTCCCCGAGGTGCAGACTGTCCTGCCTGGTGCCTTCTGAGGCTCCGTCCCTGTTAGTAAATCCAAAATGAGTTTGCTCCGAGCACCGTGAGCCCTTAGCGGCGTGTTGGGACCTCTGCAAACCTCCCTGTCCTTGCGGCAGCCCCCTCCCCACAACCAGCCCTGTCCCCACGGCAGAAACTGGCTCCCGAGGGAATGAGGGTGTGGGATATTTAAAGTATTTCTGAAATTTGTGGATTGAAAGCAGCGTGAGCGCTTCAGAGCTGCCGAAGCACTTGAATGATCATCTGGAGAGTTAATTGCTCTGCTACTGGAGTGCAACCACAGCTAGGGGGATCACCTGAGCCTGCCATATTGTCCCTTCCAGTAGCGTCCAGTGGCTGTTTGGAGGGGACAGGGAAGAATTTAGGGCCACGGAGATGCTGGGAGGGCTGGAGCCCCTCTGCTGGGAGGGGGTGCTGAGAGAGTTGGGGGGGTTCAGCCTGGAGAAGAGAAGGCTCCAGGGAGACCTTAGAGCCCCTTCCAGTCCCTCAAGGGGCTCCAGGAGAGATGGGGAGGGACTCTGGATGAGGGAGGGGAGCCCTAGGAGGAGGGGGAAGGGTTTGCCCCTGAAAGTGGGGAGATGGAGCTGAGATGTGGGGAAGAACTTGTTTGGTGTGAGGGTGGTGAGAGCTTGGCCCAGGTTGCCCAGAGAAGCTGTGGCTGCCCCATCACTGGAGGGGTTCAAGGCCAGGTTGGAGGGGGCTTGGAGCAACCTGCTCTGGTGGGAGGTGTCCCTGCCCAGGGCAGGGGGTTGGAACTGGATGATCTTTAAGGTCCCTTCCAACCCAAACCAGTCTATGATTCTATGAATTTGGGTTTTTTTTGTGCAAAACAACTCCGTGCTGCTGCTCTTGTGAGCTTGGGGGCTTCAGCAGCACTGGCTTCTGGGGACAGAAGGGGCTTGTGCAGAGGGCCCTGATATTAAAGGAGCGTAATCCAGGCTGTGAGACTAATTAAAGGAATTCAATTTCCTTTATCAAGGAATGCTGGACACTGCCAGGCCACCGATTACCGGTGGGCGTGGGAGGGTCTCCTGGCTTAACGTCCCCATTAACGTCCCCCATTTCCCCCTCCTAGATTTGCCCAGTGAGCACTATTGGAGGATGGAGGTGGGGAGGACCTGCCCTTACCCAGTGTGGCCAGTCCGCCGGTCCCTCAGGTAGCCCACCTCCCTCGTTCTGTTGTTCGACCTGCTAATTTCTTGGGGATTAGGAGCTAAACGGCTCGGGGCCATCCGAGGGATGGGAGATCAGCAATCCCTGCTGCTGTTGCGGGTGATTATCGAGTCCAACAGGTTTATCTCCCTGTCCTGTGACCCCCCCCCACCCGCCGCCGCCAGCAGCTGGCGAGTTACTCACCACCCCACCCCGAGGGTTGGCAGGAGATGGAGCACCCGGGTGAAATGTCAGCTCAGACCCAAAGGACACGCGGCTCTTGGCAAGGGGAAGGGTGGCAAAGGTGCAGCTGAGGCATCGGGAAGCACCACGTGGGGTTGGTTTTGGGTGAAGAGCAGCTGTTTTGGAAAGCAAACCCGAGCACGGGGCAGCCGGTGCTCCCTGCACGTGTCCCCGTCCCCTCTGCTCATGGCCACAGCTGGTGGCACCTGCTTCCCAGACTGACCCAACCCTTCCAGAATCCCATCCTCCAGCCAGCAATAAAAACACCCCTGGTAAAACCCCACTGATGGGAAGGGCTCTGGGCACACGGTTGGCTCTTGGACACGGCCAATCTTCTGCCACCAGAGTTGGGGACCTTGTGGCAGGTGGTGGGCAGGAGTTGCAGAGCTGAGGAGCCTCAGCCGGGGTTGTAGACCTGTGGCCTCACCCTGGCTTTGAACCTCATTCCAACCAGCCAGGTCTTGGGACCACCTGGCCCCTCTTCTAAGCTCGTGGCTTGATGACAAGTACATCCAGTTTTTGGACCCCTGGCACCAAAGGGACCTGGAGGAAGACCAACGGAGGGCACCAAGATGTGTCCTGTGATGGGATGCTGAGGGAGATGGGCTGGTTCGGCCTGGAGATGAGACAGCTTTCGGGTGGGGTGACCTAATGGGGACCCTCCCATCCCTGTGAAGAGGTTATTGAGAAACCAGTGCCAAGTTCTCCACCACAAAGAGAGACAACGACGTCAGCTGAAAACAAGAAACAGACGAGCTGGACGTAGGGAGACACTTTTCCACCAGGAGGACAGTCCAGCAGTGGGACACATCACCCAGAGGAGCTGCGCAGGGAGACTCCCAAGACCCAACATGGAGGGTCTTGGTCTTCCCACAGAACTGACCTTGCTTCGTCCAGGAGGTCGGATACAGACCTCCTGTGATCCACCTCAACTACCCCATGATCCTGCCTCAATGAGGACCTCCACCCTGGGCCCACCACCCAGGACCAGCTCACCAACGTCACCGGTTCCGCATTATGAAGCCGTAACGGAGCCCGGACCGTGTGGCACCTTCCCTGCCCCACGTCCTGCTGGGGGCGCAACCAGAAAGACGACCTGGGAAAAAAAAAAACAACCAAACAACCACAGATCGAAGATTTCTGCTAAAATAGTGACGGGAGATGGTGTCTGCCAGCCTGGGAACCCGGCCCGGGAACCCGGAGCATCCTTGAGGAGCACAGGTGGGAGCTCGGGGACATGGTAGATAAGGGCGCAACAAAGACACTGCTGTAACCTGGGGAACAAAGACGCTGCTATAACCCACGGAACAAAGGAACCACTGTGAGGAACTGACCTCCTGAGACGGCACAAATCAGCAACGGCTGCTCCAGGAGCTGCTGTCCCTCACCCACCCCTGTACCTATGCTAAAGACATGAAAAATAACTCCCTTTCTACCCAAAACTGAGCCCCTTTTTCTCTCCCTCTCCGAGCGTTACCCTCAGGTGAACCTACGTCCCCTCGGATCCTCGCCTGGCTCTGGTCTCCGTGACGCCCATCCTCTTTGAAGTGGGACATCATCCATCGTCAACGAGCCCCGCTGCTGGAAGCGGTTTGGTGACCGGCACCGGTAATAATTTGAACGATATACTTTAAATTTTAAAGATAGATAGAAAAGTGTGCATAATTAATCATAAATATATATTTTTATATATATACTTACTTTTCTGCTGGCACTTTTGTAGCAGCTTGTAATATAGGCTCGTTTACTAATCATAATTATACTTCGCTAAGATTAACCTGCAATAAAGAACATTAATGGAAACAACACGCCGTGTCATTGTGTACTACGGGGTCCTACGACCCCACTGTCCCCACGCTTGGGGGGTTGGGTGGTGACTGTCACCATGACACCTCCTCGCAGCGAGCTGGGTGCACGGGCACGCGTCCCGCTGGAAGACGTCGTTAGATCCTCCCTCATTTGGCTGCTCTTCCGTTGACTTCGCCAAATCAAGCAAACGTTTGGGCTCCCGGGAGCCGTTTCCTGGCTTAATCTCTTTGTCGCTGCCGGCTCCGCAGGGACAGCAGATGTGGCCTTGGTGAGAAGGTCCACGAGTGGCCCCCTCCCAAGAACATTATATAGGGGGGCTGTAGATGCCCGCGGGGGCGGGCGCTGAGGCTCCTCTGCATCCATTCACCATGAAGATCCTCCTGGTCTTCGCCGCCCTCGGGGCAGCCGCCGGCGCCGAGCAGCTCTTCGTGGGGTGAGTCCTGCTGAAAGCGGGGGGCGGTGGGGCAGCCTGGGTGGGGATGGGGACCGGGGTAAGAGATGCCCGGCCCCATCTTGCCCTGTTTTGGGGTCAATGAGGCGGCTGACATCCCAACAGAGGAAAATCTGGCATCTTTTGCGACGTGGACAACCAGGAAAGATGTGGTTTCACCTCAGCTTTGGAAGGAGGTTTTGAGCACCCCCCCTGGCTGCTGCGGAGGGTGGAAATTAGGGGATGCTGAATCCTGGGAGGATCACCCTGAGCTTTTCCAGGGGAAGGACTGAACTGAGAGGGGGAAACTTTGCTGCTGGGGAAGGAGAGAAATTCCTTCTCTGCTGGGGACGGCACCCATCCCCAGGGCAGCCCAGCTGGGCTGGAGCAGAGGCTCTGTTACGAAATGTCTATATACTAGATATTTCCTAACATTTGGGGAACTCTCGAGATCAAAGGAAGGATGGAGACCACCATGGGCTCTCCAGCACTTGCTCTTTTTCCCCATCACGGCTGTTCTGAACCTGCATTTTCCACCCTCGACCCCAAACCACCAACAGTTGATGCCCTTTCCAACCCGCCGAGCCGGTGTGGACCTTTCACAGCCTCCACCCAGCCCGTGATGGGGCCACGTCAGCGCTGGAGGCTCAGCTCCTTCCCCTCCCTGTCCCGTCCTGTGATCTTCTCCCGCGTTCCCTGATGGCTCTGCCTCCCTGCAGGGACCAGGTCCTCCGCGTCACGGCCAGCGACGAGGAGCAGATTGCCCACCTCAGGGTGCTGGGCGAGCGGGCAGAGCTGCAGGTGAGCTGTGATGGGGGGGGGGCCTGAGCATGCCCCAGCGTAAAACGGAGACCCTGACGACATCCAGGGCTTCCTCCTCTTTTTTGACCTCACATCCAATTTTCCTTCCCATTTTGGATACGTGTAATTTATAACGATGTAAATACAGTATTTATCTTGGGGCACCTTGAGCCTTCCTGTTTCAGAAGAAGCAGAAACACCCCGGCCACTGCAGCATCGTTGTTCCCAGGCTGAATATTCAGGTCAAAAATGTCATTGCAATTTTTTGGGGCTTGAATTACGACGTAACTCTGCTCCCGCTGTGTTTTCCCTGGTGGCTTTTGGTGGGGGGTGAATCCCAGCGAACAACTTAAGCGGTGGGAGCAGCAGGAGAGAGGTGGGTGGTGGGGAACAGCTTCTGCACCGCGAAGCTGATGTAGGGAGATGCCTCTCTTGAATCAAAGAGCGAAACCAGCGCCCCCCGTGTCTCCTCGTGTCTGCTCAAACCATAAGGACTCACCATTCAAAGGGACGTTTGCAGCCAACAGGCAACTTGGGCTGAATGATGTTTCTGTAGAAGATCCGTTGAGTGAGGCAAAGGGACCCTGACCCATCCTGGTGCCCATGTGTATCCCAAAACTTGTCCAAAGACCTTTTTAATTCCTTCAATGCAAACTCTTAGGAGACACTTTTGGTGCCAAGGAGCTGAACAGATGAGCGCGGCCGTGGGATGGGGCTGAGCTCTCTCCTCCACACTAGGTTGACTTTTGGCGTGACCCCACCAGCCCTGGCCACCCGGCCGACCTCCGGGTGCCCTTCCCCAGCCTGCAAACAGTGAAGATCTTCCTGGAGTCCCACAGTATTTCCTACAGTGTCATGATCGAGGACCTGCAGGTAAGGGCTGCGGCATGAGCTCCTAAGGCTCGGTCCCAACAGAAGGCCCAAAAAGTTGGAAACCATCAGATGGTTTCCCAGTTCCTTCCAGCCTGTTGGTGTTTAGTTGGTTTTTTTCCTCCTCCTAAACAGGAATTGCTGGATGAGGAAAAGAAAAACATGACTAAGTCCAGGAGGATAGAGAGAAGCACCAGCACCTTCGATTTCGCCTCCTACCACACAATAGAGGAGGTACTTTGCTCTTCAGAGCATTTGCTTTGTTTTGCTGGGGGTGATGCTCAGCCCATGCCATGGTTGCATCCATGTGGGGAAGTTCATGGTGGCAGTGAGACCCCCTCCCAGGACATATCTCTCCCTCCTTGGGTGGAGGTTTTAGCTGAGCTGGGAGACCAGGCACCCCTCCACATGCAGCATGGCCTCTCCTGGCATCTCCCCACTTTGCTGGAAGACATCGTCAACTTCATTTTGGGGGTCAAACCCTGTGCTTGGAGCCCAGTGGGTGGCTGATGGAGGCTGTGATGGTGTTGGGGCATCTCAGTGCTTTTTTTCCCCCCCATCGTTCATTCTGCTTTTGCAAAAGCCTTTGCGATGTGCACCTTCCTGCTTGCACAGAGGTCCCAAGCACCAGATCTTCTCCAGGGAAGCTCTGCATGATGCACCTGGTGCTGGATACCCTAAAAACCAAAAGGAAAACCAGAGTGAGACTCATGACCCAGCAACTCCTTTCAGATCTACGACTGGATGGACACGTTGGTGGAAGATCATCCCAGCCTCGTTAGCAAGATCCAGATCGGGCAGAGCTATGAGAACAGATCCCTGTACGTGCTGAAGGTGGGTACCGGGGGCACCCTCACCTTGTCCAGCCCTGGGGGGGTGCGAAGCTGAATCTCCCCCCTCTCTCTACAGTTCAGCACCGGGGGGTCGAATCGGCCGGCCATCTGGCTGGACACCGGCATCCACTCACGGGAATGGATCACCCAAGCCACCGGCGTCTGGACGGCCAACAAGGTAACCATGTACCCTGGGACATGGAACCCCAATTCTTACCCCGGCCCTTTTTTAACACAGAATCACATGAGGTTGGAAGGGACCTCTGGAGATCATCTAGTCCAACCCCCTGCCAAAGCAGGGGCACCCAGAGCAGGTTGCACAGGAACGTGTCCAGATGGGTTTGGAATGTCTCCAGAGAAGGAGACTCCACCACCTCTCTGGGCAGCCTCTGCCAGGGCTCTGCCACCCTCACACCAAAAAAGTTCCTCCTCATGTTGAGATGGAACTTATGTTCAAGTTTGTGCCCGTTCCCTCTTGTCCTGTCCCTGGGCACCACTGGAAAAAGACTGGCCCCATCCTCCTGACACCCACCCTTGAAGTATTTATAGGCGTTGACCAGATCCCCCCTCAGTCTTCTCTTCTCCAGACTAAAAAGACCCAAGTCCCTCAGCCTTTCCTCATCAGAGACATGCTCCAGGCCCCTCATCATCTTTGTAGCCCTTTGCTGTGCCCTCTCCAGCAGTTCCCTGTCCTTCTTGAACTGGGGAGCCCGGAACTGGACACAGTGCTCCAGATGGGGCCTCCCCAGGGCAGAGTAGAGGGGCAGGATGACCTCTCTGGGGTGCTGCTCAGTTGCATCGCTCATCCCTGAGGAGCACCGAGGCAACTCACACTCCCCTCTCCACATAGATTGTTGAGGAGTATGGCCAGGACCCCTCTGTCACTGCCATCCTGGACAGCATGGACATCTTCTTCGAGATCATTACCAACCCTGATGGCTTTGTCTTCACCCACAACTCTGTGAGTGTGGGGACACTGCGGGGGGAACACGCTTGGCAAAAACCGTGGCTGGCCGTGTTTTTTGGGTGGGGAGGGATGGTCCTTCCTGAGTGGAATGGCAGGTTGGTGGAGGTGGTTTCCACCTATCCCTGGAGACGCTTGGGCAGGAGGGCATCATCTGTCCCTCAGGGCTGGGGGATTGTGATAGTCTTGCCCCGATCTGCTCTCAGAACCGCCTGTGGCGCAAGACAAGGTCCATCAACGCTGGCTCCCCCTGCATCGGTGTTGACCCCAACCGAAACTGGGACGCAGGCTTTGGAGGTGAGAGCTGGGCCACTGGGTCCCCATGCCAGGCATGGCTCATGCCTCAAGCATGAAGCTTCTTGCTAGAGGGGAGAAACCTGGGGGGTAAAGACCTCCTCCACCATGCCCCAGGATCTGGCTCCAGCAGTGACCCCTGCTCCGAGACCTACCGTGGCCCCTACGCCCACTCTGAGAGCGAAGTGAAAGCCATCGTGGACTTCATCCGTGGCCATGGGAACGTGAAATCGGTCATCTCCATCCACAGCTACTCCCAGATGCTGCTTTTCCCCTACGGCTACAAGAGAGTTCCTGCAGCCCACCACCAGGAACTGGTGAGGTGGCCCCAAAACGTAGACATGGGGCTGCAACCTCCAGCCTTGCTGGAAGAGTCAGGTCGGATCATCCCAGGACCTTCCTTTCTCCTCTCGTTAGATGGAACCTGCACATTGAAGCCCATCACCTTGTTCTCAGAGGGAGGGCGATTGCAAGATGCCTGTCAAAAATAAGGGGGGGGTATTGGAGGGGTATCTAGACCACTCTGCCCCAGGTTTTCTGCTGCCCCAAGGTTTTGATCCACCAGGTCTCATCACTTTTGGGCTCTCCCTTGCAGAATGAATTGGCTAAAAAGGCGGTGAGTGACTTGGCTGCCATGTACGGGACGAAATACACCTACGGCAGCATCGTGGACACCATCTGTGAGTGTCCCTTCCCCTTCTCCTTCCTCTGGCATTGTGTCCACCATGAACACTCAGCGTTGGGGCCACATCTTCCCTCCTCTCCCCACAGACTTGGCAGACGGCACCACCATCGACTGGGCCTACGACAACGGAGTGAAATATTCCTTCACCTTCGAGCTGAGGGACACGGGACGCTACGGCTTCCTCCTACCCAGCACCCAGATCATCCCCACCGCTACCGAGACCTGGCCAGCACTGCTGGACATCATGGTCCACGTCCTGGAGCATCCATACTGAGCCCGGCGTTCTCTCATCTCAATAAATAATTCTGGAAACTGTTTATGGTTTAAGGCTGGCACCTTTCTTTTTTGTTAGGCTTCAGAAAAAACAGTGAAAGAGGATTCCCAGCCCTGCAGGTGTTTAATTCCCCCCTCATGACTTTGGTCCTACAAGTCCCCATCCCTTGGGGCCAACAGCCCTGAAGGACCTGGGAAAGGATGGATGTCTTTTTGGGCAACTAAACCCAAATTTGTGGGGTTTTTTGGGCAACCAAACCCAAATTTCTGAGGTTGTTGGGCAACCAAACCCAAATTTGTGGGTTTTTTTGGGCAGCGTTGCTCCATTGTCCCTTCCCCAGGTGCTAGGAGGGGGGACTCCGGGCACTCCCAGGTCCATCGCTGGGTGAAAAGTGCTTTCAGGCATTTGCTGTTGTATGTTTTTTCCACCTGGGGTGACCATGACCTACTCTGACTTCTGTCCTGTGCCAAACTTCAAACCAATTTCATCACCACCACCGCCCCAAACATGGCCACAGTTTAGGTCTCCGTCTTGCTGAGCCCTGCCCCCCGCCCCGTGCCAAAATCCACGTCTTGCACTTTCTTGACCCAATTTTGCCCCTTTTCCTCCCCGCAGCTCTGAGACGGAGCCGTGGGCGGTGGGATTTTGGCACCTCCCCGCCTTTCGCCCCGCCGGCGGGTGACTCACCGACGGCTCCGGCCGGTTCCTGGGACGGGTTTGGCCGGGACAGGGAACGCGGCAGAGGGGGGACGGCGGTGCCCAACCTTGGCCGGAGCCAGCCGGAGCCTTCCCATGGCCCAGGGAAAGGGGACAGCTGGAGGGGACGGGCTGGAGGTCACCATCCTGATGGGATTTAAGAGGTCCCGGGGTGCCATCGGGACACGGGACGGGCTCCTTCGACTGACGATGAGGGCCCTCGTGCTGTTGGCTGCCCTGGTGGCAGTGGCCGCTGGCACCGAGACTTTTATTGGGTAGGGGGTCCGGCTGGCGGGGGGGTGGTCGGGGTGGGGATGGTGGCACTGGTTGGACAGGAGGAGCTGGTTTAGCCCCAAGGGAACACAAACACCCCCGGGAAGAAGCTCAGAGTAAATCCCCAGGGTGAGGGGATGGATGGGGTCGGGGAAAGGCTGGACCCACGGGGGGGTCAGAGCTTGGTCCCGTGCCCCCCAGCACCTCCTGACCCCATAGGCACCAGGTGCTGCGCATCGTCCCAACCAACGATGAGGAGCTGCAGAAGGTGCGGGAGCTGCAGGACCTCGAGGAGCTGCAGGTACCAGGGGCAGTGGTGGAGGTGGCTTTTGGGGAGACCCCCCCAGCTCGTGTCCTGTACTTTGTACCCCCCAGGACACACTGGAGAGCAGGGATGGGGTAGGGGTGGGCTAGACATGGGATGACAGGGCTGGATATGGGATGATGGGGCTGGATGTAGGACAATAAGGACCAGCTGGTGAGAGGTGGTAACGGGGGGGGCAGCTCAAGGCTGGATCTGACCTCCTCATCTTATTTCCCCCCCTCCAGCTGGATTTCTGGCTGTCACCCCGCGGCCTCGGGCACCCAGTTGACGTCCGCGTGCCCTTCCCCAGCCTGCAGCCCCTCAAAGCCCACCTGGAGTCCAACGGCATCTCCTACTCCATCATGATCGAGGACGTGCAGGTCAGCGGTGGCAGAGGGTGGAACACGGGGGCTCGGTGCGGTGGAGGATGAGGTCTCATCTTGCCCCGTGTCCCCCAGGCGCTGGTGGACCATGAGAGGATGGAGATGCTTCGTGGGCGCCGTGGGCTGCCGCTCTCCACCAACACCTTCGACTATGCCACCTACCACAGCCTGGATGAGGTGAGAAAGCGCAAGATTCAGGGCATTTTTGGGGGGGAAATCACATCCTGGAATTGCTCTTGCAAAGCCCTTTGCTCCATGTGCAACAAGGGCAGGGGATGAGCCAGGTGTGACCCCCCACACACACCTCCCCAATCCCACTCCCCCACCTCCAGATCTACGCCTTCATGGACCTGCTGGTGGCCGAAAACCCCAACCTGGTCAGCAAGCTCGAGATCGGTCGTTCGACAGAGAACCGTCCCCTCTACGTGCTCAAGGTCAGAATTTGGGGTTCATGGGGTAACTGGAGGGGGGCAGAAGGGCCAGGGGCAAAGCTGACTTCCCCCCCCCTCTCCCCCTGCTCTTCCAGTTCAGCAAAGGGGGGACGAACCGCCCAGCCATCTGGATCGACACCGGCATCCACTCCCGTGAATGGGTGACACAAGCCAGTGGTGTCTGGTTTGCCAAGAAGGTATGGCCACCTCTGGACACGTCCTGTGTCCCCAAAGGGCCACAAGGTCCTTCAGCCACTGTGGCAGACCTCACGGAGAGGACAGTACTCCTACACCACCAGAGAACCTCAAACCACCATTCTCTCTAGATTGTCCAAGATCATGAGAATGATGAAGGTCTGGCCTCCATCCTGGACAAGATGGACATCTTCCTGGAGATTGTCACCAACCCTGATGGCTTTGCCTTCACCCAAACCCAGGTACCGCCCCATATTTCCTCCCTCCAGGTCCTACAGCCACGCTGGATGGGGCTGGGGAGCAGGACTGGGGGGACTGAAAGGTCAAAACCTCCCTGTCTGCTTTTCCATGGGACAGGAAGGGGACAACCATGATCCATTAGCCCCCCTAGATTTCAGCCCCTCCCCGTTTGCTTAAGGCTGGTGGAGCTCCAGTCCTGGACACCAGCTGAGATGGCTCTGTTCTTTCAGAATCGTATGTGGCGCAAGACCAGGTCCAAGAACTCAGGCTCCATTTGCGTCGGTGTGGACCCCAACCGCAACTGGGACGCAGGTTTTGGAGGTCAGAGCTCTCCCCTTAACCCTTTTCCATCCTTCAGGTGGAGATTCTGAGGACGTTTCTGGCTCATAAAGATCCATTGATACCCCCTGGGGAAGATATGGGATTTGTTCTCCATGGCAGAAATGTGGGTTTGGGCTCCACCAGGGCTTTGGTGTCCCCTAGTGACCAGCACGGTGGTGACCACAAATTAAACTTGTCATATAAATGCTTAGGAGGAGCCACAAAGAGCGTTCCTTGCTGGCCACTAAGCAGCTGAGGGATGGGAAAAGCTCTTGGGCTTGGAAATGGAAAAGGCCCTTCACCCTTGTGACTCTCCAAGCCACCCAACAGCCACCAAACACCCACACTGTGTTTTCACTTCTCCCCAGGGTCTGGGGCCAGCGCGAACCCCTGCTCTGAGACCTACCATGGACCCTACGCCAACTCAGAGCCCGAGGTGAAATCCATTGTGGACTTTGTGAAGAGCCATGGGAACATCAAGGCTTTCATCTCCATCCACAGCTACTCCCAGCTCCTGCTCTACCCCTACGGCTACACCACCACCCCAGTGCCTGACCAGAAGGAACTGGTAGGGCTGACGTGGAGGTTTTCAAGGGGGCTGGGATGATGCAAAGGTGCTCTCCTTCTTCTCCAAGGAGGAGCAACCTTCATCCTGCACCATGAAAGGGGCACTGGGAAGTTGGGAAGAAGCCCTGGCTCTTCTGCCAGCCCCTGGGGACTCACCCAGGCTAAAGCTAACGAGCTTTGGCATCTTTTTTGCCTGCACCACGAGCAAAAAAACTTCTCCTGAAGGCTATATCCCGCAGGATTTCCCCTTCTCTGGCTCATCTTTCTCTCCTTTGTGTATTCCCAGCACGAGATTTCCAAGAAGGCGGTGGCAGCTCTGTCTTCTCTGTACGGCACCAACTACGAGTACGGCAGCATCATCACCACCATCTGTAAGTAACCGAGGGAGGGGCAGCAGTGGTGCCCCCAAAATAAACCAAAAAAATCATCCCTCACACAGAATCACCGAATCTTCTAGGTTGGAAGGGACCTTAAAGATCATCTTGTCCGACCGTCAACCTAATTTTGACAAAAATAAACACCCACACAACAAACAAAAAGCAACGCCATCACTAAACCCTATCTCCCAGCACTACATCAACCCGTCTTTTGAACACCTCCAGGGATGGTGCCTCAACCACCTCCCTGGGCAGCCCATTCCAATGCCTGATAACCCTTTCGGTGAAAAAATTTTTCCTAATATCCAGCCTGAACCTCCCCTGGTGTAACTTGAGGCCATTTCCTCTCATCCTGCCGCCTGTGACTTGGGAGAAGAGACCGACCCCCATCTCTCTACACCCTCCTTTCAGGGAGTTGTAGAGAGCAGTAAGGTCTCCCCTCAGCCTCTTCTTCTCCACACCTCGGCTTAGACAAAAGGTCCCATGAAAAGAAGTCCATACGGTACAGAGCAACTAACGTTTTGCAATCCCTCCTTTTTCCAGATAAAGCGAGCGGAGGAACCATCGACTGGACCTACAACCAGGGCATTAAATACTCCTTCACCTTTGAGCTGAGGGACACGGGGCGCTACGGGTTCCTCCTCCCTGCCAAACAGATCATCCCGACCGCCCAGGAGACGTGGCTGGCGCTGAAGGTCATCATGCAGCACACGGTGGACCATCCCTATTAACCGGGGCTGAGCGACGGTTGAATGAGCTGAAAGGGGAAAAAAAGAACGCAATAAATAAATGTAAAGAAGGATAAGAAACACCTTTTGATGTTTTCCCCTTTTTTCAGTCGCGGTGGAAAGGCTTTTTAGAGACTGACTCAGCGCTGCTGGGGGTACAGGAGGTGACAGCCAACGTAAACAGCACGTGCTGGCCCAGCGGCCACAAAAGGGCATTAAAAGGGCATGAAAATAGCAGGACACAAAGGAAAGGAAAGTTTTTCCCCCTCTGTTTTCCGTTTGTTTTCCCTCTGTCAGAGCAGGGGAAAACGTTTGACACTTACTGGGTAAGCAGAGACCTCGGACACCACCGCTGTGGCAGCAGGAGGGGTGCCCACCTTCCCCAGCCCTCCCAGGGACCGGGGTGGCTCTGGGACGTGAGGAAATCAGGTTGAAGCGATTTATTTTCCGTATTTTTGTGGTTGAACACCAACTTGCAGCACTGGTAGAAAGGTCTCTCCTCACCCTCTGCAATCCCATGGGAAGGGGGGAGCCAAGCTCCTACTTTCAGTGGTGCCCAGTGACAGGACAAGAGGGAACGGGCACAAACTTGAACATAAGAAGTTCCATCTCAACATGAGGAGGAACTTCTTTGCTGTGAGGGTGGCAGAGCCCTGGAAGAGGCTGCCCAGAGAGGTGGTGGAGTCTCCTTCTCTGGAGACATTCAAAACCTGTCTGGACATGTTCTTGTGTGACCTGCTTTAGGAGGACCTGCTCTCCAGAGGTCCCTTCCAACCCCATATCATTCTGTGATTCTCCACGCTCTCCCCTACTGTCAAAGCTCAAGCCGCAGTACTCAACCATATGGTGCCATTTATTTTTTTATTAAATTAAACAATTAAAACTCCCAGACAACACAGTTTGACGCTATTCTCCAAACAATACCAAGTGAAGTGTCCAAAACTGTACAAATCCATCAAGACGACGGGGAAAAGTACATTCAGTTCTTCCTTCGATGTCTGGATTTGGAGGATCTCAAAGGGCTCAGACTGGTTTTGTCCATCCGTTTCAGAAGGAGGTTTCCATGGAAAGCAGCCAGGGATTTTGGATCCATCTCCCAGAGCTGGACAGCAAAATCCAGACTTTAAGCCAACACGATGACCACTACTGATGTCTGTTTTCAGACAGATGCATTTCATTCACTTCCAAGTGCTCACGGAGCCGAAAGATCTCCCACTCACACACCAGTAGGTTCCTGTGGGCTGTACCGGTCCCCATCTTTCAAGTAGGTAATAAATAGCTCTCACCTCTTGGGTGCACATCAATCAAGCAGTGTAATTTTTCCCACAACGAGGCCAGGCAAACTTCTCACTGAATTATGCTTCCTTCCATGGTTTTATTTAATTACGACATAAAAAGGGAGGTGCTGAACACAGCAGGAAGGAGCAGCGGACTCAGGACACCAAGATCAGACCAAGCACCTGCACGAGCCACATTAACATATTCAAAGCTAAACAGGGCATTTCTACGATTCAGTACCAATAACGCCTTTGAAATTTCTATTTAGCTTTTAATTATTTTTATTAGGCCACCTAATAGCCTCGCCAATCAGTAATTAAAGCCCCAAGAGGCGAGTCAGCTTCCCAAGGCTGTGAGTGAAGAGTGTGGACAAGCACCAGGTCCTTGGCAGCTCCCGCTTTGGCCTCAGATAATTTAAAAACCATTTTTCTCTCAAAAAGCCATTCCACAAAGATCCAACCAGCCTGACGAAGGAGGACAAGCTATTTCGTTCAAAATAAAAATGGCTACAATTAAACCAACAAGAAGGCTTCCAGAAGCGTGATCAAGTAAGAAAGCAGAGCAGTTACCAAGATGGTGAGATGCTTCCAGCTTCCTAAGGATGGGCTGAAATAAGATCTTTCATTTCTTTTGATCTTCATACCTGACCAGCCCAACATATTTACACACACACACTCTCCATGTGGAAACCCAGGACCAAACCTAGTGGAGGGGTTGGAAAAGCAGTTTGTACTAATTAGAGCTGGTTAGCACAACTTTAAACATCCAAGAACTTCTCCAGGAAGCTGAGAGCTTTAAATTACCTCCCTACAAGCAGATTTTTTATTACATATAAAAAAATATAGATGTATATTTGAACACACAGGGGCATTTGGCTCTTTGAAGGACTCTGTTGAGTACATTTTAAATGCTGGTTTAAAGGTTCTGCCCTTTGCCCTTGATTTCTCCCCTTATTCTCCCTCCGTGGAATCCTGACACAGCATCAGGGGTTCGTGCTGATCACCTCATTCTTCTCTGGGGAGGACTGAAGTTATGGTCTCATCACAATGCGACTGCCAGTCCCTGTATCAGCACTCCTTTGATTTAAGGCTCATGGAGACACAATAAACATGATAAGTGTGCTTCATGGATGTCGAACGTTAAACTGCCAGACTGGAAATGATCCATAATTTCTCTCACCTTGCCCTTTCACCAGAATTAGCCCGATGATCTGCACCAGGGGTGAATTTTGGGGTCTGTTAAAGATTCCTTGTCTACTTCAAAAAGGGGAAAAAAGAAAAACCCACCAAAATTCAAAAAGCCATGCACAAAAAAGCCTCAAGACCAAGAAGCCAAAGCCGGACCAAGCTGAATCTCTCTGAAACCACCTACAATGTCTCTAGGAGGCAACTCTGCTTTGTCAGTGGGTAGTTTCAGGTTTTCATTTTTAGGTCACCCAGCCAATACTGGTATGGTGGAAGCACAGATTTGATGACAGATGTGACACTCGTTTTCTATGAAATCTTCACGCCCTGTTCAGTTACCAGATTCATGGTCCCTGCTGCATTTTAGGGAGAGAAGAAAGTTTCCCTTCAGCCACTCTATCCTTGAAGGAACTACTCCAAAAAGACTGGCGAGCGCAGAGCTGGGAATAAATTTCCAGCCTCTGTCAGGCACAGGGACCACAGAGCTATTTGATTCCAGGCATCACAAAATCATTTTAGGAGGCAAAATGACATTCTGCTTCCTAACTTTGACTCACAGCTGCCTGTATGATGGTTCGGGACGTCACCCTTGTCAGCAGAAGAGCAACCGGCTCCTCCAGTTGTAGTTTTCTGGAGTTCCAGTGACCTGCTCTGGCAAGTTGGAAAAGGAGCAAAGTTCCTTTTCAGGAAGATTTTCAAAGTTCCACCAGTTCACAATCAAACTAAGGAGACACCCTGCCTCCACACCAAGAAGAAGGGCACAGAAGATGATTCTGCCCTAACAAATGTCAGCTGAAACCCCGCTCAGCACATCTGGCAGCCTCACTCTCTCATTTAATCTCATTTAGAGCCAAAACCACCACACAGTAGCTCTAACCAAGGCAAGGAACAAAGCAGAAAAAGCAGAGTTAGAAGCCAAACTTTCTAGACAGTAAGGGAGAAGAGAGGGAAAAACACAGTTATTTTCTCCTCCAGCTTGCTTTTAAAAACACAGAATTGTTTTACAAACTGTTCACAGCTGTCAGGTTACAGTGCATTATTTCCAAACACATCTTTATTACAAATACTTCTGTTCATTAACATAAAAATAAATAAAAAAAAGAACCCAACAAAACAAACCAACAAACTTAGGGAATCCTCTCTCCAGCATGTTTGGCAAGTTGTTGAATGTCTTTGTCTTTGCTACAGAACACCAAGGTTTTTGCTCACAGATGGTTTCTGGCCCATTTATCTTCACGTGTGTTGTCCTGGCCGCGCAGCCTGCGGTTCCGGGGGCTCAGCACAGGAGCGTGTTACAGACACAAATTCATTCCTCTGAACTAAAAGCTTCGCAGAACCATTTCTACAGGTCACAGGCTTAACTACCAGTTTCCTCCCTCCTCTAAAAAAATATCAGTTAGATAACTCTGTCCTGACACCACACCTAAAATTCCGCCTCGCCAAAGTGATCCCGTTCCTGCTTCTACGAAACGTCAGCCGTTCCAGCGCTCCCAGCCTTACCCGAGCTGCCATCTACACACCACTGCTGCTTTTCCCTGCGGATTCCTAAAACGACAAACGGGCTTCACTGCTCAGGGTTCCCAGAACCTGGACGTCCATTTAGCGAAAGACACCGTTGCTTATTTCCACGGCCTGTTCTGGAGGCTGCTCTTGCTGAACGAGCGGGCAGTGAGGGACCCCACGTTGCCAGCAGTGCTGCTCCTCACGGTTGTCACCTTGGAATTACGGCCTGAAGAACCACGGCTAAGATGGCCTGGGGGAAAGAAAACAAACAACAAAAAAAGATCAGAAGCTGTGTAAACCTAAGGGTCACAGAGATGATCTGAGTGTTGGAGCCCCTCTGCTATGAGGATAGGGAGAGAGAGTTGGGGGGGGTTCAGCCTGGAGAAGAGAAGGCTCCGGGGAGACCTCAGAGTCCCTTCCAGTCCCTCAAGGGGCTCCAGGAAAGCTGGGGAGGGACTCTGGATCAGGGAGGGGAGCCATAGGAGGAGGGGGAAGGGTTTGACCCTGAAAAAGGGGAGATGGAGATGAGATGTGGGGAAGAAACGCTTTAATGTGAGGGTGGTGAGAGCCTGGCCCAGGTTGCCCAGAGAAGCTGTGGCTGCCCCATCCCTGGAGGGGTTCAAGACCAGGTTGGAGGGGGCTTGGAGCAACCTACTCTGGTGGGAGGTGTCCCTGCCCAGGGCAGGGTGCTGGAACTAGATTATCTTTAAGGTCCCTTCTAACCTGAACTATTCTATGAATCTAAGAATGATGGAGCGCAAGGACACACAAATGATCTGTTGCCCTTCCCTGGCTCTCCGGCTCCCCTTGTAAACATATATAGCCTTCAATAATTCAGCAGGGGCTTCTAGGCAGTCTCTATCTAGCTATGCAAGCCTAAGAATTTGAAAAATCTACTAATTGTCAGTACAACCTAAATATTTTTACATATAGTGGGCAGAATGGTATAGGCCCACCCTCAGCAGGCCCAGGATTTTGCCATGGTGTAGGTATGTAAGACTAAATCCTCTGGGATCAGCACAGCACAGGTTTTGGTGGATCCTCCCAGTGAGTTTGGAAGAAAGCCCTCCCTCTCCCAGCAATCTCATAGAGAGAATACAGCAAAGCAGAGAACGGCTGCAGGGCAGGCTCAAGAGCTAGAGAAAGCAGCTACAGCATTTGCCCTGGAGTCTTACTGGCAGCGTCTGAAGGAATGTGCTCCTCTTCCAGGCAGAACTTTATCTTTTGTAGATCATCTGCAGAGAATCGCCATTTGTTCTCAGCACGGGTGGGTGGCACTTTGGGAGAGGTCCTTTTTCGGGCAGATCCAGTGGGAGCTGTCACTTGGCAGGACACGGGGAGCGAGCCGGTGATCAGTCCTTCAGGGATCTTCTGTGCCAGGACCTTGAGGCCTGCAGATGCACAGACCACACACTATCAGTCATTTTACCACAGGCAAACACTCAGAGCTGAATATCCAGCTCTTTCCAATCTCCAGCTCACACAACCCTTGCTCTCTGCTCTCAATCTACACACCCAAGATCTTGGGGAGCCCTGTCCATCCCCCACTTACCTCCAGATAACATAAACAAGTTCTCAAAGCCCCTCTCACACATGGTTGTGGCAGCCTGGCTGGCTAACCTCTCATCGTTGTCGTACAAAATGATGATTTTTCCATGTGCATTTTTCTGACAGGCAGAGGAGCTAAGGATTCATTTGTAAACTGAAGCTGAACGTTAATATCTTTTAGAAAGAAAAAACAAGAGACAAACAAATGGGACTGGAGACTGAGTGATTCCCTATTTGATTTGCAGATATCAGGAATGCCTTCCTTCAACCCGTGCTTTAAAACTGACTTCTCAGTAGCTGAGGTTTGCCAGAGACTGGAAAGGACACAGCCTAATCCCCACTGCAGCGCAGGCCCTGCAGCAAACATCCAGTGTTTTGAAGATTAGTTAGTAACAGGCAATAGCAAGAAGCACCTTCATTTACAACCTCCCCTCTCCCCTGCAACCCTCAAGTTAACCACCCAGGAAATTATCAGCCTAATCCTAGCTAATAATCCTCTTTCTACCCTCCACAGAAAAGCCAATTCCCATCAAGGTGCTGAGAGAAAGCCAAAGGATTTGATGAAGGCATCCCTCAAGAAGCCCAGCGCTCCAGCAACAGCAGGAGAAAGGGGTCCAAATAGCATGGCTTTACCTCCCAGCAGCCAAAACCCCCCTCAAAAAGCCAAATTCAGGCAGCTCCCACCAGAGTTAAGAGGTGTTACAGCCCCGAGGAAGTAAAATCCAGCATCTGATGGTGGCAGTGGAGCCCCACCAGGTAATTGCAGCCACCATAAAGGATCTCCCCTTCCACCCTCCCTGAGATCCCCAGACTTTGTTGGTTAAGCGCTGTCCCAATCACAGCAACCACTATAGTTCTAATTGTTTTTGGAAGCCTCCACCAATATCCCCATACTTTTATTGCCTTTTTTTTTTTTAATTCCAGCACTGTGTATGTAAAGGATACATATTCCAGAATATTATTTGTATATGGGTTCATTGTTCTAGAGAGCGTTGCAATAGGGTACGAATAAGCTGCAGAGCAGAAAAAGAGAGACAAATCATCCAGCAGCTCAATGCCAACCATCACACAACCTACAATACAACTGATACAACGGGCTTGAAAACCCACTGAATAAGGGATTAACATCAACTCCGTCCCCTCAACCCTTTCTCTGGAAGGACGGATGTACTGGATGAGTGCTGAGAACATTCTGTACCCAAGTGACATGCCACCTTGAGGGGAAAAAATGAAGCCAGCCAGAATATGGCACAAAAAAAGCTTAAGATATGATCCCCAGTTGACACTAGGCTGCTGTGGGATTCTGGCCTCCTCACCTCCGATAATGTGACATTGGTCGTACGCATCTTGGTCTCGTACATCCAAAAGCAGGAAGGGGCAGTCGGGATAAGGCATGTCTTTAGCCTGAGTGTCCACTTTCTTTGGAGTGTCCTTTTCTATATCAAGTTCGCCAACGCCGCTTATCACACTACCAGAGGAAAGAAAAGATTCTGGTGCAAATTGTCACTCTGAACAAGTCATGGAATCACGGAATCATCAGAGTTGGAAGGGACCTCTAGAGATCATCTAGTCCAACCCCCCTGCTAAAGCAGGGTTGCCCAGAGCACATCACTCAGGAGCATCCAGGCGGGGCTTGAAGATCTCCAGAGAAGGGGACTCCACACCCTCCCTGGGCAGCCTCTTCCAGGGCTCTGCCACCCTCACCAGAAAGAAGTTCTTCCTCAGATTTGAATGGAACTTCCCATGTTCCAGTTTGTGCCTGTTGCCCCTCGTCCTGTCACTGGGAACCACTGAGAAGAGTCCGGCTCCATCCTCCTTCAACCCACCCTTTAGATCCTTGTCAGCATTAATAAGGTCTCTCCTCAGCCTTCTCTTCTCCAGGCTAAAGAGCCCCAGCTCTCTCAGCCTTTCCTCATCAGGGAGATGCTCCAATCCCTCCATCATCTTTGTTGCCCTACGCTGGACTCTCTCCAGCAGTTCCCTGTCTCTCTTGAACTGGGGAGCCCAGAACTGGATGCAGTATTCCAGTTGTGGCCTCACCAGTGCAGAGCAGAGGGGGAGAATGACCTCCCTCCACCTACTGGCCACACTCTTCCTTACACAGCCTAGGATTCCATTAGCCCTCTTGGCCACAAGGGCACCCAGGCCCTTCTCCTCAGAAGGGCTTTCCAGCAGGTCCACCCCTACCCCTCTTCATCAGGGCAGAGCAATGGAAAACATCACCTGTTTCAACAGCCCAATTACCTTCCAGTACAGCCAGACATCACATAAAAATGGAGAGTTTCAATTCCAGGCTTCCCAGTACCTCCTAAGAGACTGATTTTACTTTTATCAATATAATTCAAAAAAATAAATAGAGTACAGCCTTGCTATGTGAACCTGGATCAGTTAATTCCAGGTGTTTTATGTCACAAGTGACTTTGAGGTGAGGGAAAATAATTCTAAGAAGCTGCCAGTGTCGAGATCTCAGTGAGACACACTAAATAACTGTCAGTCATCTACAAGCAGCGCCGTGCAGAGGTTCTCCCATTTCATCACCAGATTGGATACAGAATATGAAAAGAAACCTCCAGATACTCTTAGTGGTGACTAAATTGATGGCTCTGATATGCGATCGCCAAGCCTGTCAGGCTGGTGTCTCAGCTCTTCTGTTAACAGCAAGGGAAGGGCTGAGACAAAGCTTCCTCTTACAGTGTCTTCCTGGTATCTCTGACCTCCATCAGTGATGCAGTGGGTTTGGAAATTGGACTTTTATTCTCAATCATGGGACAATGCGTTAAGATCATCAAGAAGGCACATTACTGAGTTTACCAGAGCAGTTTATAACATGGATTCTTGAATCCAGGGGTCGGGATTGAATCCCACAGATGTATTTCCTTGTCAGACACTTAGACAATCATCAGGTGGCAACAGTTTTGGGTTACAGCCTCAAACCAACCTCACTCAGACAGGAAAACCCACCAACCCTCTCGCTTACATCCCCGGACCTGCAAAATAAGGCTTTAATGAGAAATAAAGCCACTTAGTAGCAATTTAAAATAACCAGTTGAATAAAAATAATTATCTGCTAAGACAGGAAGAAAATTGTGTGTTATTTTTCAGGCACCTCTGCAGGGTGGACCGATAGGATTCCGCAGCCCCTGTGTTGTTTATGAACAGGACTGGACTAGGTGTCCCATCAGGGCTTCCTTTCCCATTTGTCCCTGCTGAGACTTCAGCATCTGGAGGAGCAGAATCACCATCTAGGGAGAGAACAGGGTACAAAGAGTTAAAATACTGCAGGAAACAAACAAACAAACAGGTTTTAAGCCCAGTTTCTATTCTTAGAGAAGAATTCTCTTAAAGACAGCCTTATCTTCATCCTCTTATAGGGATGACTTACTGAAATAAAGAGCCACATGATTTTTAAGGGCTGAAGACCTCATTCTAAGAATTCAATAAAAATGTAATTCTCGATGCATGATATCTACTGGGTTACTACAATAAACTTGGTAGCACGAGGCCTTTCTTATTTGCAAGCCTTTCTGTTTTAAGAGTGTTTCTGTTCCCAAAGTGGAATGGCTGCAGGCCGCAGGTTATTTTTCCCTCCTGATTAAAAGACTCACTGAATAGTCAGCTATGTCTGTCAGGACACAGTTCACCACATGACAGCGATCTCCAGCTCTTTCTCTTTGTGCTTACAATAAATATTGTTACCTTCCAGCTCATGGATCTCCTCATTTGTCACTTCTAAGGTTTCATCAGATAGAGAGGCAACCTGGATGACCTGCAGGAAACAAAAGCAAGCGACGATACCTTGATAGGCATGTACCGGCAATGAAAGACAGCGGGGATCAGCTTAAGGAAAAACAATCCTCAAGCCAAAACACGTTTAATTCAATGGAACTTCTACCGGACTTCAAGGTCACATATAGGATGTCTGCACTGCAAGTGTGACCTTTTATTAAGCAAAAGTTGTAGCAAAATAAAAAAACCACGCTCAGAATAGAGAAAAGCCAGGTGTGCCACATGGGCAGAGTTTTTGGACTTTAATGAAGTCCAGCCACTGAAACATTTCAGTGTCACGGATAAAATTGCACATGGTTAATTGGTCTGTGAGAGCAGACCCTGCAATATTCACGGACTGAATCAGTTCATCAATTAGTGAGAGTCACAGGATTGGTCTTAACAACCCAGTGGAACTAAAGAAATGAGTCTACAGAAACCCACTCCTTCAATATCTATGAGTTTAACCTTCTTCCTCCTTCTCTCCTGAGAGAAAAGCTTGTCTTTTTCTGATTTTTACTAATTTTCTTGAACCAACATGTAAGCAACACACAGCTTTTTATCTATTGATCAAATTTTCCATTTTTAAATATTTAGATTAATTTCTTTTAATTAAAAAAAAATACACAGAAAGCCTCGCAGTCACAACCTTCCCACCTTCTGCACTTAAACTCACTGAATCCCTCCTGAAGTCCGACACTGAGGAACTGTGTTTCGAGCTACCCTAGTCTAGACTTACGATGAAACGGGTCGGGAAAAGAAAACATTCTCCGAACTTCTAGGAGAATTCAGTTACCTGTTTTTTTTATCCCTTGTTTAAAGTTTGTGTCTTAGTGATGTTTGAAGTTAAAAGTTGATTTTTGTAAACTGATGGGACAAAACATTTGCTTTTATTTAGGGAAATCTATGAGGGCAGAAAGAAGCTGAGGCAGAAGAATTCTACACTAAGGCTACGTAAATACACAGAAAGCTTTAGACAAAGCAAAAATGCTGTTTATGAAAGATAAGTTTCAGAGGCAGCAAGGGAGCTATACATACCAACTGGGCAAAAGTAGTCACTTTTAGCCTTTTAAACAGCTCATCCTTTTTATATCTGTAATCTTCAAAAACAAACAGAAGAGGAAAATGTCAGTTTTCAGTTAATTCTCAGCTTTTGCGAACAAGGCAGGGTTTCTGGGCACGAGGCTTGTGCTGAAGGGTAGGAGGAGCAAACTTGAAGATTTTGTGAAAAGTAACACCAGTTATAAAGAGAGATCTTGTCCAGACGCACTTAAAGTGGAGAAGGCAGATTTAGTTGGTTTTAGACCCAAACCTGTATTATTTTGTGCTTTCTGTGCTCACTGGGGGAAGGAAGCAGCTTCATGAATTTATCACCTCGCCTGCTGTTCTTCAAAGCCCACTATGGTCACAAAGCCTCTTAAACCAAAAGATTTAATTTACTCAAATTTTTAATTTATGTAAATTACAGCAGAATCGGAGCATAGAGGCACTGCATCTCGGACTATGTCTTTCCAAATATTAAGGTAAATATGTATGTTTAATCTTACTGCTTAAAATGCCCTAGGCTTTTTTACTTTATCTGACAAATTCTGATTCTTATAATTTGCTAATATGGATAGCTGAAGGACAGAAGGTGTTTAATGCAGAAAACTGAACAGCAGATCAGCACGGATACCAGCTTGAAACACAGATAATTGCTACGGAGAAGCTGGACTAATTGAGTCTTAAGCCCGAAGACAAAGCTTAGGCAGAGAGAAAACTGAGCGGTCTGTTGGAACGACTGGCAAACCACCAGAGCAGAGATTACCAGTGCTAAGTAAGTGATGACAAGGATGGAAGCTTGATTGCATACAGATACTTGAGATGGATAAACACAAGGAAGAGAGAAGGCTTCTAGTGTGAAACAAAAGGGTGTATGTGGTAGGAGGGAGAAGCTAAGACGAGTATCAGTAGGAACATCTTGATATGAAATAGCCTCCCACGGGAAGTAACGGAAGCTTCGTCCTTTGGGAAAGTTACAGGTAGAAAGAAGATAGCAGAAGAGGCAAAAAAAAAAAGGAAAAAAAAAAGAAAAAAAATCTATCCTGCCCTGGCATGGAAAGGCAAAGAAGATGGACGAGGTTCCTCCTGTGTCAAGCTCTGCAGTTGTAACTTAGTTCTGCACGCAGCTCCTGAAGCCACCCTCTAATGAATCTAAAACTCTCTCAAAAATAGAACTGCTCCTCCTTTTTTATCTTCTCCTCCTCCCTTACTAGGTTCCACCCCTGAAGTCGCAGATTTTTATTTTTAAAAAAAGAAGATAAATCTTTTGCATTTTTCTAACAATTTTAGTACCTGTTGGGGGATATTCCAAACTGGTCTCTCTCCAGCTGTTCAGCTAAGAGGACTAACAACGGAGAACAGGACCTTTAGCAAATCCAGCCAGTTAAGCAATTCTAAATCCTCTAAAACCATCTGCTGAATGCTCTGTTAGCTTAAACCAGGGAAGATGGAAGAGAAGGGGGAAGGGCTACATATTCCTGTAACCACCACACAAAAATCTACCGCAGAAGTAGCTTATGGAAACTCTCAAGCAGACGTGTGTTTAGAGAAGAAGCCACACGAGCGCTGGAGGCTGAGATCTCTTCCCAATACAAGCGGTGATCACAGGCTGCCCAACAGACATTCTGCTCAGAAAAGATTCTCCCCATACACAGCCAACGGGCACATTATAGTAGCAAAACAGACATAAAAAGAGATACTGTGAGTTTTTCCTCTCTGGGTGTTTTATTCCTATCCTTTCCCTCCTAAATATATTTCCTGCAGAGTTAGCCCAGTTAATTTTCAGCATTCACAGCAAACAGAGTTTCCAAATTCAACACCCTACCCTATACAATGTTTATTAAGCTGCAAAGCTGCAAAGTTGTGACTGAACAACTTGTCTTAGAAAGAAGAAGCCCATCCAAAATACCCCCGTGCACTGCAGTTGTGCGCTACGCATTTCAAACCCTGGGTCTGAAGTACAAGACCTGCATCTAAATTGACATTCTGAAGTCTAGTAAATTTGAAAATGACCCTTATGGTTCTTTCAACCCTCTGGTTTCAAGCCTCAAGTTCAACTTGCTAAAGCCTCCCTTTATAAGTCAAAAATAACAGCAACAATTGTCATTTTTAGAGCCCACCTCATCTGCCTGACAAAACCCATGCGCAGCCCGTATCCAAATGATTGAAACTCCCCAGTCATGGACAAAAAGAGCCCTTCAGTCATGCGAAGAGCAAGAAATAAATTTAATTTAGAAGGACAAATTAAAGCAGCAAAGCACTTATGAAGTGCTGGATGTATGCATAAACACCACCAAAACAGAACTGTTGTCCCAGTGCTTATACAAAACAGCCGCTGGCTGCTCTCCTCCCACCTCAAGCAAGGATTATTTATCCCAGAATAAGCCTTTATGACCTAGATCTTGCCTTTATCACCCAAAACTATTTCTGTCAAGAAGAAAAACCCCCAAAATCACCAAAAAACTGTTGTTATTACAAAGCCCAACCTGGAGCAGACCAATCCGAATGCCTGCATGAGCCTCCCAGAAGTTAACAGAAAATTCAGAAGAAGTGCTGCTTCCGACTAGAAAAGCAACACGACGTACCCGGTTCTATCCTGGAAGGTCCATTCGGATTTTCTGACATTTTTTTGCTTCAGCTACGAAGCTGTAATTATTGTGTATTCAAGGAGATGCTCCTCGGGGCTTCGGAAACGACTGAAGGCAACACCAGAGAAAGGGAAGAGACTTGGTGTCTCTCCTCAAGTCAATCCTCCAAAGCACAAATCATCGTGGTTCCAGCTCTCTTATCGTTTCTGATTCCACAGCGGACTCACGGTATTAAGTCCCACTCTCTCACATTACACAAGAGACAGAGAGTTGACTGTGCTGGGTTATTTCAAGTTGTGTCCAAATGGTGTCATCTATCCATGAGAAATCAAGGGGGAGAAGTCTCTAAACTGCCTGAGAAGACAAGGTGTCTATTCAACCCCAAGATAATGAGAAAGTTTCTACTGGACTCCAGAACCACGATTAAACAAAAGATCTCCTACATGAAAGGAATCAGATTCACAGCAGAGACTGAAAACCAACTAGACCCACACAACAAGATTTCAGTGCAGATAAAAAGCGATGGCGATCCAATGTTAAGCGCCGAAATCTTAGTCTGTCGACACAGGATTTTGGAAAACAAGATCATTTCTCTTTCGATTTTCCCCCAAGACCTGCGGTGTTTAAAAAAAAACAATACCAACAAACAAAGCAGCTACAAAGGACCTTTTTGCACGGAGCCAAGCACAAATATATTCACGTGACAGATTAGTGACCTCCCTTATAATCTGAATGTTACCATCTTAGAGGAACACAGTAAGCGGGGCTAAGAACTAAAACTGAACATTCAAAATCCTAATCAGTCCTCATTAACAGGGACGATTTTTCTTTCACATCAATAAACACAGCTTTTGGGTTTAATAGCTTTCCTGGCACTCTGCGTGAAAATAATCTGGGCAATAGCTGAAAATAAAGTAGTAAAACATTAGCTTTATCAGTAAGAATTTTTTAATGTGCCTGTTTTCAGTGGGAAAAGACTGAAATAAAAAATATCAGTCTGGCTTTCATTAGCCTGAATGACTCAAAGCCTTCAAAACATCAATGCTGTTCTGGTAAATAATGTTATTCTGGTAAGCTCAATGCGTTCCACAGGAATAAGCCTGTTTCCTTCCTGTCTCATAGCATTCTAATAGAATTTTAAGTATGCTACAATTAAACGAAAGTAAAAGATCTCAAGCTCAATCATTTTGTTACCTAGAAGTGAAATAAAGTCTCAGAAGTGTAGTCTTGAGTTTTCCTGGACGAGCCTAGTCTAGTTTTCTTAATCCAGAGAACTTTTTCCTGCCTGTTTTCCATTCAATAACAAAATTCTCACAAAGAAGGATCCAGAAAGACCCCCAGACCTGCCTGCCTGGCATCTTAAGTTAAATCTGTAAAGCACTGTGAGAAACACAAATAAGGTGGAGGACAAAGCAGAGTGTGCCCAGCAAAGAATCAAGGCAGAAATATCTTTCCAGCCAACTGCTGTGTGTTCCTACAGTTCATTCCTGCAGAATGTGGCTGTGGGAACCCTCGGAGTAGAGATTTCCAAACCTGGGATTCATCACTCCTCAATGCTCTCTGCATTTTGAACTAACCCACCGTACGTTACATTCTGCTCCTCTACAGATACTCACTTCTTTTGATCTCTTCCAACTTCTCAGTGTATTTTGTCAAACTGCTTCCTGTAACAAAAACATAAAAATAAAATAAATCCACCGGTTTGTTACAAATTTTTTATTAGTGTTTGTCTTCAGCGCTGCTAAGGCTTACATTTTATTTTTTGAAGGAAAAGATCAGACTATAATAACAAATGTTCGTTGCAGATCCTCTTTCACTACGACAATGAAAGGCGGCCATAAATCAAGAAGTACCATGATTTTCCTCTTAGTGCTTTTTTCTTACAAGGATGGCCCAACTAAATAGCAAAGTCAGTCGCAGGACCAGCTGCCAACAATCTCTAGGAACAGGCAGTGCTCTGTAGCTTAGAGCCTCTGTATTGGAGAGGGGAAGTCACTGTTAATGTTCATAGAATCATTGAGGTTGGAAGAGACCCTTGGAATCATCGAGTCCAACCATCTACCCTACTCTACAAAGTCCTCCCCTACACCATATCCCTCAGTACCGCATCTAAACATCCCTTAAACACCTCCAGGGATGGTGACTCAACCACCTCCCTGGGCAGCCTATTCCAATGCCCGACCACTCTCTCTGTGAAAAATTCCTTCCTAATGTTCAGTCTAATGTTCATGATCAGAAGGAGCTCAAGTCTCCTGCATATACTCCCGACACTATTTCAGTTCTTCTACAAAAGGCACCAGAGCTTGATTTTACAGGATATTCAGTAAAGGGTGCAGAAGTACCCGCACCCTGACAGTCAGAACAGCAATATTTGCAAAAAAACCCACAGCCGCGTAGCATCCTTTCCTTTCACAAGTTCCACACCAAGCCCTCTCTAATCAAAAGCGTGAGTTGTTTTGACAATGCTTTGGAGAACGAAGACATTGCCTTCACAAAGTCACCACCCAAAACTCAGGACCTTACAGAGTCCACACGTTACAGCCCTGTCTCTAAGGGTATTCAAATCCTGCCTCCAACACACTGCTCCAAGCACAACCGTGGCCATACAGTCCCTTCCCTGACATTTTCGTGTCGATACTACAAGCAGGTGTTACCAGATAAAATTCAGCTGTTTTAACAGCAAAAAATCCCCAAAGACACCTTCCAAATAATTATCCTGACTTACACCCTTGTCAAGATACTAATTTATACAATAAAAGCCTATGTAGAGAAACTCCAAGACCAGTAATTTCTACAGGAATGGTCACAAGCTGCAGAGCCCCCGGGGTAGAGCAACTCAGGACAGAGGCAGTTAAAGCATCCAGCATATTTTTGTATACCTCTACATCTCGTTTAGTGTTTTTATCCTCTGATGATTTCACTTACCAGTATCGAGGCGGGTTTTTATATGTTGGTATCTGGGATTCTGAGGGATGCGTCTGGTTAAATACTGTTTTAAAAAAGGAAAAGATAAGAGGAAGTCAGTATACAGCCACGTTATTTGTTTTAAAGGCAAAGAAACCTTAACAGAAAAGACAATTTGAAGAGCTCTAAGAGACGGCAAAAAGACGAGTGAGACCACAGGCATCCTCTGCTCTCAGGCAGAAAGACAGACCTCCAAATCACAGAATGGTAGGGGTTGGAAGGGACCTCTGGAGATCATCTAGTCCAACCCCCTGCCAAAGCAGGGACACCTAGAGCAGGTCCCACAGGAATGTGTCCAGGAAGGCTTTGAATGTCTCCAGAGAAGGAGACTCCACCACCTCTCTGAGCAACCTCTTCCAGGGCTCTGCCACCCTCACAGGAAAGAGGTTCCTCCTCATGCTTAGATGGAGCTTCCCATGTTCAGGTTTGTGTGCATTACCCCTTGTCCCGTCACTGGGCACCACTGAGAAGAGTCAGGTCCGATCCTCCTGATGCCCACCCTTTAGATATCGCTCAGCATTGATGAGGCCCCCTCTCAGTCTTCTCCAGACTGAACAGCCCCAGGTCTCTCAGCCTTTCTTCAGCAGAGAGACGCTCCAGTCCCTCATCTTCTTCACAGCCTCCACTGGACTCTCTCTAGCTGTTCGCTGTCCTTCTTGTACTGGGGAGCCCAGAACCGGACATAACTGGAACCTCCAACTCGACGTTAAAACCCTGCCAAACCGCCACTTTAAAGCCTCAAAAGGAGCATTTCTCTCCCTTTCCCCCACCGCCCGCAACTCGCCCGGCTCTGGGGTCCACAGGAAACCATTCCCTCTCACCCCTCCCGCCCCGAGTGACACCTCCGGAGGCTGCACCGGCCCACTGAGACCCCCGAGAGCCCCCCGGGCACCTCACCGAAACGCTCCCCACCCCTAACAGCCTGGGGACCGTGCTCCCCGCGGGCCGCCCCCTCAGGAGAGGAGAAGAAGGAGGAGGCCGCCACTGCCCCACAGCCCGCCCCGACCCCCGGCTCCCTCCCGCTCCCCACCGGGATAGCGACGGCGAGGGGACGGGCCTCCGGTCCTACCTCCGGGTCCCCGACGCTCCTCCTGCTCGACATCTTGCTGCTGCCGCCGCCGCACCGCTCCCTCACGGCCACCCCTCCACCCGCCGCCCGGTTCAGGCGTCCCACCCCGCAACAACCCCTGCCCCGATTGGCCACTCGCCTCGCCGGCGGCCAATCAGAGGCCGCCTCAAGGGGGGCGCGAGCCGGTTGACGGCGCTCAACCGTCGCCGGGCAACAAGGTTGGGGGGGGGGGGGGGGGGAGAGGGAACGCCGCGGCTGCACGCGCCGTGACGGGCGGGAAGCGGGGCGGGGAGGAGGAGGAAGGGGGCGGGGCTTTCCCGGGAGGCGCATGCGCGGGGCGGGGGGCGCTGGCCCCGCCCCTCAGAGCGCCGTGCCGGCGCGCGGCCGAGGCACCTGAGGCAGGGGAGGGGCGCGCGCGCGGTCGCCCCCCCCCCCCCCCCGCCGCCCCGCCGCGCGCGGAGGCTCCGCCCACCGCCGCCCGGAGGGGGCGGGGCCAGATCTCCCCCCCCCTTTGGAGGCGGGGGGCAAAG